>CM031240.1:594612503-595212503 GCA_018340775.1 Taxus wallichiana var. yunnanensis
GCATGGGAATGATTAAAGTGCGGCGTGTTGTGGAAGATTGTTGGATGTTGAAGTTAGCACCGATCCCGAGATGCTACATGTGTTAGTAACTACACTCACTAAGGCTACACATGCTCATGAGACTTCAAGCATAAGCCTGTTATTACAAAGAAAGAGGTGATAAATGCTACGTATCCGATCCTTCCCGTTAGAAGGAATTTTATCAGAGACTATGGATATTAGTAGAAACTTGGAGGGTGAGATACAATGCTTAAAGGAGCAACACAGAAATCGAGTAGGAAAATGTAGTTGAGTTACCTCATAAATATTTTCAAGACTTGAAGGAAGTTTATAAGATGTTGCACCAAGAAAACATCATTCCTATGTTAGGGGAATGGTTGAGGGATAAGGCACCACATGTTGGATCTAATCACCAAATACAGATATTGCATATGAACTTACCTCCTCACAATCTTGAATATGATAAAGAGATCACCTTGAATGTAGTTGTTTATGGGTGGATATTAAGTAACATACTGATTGATACATGTACAGAAGTAAATTTACTCACTTTGGATGCATGGAATCAGATGGGGAGACCACCGTTACAAACATCTTCAAATCTGTTGTATATGACGAACTAGACTAGAGCCACACCCATTGGTGTTTTGAAGGATGCTATTATCACGATATAAGGGACCAAGTTCACTAGGGACCTTAAGGTCTTGGCACTTGCTGAAGAATATAGTTTTCCGGCCTTATCCTGGGCACCCTTTGTGTTATGCAAATAATTTTTATTTGCACTTCAATAAAGGGTTTATCAGTTTTGAGAACAAGGAGGAGCATGTAATTATTCATTCGTGAGATGGAAAAATTGCACCATATGTAGAACCATTGAGTGAAGAGGGTCTAAATAGGATATATGTTTATATAGTTAGATATCTTGAAGTGCTTGAGGTATATAAGTAAGTTGTTATTCATTCAAATGATATTAAGTCTATGAGGGATACAACCAAGTGTTTCCTATGATAACTAGGCACATGGAATGTATGAAATGGTCAAAAGGGATATCAAGTACACGTTAGGTGCATGATTAGGCCATGTGTTATTCATCATTTGGGTCATAACCAAGTAACTCAAGATACTATTCAAGGGAACCCCGATGTATTTATGTGTGTCATTAAAGCCTAGTGGTCGGATGAGGGTAAAAAAGGAATTTGTTGATTTATACCCTACACGAGAAAGTTGCGAGTTGGTGTACTACACACAAATATAACATTTTTGAGTGGTAAGAAATGATAATCACCTTCTCTACTAGGTTTCTTAGGAGTAATGTACCTTCTCAAATATGTGAATTTCATGGCAAGGATTCTGCTTCGCATCACATTCATAAGTGTGAGAGACTCTAGATGGAGATGCAGGAGGCCTTTTCACCATAACTTTGGGTACACAAGTTATATGCCAATCTAAGTGGCTATGTGTTGGCATGGTATGTTCTTGCAAAGTTAAAAAGTGCAATAGTGAATTGAAAGAATATGACCTCATGTATGATTCATACCTTTGATTATTTTTCTACTAAACCTCCAATGAATGAAGCATTACAAATTATAAAGCACCTTACGATGGGGGATAGTGCAAAGGCTGAGGATCTCATGTTAGAAATGTTTAGGGAATTGAACTTAGAGGCACACTTTGACAAAGAAGAGATAGATGAAGTGCAGCTTGGCGCGCGCTTACTTTGGAAAAGAGAAGGGTAAGCTAGTTTACATGATTGATGATGAAGAAGTAGATAATGTATATGTTGACCACATTATAGGTATGCACAAGGTCTTAGATGGTGCTAATGAGAAGGCATGAATTATTGTGAGCCTATAAAAATGAAGAAGGTTAACATTGGGATAGATACATAACCTAAAGAGGCCATTAATGGTGACAATTGGTCTGAATAAGAGGTGGATAAGATAATTGAGTTATTGCGCGACTTCAAGGACTTGTTTATGTGAGGCTATCATGAGTCAAGGGAGTACATACCTCTTTGGACGAGATGAGGATCAATTTAAAGGAATGTGTATGCCTAGTTAGGAAGAGGTCATACAGATGAATCCTAATCGCACATCAAAGTTAAGGAAGAGATTGATAAGATGTTGAAATCTAGAATCATTGAGCCCATTGAGGATTCAAATTGGGTTATCCCTATGGTGATTAGCATAAATAAATATGGTAGGATATGGATCTGTGTGGACTATAGAGATTTGAATGATGTGTGTGTCATAGATATTTTCCCACACCTTTTATTGAGGACATCTAAGAAGGCATTGCAGGTGTGAGATTTACTCTTTCACTGATGGATTCTATGGTTATCATTAGTTTGAATGCTAAAAATATCAAGAAAGGACAACTTTCACCACCGAGTGGGGAAGTTTTACATACATAGTTATGCCTTTTGGGTTGAAGAATGTATCGATAGTCGTTTTGTGTATTGTGATGCAAGCATTTGAAGATTTTATACATAAGTTCTTACAGGTTTACTTGGATGATTGGACTGTATATGGGCTAGTAAAGGATCATTGTGACAACTTGAGACTTATGTTTGAGAGATGTAGGAAGTTAAGCATCTCCTTGAATATTAAGAAGTGTATCTTTTCTACACCCTTTGGAACTTTGTTGGGACACATTATATGTAAGGAAGGTTTGTTGGTAGATCCTGCTAAGGTCACAGTTATTTTGGGCTTAGAGGAGCCTACCAATCAGAGTGAGGTGTGTGGGTTCTTAGGACATACAATTTATTACAGAAATTTCATTAGAGGATATGCTAATATTTCCATTCCCTTGGAAGAATTGTTGATAGGTAAGGGAAATTTTCATTGGGATGAGGTGCAACAACTAACATTTGAGACATTAAAGAAAATACTTGCTTATGTGCCCATCCTGCACTTTCCTTCTTGGGATAAACCATTTCATGTACATGTTGATGCCTCTGGCATGGCCATTGGTACAATGTTAGCATGACTTGGTGATGGGATTGTTGATCATCCTATCTATTTTGTGAGCGCAGAAAATTAACACCAATTTGAACAAAATTATATAACTATGGAGCTTTAAGCATTGTCCATGATTTTTGTGTTGCACAAGCTTAGACAATATTTTTTGGCAAATCCCTTTATATTTTATAAATTTCACATGGCACTTAAGTACTTGGTCAATAAGCATGTTTTTGCAGGGGCGCATATGTCAATGGATTCTCTTGTTTCAGGAATTTGACTTTATAGTCGTGGTAAAAATAGGAAAGAGAAATTTCATACCAGATCATTTGTCAAGGATTCACTCAGGTGAGGATGTACAGAGCATTGAGGACACAATTCTAGATGCACAATTGTTCAGATTGAACCACACACCCTTTGACTAAGAATATATTACTATGTTTTTACGTGCATCGGTGTAGCACCTTAAGGGATAAAGAGCTTAGAGAAGAAACAACTCACCATACATGTCACGCCTTACATGTTGATTAGTGGATATTTTTAAAAACTAGGTCGGGATGAGGTTTTTCAATGGTGTGTACTTGAGCATGAGCATGAAGCTATTATAGAGGAAGATCATGGCGGAATTGTTGGTGGGAATTATGCATGTAATGTTATTACGTGCAAGGTTCTACTAGATGGTATTTTGTGGGAAACACTATATAAGGACTGTAAGGAGTATGCCATGGCATGTGATCACCGTCATTGCCTTGGGAAACCGAGAATATAGATGAGATGCCTTTAAGGCTGATTGCAAGTGTAGAACCTTTTGAAAAATGGGCAATTGAATTTTTGGGTCCTATTTCACCACTGTGTGTGCAGGATCGGGTCGCACTATATTATTACATTTATAGATTATCTAACAAGGTGTGAAGAAGCATCACCTACGAAGGATTGCACTGAAGCTACAATAGTAAGGTTATTATGGGAAAGCATTATCATCATGTATGTATGTAATTTAAGCTTGAAAATTGATCACGGCACACACTTTTTGAATGAGACTATCAGAATAGTATTGGATGAGTTTACGGTGTTGCTTCATAAGACAACACCCTATCACCCACAAGATAATGGTACAAGTAAGGCTTTCAACAAGATATTGGGACATACATTGACTAAATTTTGTGATTTTGGGAGAAAAGACTGAAATTATATAGTCTTTGTTGTACTTTGGGCATATATAACCATTTACAAATGTTTGAACAAAGCCACCCCTTTCGGTTGGTGTGGCACAGAGGCTATTTTAACAATGAAATTCATGTTACCCTCCCTCCGAATTGCATGTGTAGGAGAACTAGATTATGAGAAAGCACTTGAAAATCATATAGATAAATTGATGCAGTTTATATGAGAGGAGCACCATCACACGTCAAAGCTAGAAGACAAAAAAGGCTAAAGAAGGCATGGCACAATAGGCATATTAAAAGTAAACAAGTTTAGGTTGACAGATGGTTCTTCTTTATGACTCCAATTTTTTGTGCCACCCTGACAAATTGAAGCTGCATTGGTTAGGACCATATGAGGTGACATATATATTTGATTCAGGTGCTTTTCAGTTACAGGATTTAGATGGAACATGGTTTTCTAGTTATTTCAGTGGGAATAGGTTGAATCCTTACTATAAATAAGTCTTCTTGGTGATTGTAATAAGGTAGTGTTTCCACATAGCTTATATTCCCTTTCATGTATTTTCTTTATTTTTGTTTCCTTTAATCGTCACTATACTTTTTCAATTTAGTTCATTGTTTTTTTGTAATAAGCACGCTTGCATGCCAATAATAAATTACTATCCGTTGAATTCATACACAAAGGATTGTGCTTACTTTTAGTGTGGAGTGGATCAAAAAGTGATTAGTACCTTGATGTATATTGGTGTGCATTATGAAATTACAGGTGCTTAGAGTAAAAATGGTTATAAAAAGAGTTCTAAGAAATGTGCTCCAATTGAGGACCACGCATAGATAGATGGATGTGAAGTGTAACGCAAGGTAGGTTGCACCATAGGAAATTACTTGGTATGAGGCACATTAGATAGTTACTTCGGTGCATGGAGGCACATGTGATGAAATTTGTGACCGAGAAGTAATGGGAACACGAGAAGGTTATGACCGAGGTGTGAAAAATAAGGCGCGATGTGTGGAAGAATGAAGGAGCAGAATTAATTCAGCATATGGTGGTGGTTGAGAAGCGAGTTAATGTGGAAAATTTTGAAAAAAACCTATAAGATTTGGTGCTTGCAACATTATTATTACCTTACAACCTTTGTGCTCTTGAGTTGTGAAGTGCAAAGAAGTGAGTAGTGTCTTTGAGTGAGTTTTGAACGATAAACTAGGTGAATTCACAACACCGCACCGAGATCTCCATGGAAGAAGTTTGTTTGAGATATTTGGTTGCTTATAGAAGGTTGGTTTGTGTAGTTAGGGTTTTGAGAGGGCATATTTAAAGCTATGGAACACTAGGTCATGAGAAATCTAAGGAACCACAGGAGATCATGAGAGTACAGGGGCAAGGTAGTGAAAGATTACAAATTTCAAAGCACATTCTTGCTAAGCAAAGTAAATGGTACCAAGGAAAGCTCTGGTCATTAAGAAGGAAACTGAGGAAGAATCACAGGAGTGGTTTGTAGAGATGTAGTATCTAGAGGAAGTGATTAAAGGAAGTTTGTGGCCATCACAAGAAACCAAATGTAAGATTAATGATTTCAATCACCGAACACACAAAACCTTGAAGGATATTAGTGCAGAGACCGTACGTAAGAAAAATAGGACTACAAAAGGAAAGAGGGTTATGTATAACTCGGTATACAAATTGATGGAGAGCATCGAGTTATAAAACTATATAAGCTGCCATAATTTGGAAAGCCGATCAGTTGTACCTATGGCTGATGTCACATGTACATGAAGATTTATTCTCGCTTCATGCAGAGGAGGATGCGAATTACAAAAATTCGGTCAAGTAAAGTTACGTTCTACGTGAATCTAGTTCAAAGATTACAGGATATTTTTAGTGATGAGGGAGTAGAGGCGACAACCACCTCATTCCATTACTACAAGGAGGTTGAGCATTTAATGTCACATTAATAGAAGACTTGGTTACAAGGGTAGAGCCGCACCTAGTCGGCTATAAGTTGGGTGCCTCGAGAGGTGGATGAAGTTAACAAGCACTAGTTACACATATCACATAAGATGGCAAATAATACTTACTATAATATTACAGGATACATTACGGAGAGCTTAGTGGCAGAAGCATGTACCCGGGCAAAAAATGTGAGAAAATAACTTGGGCACCATCTTATTATTAATCATGTTTAGTGAAATCAATGTGCCTGATGGGCCAAAGGAGTATCCCATGGAAAATAAATCCCCTGTGAATAATTTCACCAAGTATACATGGCATGGCTCAATTTCGAATACTTATATGCAGTACAAAGAGAAATGGTTCAAGAGGATGCATCAAGTGTTTGAGGGAGAGTGGTACATACCGCATGAATTACTTAGTGTTTTGGGAGAGCAGACAGATTTCACAAAGATACAATCATTTCTACTTGGCACACTTCTACATGAAGACAAAGCAAGAAAATACCAAGGTGTAAGTTACCATTCATGTTTACTATTATCTAATTTCCTCCACCGTCCACTAAAATTAGATAATGAGACATATTCCTACCGGCTTGACCAAGTAATTTTTGATATTCTTGTAGATTCAAGTCCCATCAGAGTCAAGCCTTTAGAGATATGGGGAAAAATACTTAGTTGAATCAACAATGAAAAACTAAGTTAGGACAAGCCAACTCAAGAATGAGTAGTAGGCTCACGTATGGTGCCTAGTGTCAATCCGGTGCACCTCTAGAAATTGAAGGGGGAAATGAAGCCTCAAAATCCCATGGGGCTTACACATGGATTCAACTATAAGGGTCCCACCTAAAAAGGGTCTTCGCATTAATATGTAGAAATTCCATTACTTACCCAAAGAGAGATTAGAGAGCTCGCGGAAGGTGTCGCTTGTCATCGGTTGAGTGCACTTCCAAAAGCTACAAAGAAAATAAGAGACCCTAGAGATGTGCTTGGCTTCCACATGGATCTTGCAAAAATGGACTCCAAGTTCAAAGTAGGTTGCAAAAGATTGGTGATAGGCCAAATACCATGTATGGGCAATTATGAAACCCATCTAGAAGTTTTAAACGCTCAGATATTTTCAAAAGGTAAAAGGCAAAAATTCATTTGGCTTATCTTTTCAGCAATAGAGTTAATGCATAGTTCTGTGTAAAGAGTGTGAACCTATGAATACTCAATTTTTCACCTACACTCGAAGGGTCATTTTAACATAACAACATAAAAATAGGTTCTACCATAATCATGAGCCCAAAACCCAATGCATAACGATTGAGAAGTTCATATATGTAATAAAGATTTGAAAGGATGTTCCTTAAAAGGTGAGTCCACTTCAAGGGAGTCAGTTGCAAAATAGTTAAAGATGTATTAAATGGGTATGGCTCTCACTCCTTAAATAACAGATCATGGGGAAGTGTGAGATAGATCTCGCAAATCTATTTCTGTCACTTCACACCATTTACCATAACTTACAAGTAGTTAGAAGATGGTTCAGAATTATCTTCTTCTTTTCCTATATATTGTAATTAGAGGTTTCATAACACATATTGGGAGTTAGTCAATTCTTATTTCCTATCTCAGTTCCTCTTCTGTAAAAGGCAAGGGTCTAGAGCTCTAGCCTTCTCTCTAAGCTTAACCTGTAATAGCACTCTTTTTACCTCTTATCTATTATTATACTATGCACATTTTGGAGTAATATAATATGCCATGTGGTGCATTTTTTCCATCCTTTGCATATCTGTATTGTCTCTGATAGCCTTTATTTTGATGTTGGTATATTGTGCATGTTTATAATGTTATTATTGGTTTCAAAAGTTGTGCTTAGTAGTTCAAAGTGGTGTTCTATGTGAATCTATCTTTGGACTATGGTACATTTCATCCACCCTTTTCATTTCTCACCTTTCCCCATTTTGGGAAACTAGATTTTTGATTAAAAATCTTCTTTTGGTATATCACCTTAGTTATTTTCACAGTTTCATCTCATTTTTGTTATCCTTATCCTTTATGTAGAGAAGAGATAACTTCTTTAAAATCTAGAGGTTACCTTTACGGGAAACCTCCTACTAACCTAAGGTATCCAACGACTCTGATGGTTCATCCGCAAAGATAATCATCAGTATTTTCCTAGCATGCTTAGTAGGACATCAAAGCAAAAAAACCATTTCACTTCATCGATTTGGTGTGTTCTTGGTGAGATTCAGCCTTTGGAGGCACACACGAAGCACATCCGGTGACTTCGTAGGGTCCAAATGATATGTTCTAAAATTGCAAACCTTTCTTTCGTATTTCTTTCCACATCTCTTATTTTCCTTCATTCTATGAAGTTGTGTAATCATGAATTCATTCCCGCAATGGAATTCACATTTTCAGTAGTATCATTAGTATCTAATGAGCTTCACGCCTTCTCCAAACCAACAACATAACCAGTTTCAAAGTCACTATGCCAACCCAGATGAGCAAAGCCAAGACCAGTTTGGCTATGAGACCAATCAAAGACATAGGTACACATTTGGTGACTACGGTCAATTGGAGGATGTTGGTCTACTAGAGAAGATAGCACAAATAGAGATAGGCATGGTTCAATCTTAGGCTACAAAGCACAAATGGAGGCATTTAGAACAGGATGTAGGGCACCTTGTCCATGGGTAGGCCATGTTCCTAGGCACTATAGCTTGTAGGAGAAGCTTGGATTCTTAGAAGAAAAATTTCCTTCACTTATGTAGTGGATCGAAGGTATTGAAACATATGGGCAAAGCATGAGACAACCTTATCGATGGGTAGGTCAATCACCAACTCTTTGTTCATCTCCCATCCCACCCCAAGTTTTACCATATCATACCACTCCAAATGCCAAGTTCCCTTCTCCATCTCCAAGCCATCCATCCCACCCCCTTTTCTTTAAGCAACTATACCCCCATACAAACAAGGAACAAATCCAAATCCAAAAGAAGAGGAGCATATGGTGAGAAGTGAATCAAATTCAGGGGGTTTGAATCATGATTTGGGTGCTCAAGAGACTACAGATCCCTCCCTCATTCATCCTCTCCACAAATCAGAGTTTCTGGAAGAGTTTGGGCCAACAAGGCTTCATGTTTCAAGATGGATCTATACATGATGGAGAATTTACAAACTCAAAAACCATCATATAAGAGGGGAGACCTTGGCATAACAGGATGATGATAAGCTTGATTTCTTATCATATTTGGGGGATGTCTCGATGAAGAATATCCCATGGAAATTATAACCTTTTCTACTTCAACGACCCCGCAAAAAAATTAGTATGCTACTCATGACAATTCCCCTAAATCAAATTCAAAGGCTCTAGAAAGAGATATCATTGAAATATTTTTTATTTCAATCAAAGAGTCTAGATTTTCCGGTGAAGCTACTAAAAAGGGGAGGAGAAAGAAGATAAGGATGACACCATTTAGGAAATTTTGCAAAAAGGTCTCATCTGAAAGGTTGAAATTCATAACAACGGGAAAGAACAGAAGATCGAACCATGCCCCATCAAGATTTTAGCCTCATCAGATCCAAAAGAGAAGCCAACACCGGTCATGCTCACTTTAGAGCATGAGGATAATATTCAAATCCCCAAGGGTCAGCTGTAACACCTCTAACCAAATGATAAGCATCTTGAGGAGGTATTCTTTTTATTTGTTGATACCTTGGGTAGAAGGGTGGGAGGTAATTTTTCACTCTTGTTACATGCCATAACCATTGCTAAATTAATTGCATGGCCACACTTTATAAGGAAGGGAAGTTATTTCTCCCTACCTGTTTCAGGTTTTGTTTAGATTTTCCCAAGTCTAGTTAGCGTAGGAGTAGGGGTATATTTCTTTCAAAAAAAAAAAAAAATTATTTTGCACGCTCTGCATGACTCACTTTAGGTATGTATGATTTATTTTTGTATAATCATGTGTTTGTATTACTCCAATAAAATTACACCAGACCCTCCAAGATTCAAAGTAGGGGAACTCACATTTGTTTGTAATGATTGTAAACTTCACTTCAAACAAATGTAGAGAAACTAAAATCAGTCAAGGAGGTGATTTTTCTAATTTTCAATTTTCTACTCTCACAAAACAAGTTTCAGAGTTTCCTTATGAGAGTAGAAAGACGCAAGGATCAACTAGTGGCTACAGAAGCTCAAAGAACACTTCGGATACTTCAAACCAAGGTTTAGATCAGCTCATAACATAGTTTTTGGGCCCAATGAATAGTGGGAGATTGTGGGTTTGTTCCATTTAGTAGGGTAATGGTCCTCGTGAGTCACCAAACTATTATCTAATTTCCTCCGTTTCCCACTAAAATTAGATATCAAGCAAATTCCTGCTAGATTGACCAAGTAATTTCTAATATTCCTACAGATTCAAGTCCCACCAAGATTAAATATTTTGGTGATATGGGGAAAAATACTTAGCCGAATCAACGATGAAAAACTAAGGTGAGACAAGCCAAGTCAAGAATGAGTAGCGGGCTTGTGGATGGTGCCATGTTTTAACTCAAGTATAGCTCTAGAAATTGAAGGGAGGAATGAAGCCTCAAAATTATTTGGCTTGTCCTTTCAGCAACAAAGTTAATTCACAATTTCGTGTAAAGATTGCAAACCTAGAAATACTCAATTTTTTCACCTACACTCGAGGGGTCATTTTAACAGAACAACATAAAAATAGGTTCTGCTAGAATCATGAACCCAGAACCTGATGCATAATGATTGAGAAGTTCTTATATGTAATAAATATTTGAAGTGATGTTTCTAAAAGGTGATTCCACTTCAAGGGGGTTGGTTACAAAATAGTTAAAGATGTATTAAATGGGTATGGCTCTCACTCCTTAAATAACAGATCATGGGGAAGTGTGAGATAGATCTCACAAATCTATTTATGTCACTTCACACCATTTACCATAACTTAAAAGTAGTTGGAAGATGGTTTGGGAATTATCTTCTTCTCATCCTATATATTGTAATTGGAGGTTTCATAACATATATCGGGAGTTAGTTAATTCTTCTTTCCTATCTCAGTTCCTCTTCTATAAAAGGCAGGGGTCTGGAGCTCTAGCCTTCTCTTTGAGATTTGTAATAGCACTCTTCTTGCCTCTTATATGTTGTTGTACTTGTGCACATTTTTGGAGTAATATAATATGCCCTGTGGTGCATTTTTCCATCCTTTGCATATTTGTATTGTCTCTGATAGCCTTTATTTCAATGTTGGTATATTGTGCATGCTTATAATGTTATTATTGGTTTCAAAAGTTGTGCTTAGTAGTTCGAAGTGGTGTTCTGTGTGAATCTATCTTTGGACTATGGTGCATTTCTTCCACCCTTTTCATTTCTCACCTTTCCCCATTTCGGGAAGTTGGATTCTTGATTAAAACATCTTCTTTTGGCATATCACCTTAGTTTTTATAGTTTCATCTCAGTTTCCGCTATCCTTATCCTTGATGCAAAGAAGATCTAGCTTCTTTAAAATCTAGAGGTTACCTTAGGGCACATGTCCCACTAACCTAAGGTATCAACGACTCTTATGGTTTAGCCACAAATATAATCATTAACATTTACTGCTTGTTACTTTCAAGACTCGGTGAACATCTTACACAAGGTGTGTAAATTGTAGTTTGGTGTTGATAAGGTGAATGTAGATATTCATATTTTGTGCAAGACATATGTCTACCCCAATAAGGAAGCATATGTAGAGATAATGGAGTTAGATAACATTGACATTACTCTAGAGGTCATAGTTATAGGAAAGATTGATCTGCAAGCGTTTGTATGTTTACCTAAGGCCATGGTTTAAGGAAGGTAAAGTTTTTGTCATAGAGGACTTGTCTTTACCAATTCCTCCAAAGGGTAGGTAGACTTGAAACAAATATTTCTCTTAAACAAACACCCCCAAGCAAGAGAAGTAGTGCTTGGAGAATGTTCTAGAGAGAGGAAGAGCAAGAGGACAATACATCACTTGATCATGGGAGAAGACAATTACAGAAGAAGGAACACAGTGCATATGTTGGTGTTGGCCCCTCACATCTGCTAATAAGATAACCATTTTTAATGCCTATTAAAAATTCTAAGGGAGAAATAAATAAAATGTGCAGGTATGTGCTAATAAAGGACAGTGATGAGTAGAAGTCCTCACATAGGAGTGTGCACAAGTTTGTTGCCATACCTAGCCCGGAGGTGCAAGATTTTAAAGAGAAAGGTGGTGAGAAACCATTATTTGATGAATATATCCCTAGTGTGAGTATGTATGTGCCTAGAGAAGAAATTTTCATTGGTGGAGATACGGAGATTGAATAAAATTTTGTGCACCCAACCAAGGGACCTGAGGGTGATGATGAAGTAGAACAAAAGAAAGGTGCTAGAACGCAGGATCATATAGGTGAGCACATTGGTGAGTAAAGGGAAGAAGAGGTGGTGTAGGTGTAGAACCTTGGGTACATTGATTACCTAAAAATATTATTCGTGTTAGGTTCTAGAGCACCATTAATAATTATAAGTTATATGCATGAGAGTTGATGGACCCAAAAATACTTTTGATACTCTTATCATCTAATTTTCTTGAATGACTACTATAATTTTAAACATTGGACAATACACATACTAGGTCTATATTTTCTTTCATCTACTTTAAACATCTCAGACACTACCAACCATTAGGGACAGGAGCACCCAGAACTACTATCCCCTTTAGGTGCTTCTTTAATTTTCCCTCCTTTTCTCAAATTTGAATTACCACATCATTTGTTATCTTTTCTAAATTACTACCCATCACTTTAGGTCTACTTTTTTTGTTTGTTAATGATGATATTAAAACAAGGGAATCATATATATATACATGACTTAATCATAATTATTAGAGACAACTTGGGCTATTACTTACTATCTACTACTTGGGAAAAGAGCAACATTCAAGGACTACATTTGGGTTGTATTATTCACTGCATAGGAAGGGCTATTTATAAATTCCATCTCACACATTCATCTTGGGGGAAAATTAGTTATATCTTATTATCTTGGTGTGATTGGCACAAGGGAAACCTAGCTTCAAGGGACACAATTCAATCACACACACACAAGAATTACATAGAGTCTGAAATGTAGTGCAACGATTGGTGAAAATCACATTGGGGTGACCATCGAGGTCATTTGGTATCAAGTATGTGTATTATTTATTTCATATAATGTTTATTTGAGTCTTGTGTAGGTATTTATGGTTTTTGCATGTTTAGGTGCAATAGTAAAACCCTACATCAAAGTGGATACGATAAAGAGTGAAAGAAAGAAGACAATTTTAGACCTTGAAAATATTATATCCAAAGTTATTATCATGGCACTCACACATAATTCCTATCCTTATTTGGGCAATCTGTTTGAGGGGGTTTGAGATCCCAATTTTATAGATGAAGATTATTCAATCCAAATCCATCATGTTCCACTCAGTTTCCAGTCTAGATCTTTGAATACAAGTTAATTCATTATTATCTCACTATTACTAGGACTTATTTATCTCTTGCATGATAGATCTCACTTATTATTATTATATTCATTTGATATCAGTCCTTCCGATTAAGATTTAAATTTCATTAAATCAAGTATCTACTCTTACTACTTATATCATGTCTATATATATGGGGCACCTAGTTCCCAAATTCACATTGTCTCTATCCCTCTTCCTACATCAACCATTATTCTTAATCGCAATCATAATTCTTCACATACTTATTCTTTTATCATGCAGACCCTTGAAACCCTTATTCATACTTTAAAAACCCAAATCTTACAATTATAACTAGGTACATAGACTGCTTCTCACACTATGCATTTATTATCATACAAATGTGCAACAGAAAATCCCCAATTTTCAAGCATGACAACGGACCCCAATGTCGAAACTTTTGGTTGTAGACCTCTCCAAACACTTTCCTAAGTCACCCTAATCCCTAAATCAGTCCTATTTCCCCCTCTTTGATAAGTTCAAGGAATCATGTAAGTGGACACATAGGTTATTTAGGGATATCCATTCATTTCAAGTGCTTTCATAATAGGATTCATCAAGATATGCTTTTTGGCAAGCTTTAGGAAAGGTTATTCCCTAGTCTTCTTAAAGCTAGTACATGTCCATGAGAGTAGTACAGAAGGAATAAACTCAATAAGGAGGAATTCTAGTGATCCAAGAACATTTTTAGTTAGTTTTTGAAGGTTCCACAAGTTTTGGAGTAGTTTCAAAAAAGTGGGTCTTGGAGGCCTAGGTAGTGCACAATGCAAAAACAGCCCTCGAGCTTGAGGAATCTATTCCTAGAGCTCGGAAGGATTTAGGATCCAAAAATATATCGTCGCAAATTTAATTCAGATATATACAATATGGTGCAATTATATTCTTCACAACACCTTGGCACACTATGCCCCCATCTAGTTTTTATCATGCATGACCTTTAGAAAGTAAAAACAAAATCCTAAATTTTAGGGGGTAAATGGTGGATTAAATGTCTAAAAGTCCCAAAATTGGATTTAGGAGATCATTTTCAATCAATATATTATAAAATTTCATCAAAAACTCCTCCTGGAACTCAATTTATGGTCTCGACAAATCGTTGTCCAAGGCACAAATTCAAACACTTAGCCAATTTTTGGGCAGGAAAACCAACTAGTAGGAATGCAGCACACGTTTTTACATCAATTTCAGCAAAAATTTAGTGAAATAGGTGTAATAAAATGTTCCCCTCCCCATTTGGGCTCTGGACCTCCAGAGATGACCGTCGCTCACCTTTTCTCTCAAGTTAAGCCGCCCATGCTTCATTTCCAAGCTTCTTATATGTGCAATCGCGTGCCACCAAGTAGCCCAATTAATGAAATTAGTGCAAAAATTTATCCCCTCCCCATTTTGGCTCCTAGACCTCCAGATGATCACCATTCAACCTTTTCTCTCAAGTTAAGCCTCCGAGGCTTCATTTCCCAACCTCCGCTCCATGTAATCACGTGTGCCAAGTGGTCCAATCAGAATATGGTGCAATTTTTTACACCAAGTGCACCAAACCTTTAGTTCATTTGGTGAAAAAAACTCCCCATCCCTCCCATTTAGTCTCTTGGTCACCCATGTGCCCCTGGTAGCTGCTTAAGGTGCTTTTTCTAAGCCCCCACTCAACCCATCATCAAATCATGTGCCGCCAAGTGGACCAATGGGGATGGGGAACAAATTTTACACCAAGTGCACCAAACCTTTGGTGCAAGTGGTGAAAAAAATTATCTTCTCATCAATGCATCAAAATATGTAAAAATTTCTAATTATCGGGTTGTCATAGCTTCTTCCAAACTTCTTCCTTCACGCATGCACAGGAAATCTTCCACTACAGGCATATTTCTTCTCCTCCATTACTTCTACTTCCACACCTTCCACAGCACCTCCACCATCCATTCATCATCCTTCAGCATTGCTACAGTAAGAAAATGGGGGATTTCCAAGCAAAAACCATGAATGTGAGTTGTCAGAAACCCTAGGGCACAAGAACGAGAAATTGCTCATATCTCCCAAACTGTGCATCAGATCTCCATGAAAATTTGAGAAAATGTTCCTCTCCCAAACACCTTCATGATGAAAAAATAGAAAATTAAAATGTGCCTCAAACCATTAATGGCAAAGTGAGATCAAATTTTATGCCCTAGCTTCCTTTTCCTCAGTTTTGTCGTTGATCCGATAAGCGGGTGAAGCTAAAAAATTTAACAAAGCATCTTAAGAAAAAACCCATCACAATGAAGTCAAATTTTCATCAATATTAGGTGGGGAAAAAAACCTTAAAAAATCTTGGTGACTCCATTAATGGTTTCCCTAGTAGCTCCATGCCCGAAGCTCTTATCAGGCCAAAATTTCATTTTTTTATTTGAGCTTTTCGGTGAGCAAATCACAGTGAAAATTAGAGCACGAGATCACGATGATGATCGAATTCAAAAAAAAATCCTGTCACAAACCAATGCCATTTTTTCCACTTTATAAAAATATCATATCCTATGCTCTTTTTCATGCTATAAATGGTAAAACCCCCAATCTACAAGTTTGATCACTCAGGACAATCAGAGAGATGCCAAAATGGAAAGTAAGGCAAAAAATGACAACTTTCCCAAAATAGTAGGTCCCCAAAAAGTAACCTGCTAAAAATAGAAATGTTCTAAAAATAGCAATGCATCAGTAATAGAAGAGTATGGAATGTGCCGGAAGGTTCAAAGGGTGAAATTGGAGCAAAATAGGTGATATGTCCCAAAATGGAAGATCATGGTCTCACATGCTAAAAATAAAAAGTTTCAATGTTGAGAGAAGAAAGTTGTAGATGGCCTCATTCTCACTCACCTTTCTACTTTTTTGAATCTTCACGGGGTTATAAAATGGCTTCATAGCTCAAGGAGAGGAACAATAACTTCACATAGGTCTTGGAAGTATCATCTATAGTTCAATTGTGTTCAAGTGCAAAGCATCGTGAGGCGCGACATGTGAATCCATCTTCGTCACTTGGGGAGCCAGGTGATTCGAAATAAGTTGGTTAGAGAGAGATCAATGATTTGAAGTGGTTTTTCAATCAAGTTTTAGGGAGGATCATCATGAGTAATGCCCGTGTCCATCTCGAGATCACATTGAGAAGTCCTGAAACAGTGTTTCTAAATACTCAATTCGAGGTGTTCGTGAAGAGATCCAGAGTTCACCGCATTGGGAAAATTTATCAGATTAGTCAGGAAATGAGGTGAAGGTGGAAAGGCATCATCTTCATCAGCATTCTTCCCTCCTCCTCTCTCTCTTTCTCCCCCTCTCCTTTCTCTCTCCTTTCTAATTCTTCGTTGAGCATAATCATTGTATTTTGTCATATTCACTTAAGTGACCTATTTTAAATTTGTAAAAGTATTTTCTCAAGATTATAAGAGAAATACTTAATTCATGGAAAACAAAAGGTCACAAGTGGAATATGGAAACAAAGAGTCATATGAGGGAGGTGAAAGGACAATTCACATTGCTATAAATTGGGATGGCCTCTCCATTCCAAAGGATTCCAGATTTTGAAGAACTATCACTTTATAGCAATAGTGGATTGTAATATGTTGTTAGAATTTGTGTCATCCATATACATGAAATAAAGATACATTTATTCTACATTCTTTCTTCTTTTCCCTTTTCTTTATACAACCTATGTAAACGCCAATCAAGGAATAGATTTTCTACTTTCCAAGATGTATGAATGTGTGCAGCTTTGTATGCATGGTTTCCTCTCATCGTTGACAAAATAAACATGGTTGTTATAAGCATATTTTGTTTCTTCCACTTCCCTCTTTCATGCACTTTATAAGTATAGTGATGCAAGAGCTTTGTATCTTCAATAGATGAATATGAGAATTTGGTGTCTCGGGTTGTCTATCTCACTAGATAGCTTCATTATGCTTTCCTCTAAATTGAACATTGAACTACTCTAGTTACTGGGTGTGAGATCTATAATCTACTCATTGCAGTAATCTTTCTTTCCTAATTTCTCTCCTTCCCCCTCTTCACTGTGGTTTTTCTCCCTTGTACCTCATACAAGGACTTTTCCATAGGTTCAATAGAGTGTCCCTTTTTGATCCCTGTCCAATTTGGCCACCCATAACATTTATATAAGATTAGGATTAGTTAACTTTCAATAATGGGAGCTACACCATTCAATGGATATGGGCATAACCCCGTGAACGTTGGTAGAGACACCTAATTTGTCCGGCCAAAAAATTCTCACCAACAGGATTCTACTCAATTACTTCATAACCCGCATGCCCTAGAAGTGGATTTTTATCCATTGCCTCTTAGTTTATTTCTCCTAATATTCCTATTTATGATGGAAAGAGTGACCCCTTTGAACACCTTTGATATTTATGATTTTTATGCATCTCATGACATCTTACTTATAAATATTTTCCCTTGAAGTCTTAAGGACTTTTTCTTGAAATGGTTCTATGATATCCTAACACATTCTATGTGATCTTTCACCTCTTTGGTAAATTAGTTTCTTGCACAATTCTCTATCAACATTGGCAATAAAATTTCTTATGATCAAATGTATAAAGTCTACCAAGGATATAATGAATCAATGACTATGTTTTATGCTATAAGACTATGTTTACGAAAATTAATAATATTCTAGTTGATAAAAAACTTCAAGATATCTTCACCTAAATATATTTTTCTCCCTTGCATGACTCTATTATCTTTGATAAGTTCTCCTCATTTTATCATATATGTCATCCGTTAAAATAATTTGAGGCCAAGTTACTACATATGAAAATATTAAGAATGTGTTAGCTCTTCTACTACACCAAATGTCAAGTTCCCAAGAAAATCCACAATCAAAGGTAAGGATGCTAATAAATAATAAGCGTACTATTAAGGAAATTTTCAATGTTATATAATAGCCTACTAAGCTACAGTTACAACCTACACGATGGTAATTCATGTGTTTACATTATGCTCGCACATTATACTCAAACAATTACTTGAATGCAATCTTGTGTCTCTCCCTCCACCACTTGAGGTTGATGAGAGAAAACCTCATAGTAATATTATTTATGCTACTTCTTATTACAACTAGCATAGATGCATTGGTCACCTCACTAATTATTGTATTAATATTAAACATGTTATACATAATCTTATTGATGCAAATGCAATTGAATGGGACAAGCCCATTGAAACTTATAAGCCTATTAATGACAATCCCATCTTCAATGATTTATTACCTAATCACAATGCTAAAAACATAATTTATAAGTACATAATGTTTATCATGCAAGAATACCTCCACCTTCTTGTGGTCACCCATTAAATGCAATGATTAACATCATTGGCCTTACGACACCTTCTACACTAGTTATTACTTTTGATGACTTCAATATGGATGATACTCTTGATTTATATACTTTTTTACATTCATGCATCTAATAATCGCATCCATATACATAGTGTTTCTGTTGATCCACATAATAAGGAAAATCTATGTACTCTCAAGAAAATTTGTTCTCTTGGTTATTCTAAACAACATATCACACGTGATTTTAATTGTACCTATGGATATATTATTCTACATATCACTTTCAACTTTGTTACTACACTTGTCCCATTCCTTATGTCTTCCACTCTTATCTCGGGTGACATGCATTTAGGTCTACCTTGGTTACATGCTCTTAGGGATGTCTCGTCTAGTTTAAACTAATGTGTTAAGTTTATTCATAGAAACAATTTGTCACCATTTGAGGTACACCCTTATAGGTCTTCTTACAGACCTTCTAGCAGATGTTATATCTAGTAGATTTATCCCTCATATATCTCATAACATTCATTCTCACACACATGTTATATCTAGTGGTTATTTCCCTCCCAAGATTCCTAATAAGGCTTTCGGTTTAGATATTATCACTAGTGGTTCCTACTCTACTAGTTCTCTCAAATATCTACTCTATCACACATAATATCTCATGGATCTAGTCCACCTTTCTCTCCTCCCATGGTTTTTATGACACATGTTACTACTTTTGTACCACTTTCAAATTAGCATCCTTATTTTGCACAACTAAGGCCCACACCTCCCATTTCTTCCATATTATATTTTCCTCTGATGAGGTTCTCATTAGATATCTATTCTACTACCCTCTTCTTGTACATAGCTATATTCAATAATACAAAAACATTCATATATTTACAAAAATACAAAACCAAGACCTATACACATAGCTTGCATTGTTAACACTTTACATTACATATGTTGTTTGTCATTATGGTTTTATTGATAACATATCTTTTCTACTCTTTACACACGTGTTCACGAGGTATATTGAGCTTAATGTAGGACAGACACGCACATCAATCATTACATGTTAGTAGGCACAATTTTGGTTCCTTACATTCTTCTTTTAGTGGCATCCCTCCATAATATACAAGTGTTATTATTTCATTATAGTTCCTTTCTACTTATTCATTATGCTTGATTACATATATTATGTACATGTTATTCTTTGAACTACTAGGACTAACACATGTGTCTCATGTAATGATGGCATGCCCGGTTTCATATGCTTTCTTATTACTTATTGCTCTTATCATTATTTGACATTGTTGTTTTTACAACATATTTGATAATTACTTGTGTTACTACTTGTTTGTTTCTATATATAACGTGATTTTATTACTTGTATTGTGACACTATGGATGTCCCATGATTATCACTCTATGCCATTATTGTGTGAAATTACCTCTCTTGTATGAAACCTAAGTACCTAGTTTTCTTGTCAGAACACCATGGGTGTCCCATGTTTTCGTCTTTATGCCTTGATGTGACTCTTCTCTACATGTTATTGCTTATGTTTTCTCACTTGATTGTTATTTTGTCTCTATAATAGCTTGATTACATCCGTGTTGTTCTTATTACCATTATTATTGCTACGGGTGTTTGTATCTTTGTGTCCAATGGTTACCACCATGCACAACCCCTTTTGTAGGTACAAGTTCTCAAAGGTGGCCACCACTTCAACATTCCACATTCTCACGTATAGATTCGAGACATATAATACATGGGCACACATATATTCTTTTGATCCATGTGCACAAAATTTTTATCACACATGCCTTAAAATAGGGGCATTCATTAGGATATGTTTAAACTTACAAACATAATTACAAGTTCAAACACAATTTTTGACATGGAAAAAGTACTCAAAAGCAACTCCAAATATCAACATTTGGTAGAAAATACATGGGTAAAAGACCGTATAGAAATCTCAAGATCATCTGGGCATTCATGACCATGTCATATGTTTCTTCACCAAGGGTGGTTACATTTTATTTATTTTTTGTTTCATAATTCAACTTATGGATACAATATTTTGCCATAATCTCAAAATCAATTGACACAATTCAAATCAATTTATAGGGGCATGAATATTTCACTCCTCCACTTCAATACTCAGTTCTAGTTACAAAATATAGGTATTTTTGTGGGCATGTGTCTCCTTCTTTATTAATATTTTATCATATCACCCATTCTTACTTAGTAGTACGACACATGGGAAGAGAACTCATTCTCTTTTATACCCTATATCTATATATTCAAACATTTTCCCTAGATATATCTATATAAGTATCATGTGTAGGGTTATGGAAAGTATCTAAACAACTAAGTTCTTCGTAGGTATTCTTTCCTCTCCTCATTTTAAAGGAAATATATCAAGGTTACTAAAAAAATTGATACATGGTCTTCTTCCTTCTCTATTTGATCTTAGGTTACAAATACCCAATACTCTAGTTTCTCATTTGGCACCATTGGGGATTGATCACCTCCAATCCTTCAACAAGTTCAAAATAAAAAAATCCAAATCTTGATTAAGAAAAGAAATGAGAATATATTCCCTCCATAGGACAAATAAGTGTATTCTTTCAATGGTTTACATCATGTTGATTTCTCTTTATCCAAATTTTAATTCTATATTTACAATTGAGTTACCGTTTAATTTCTACCATGGAGATTGAATACTCTATATGTTGTAAGTTTCATCATGAAGCGTGTCAAAACCAACACATCCGGATAATAAAAACTCTTAACAAAGACAAATTCTATCTACACGCTCATGTATATTTTCCTTTAAGCATATAATTTTCATTTCATACTTAAATGTGGGGAAAATGTAGACACACAAATTTTACAATTTACCCATTGACACTACTAATTTTGAATATTCTCCTTCGCTAAGACAAACATCCACATTCTATCCACACTTAATACATAGTATTATCTCTTTCCTAAATTTTTATTTCCACACACTAATGTGTCAAAAAAATGAATATAAAGACATAAGATCTCGTGCTTAAAATTTTCTTTATATTATGTAACTTCCATATTTTATTCACTATATCCTGTTTAAGACTATATAGATCTATTATGATGTATAATCTAGTCCTTGCTAACATGTACAATGTTGTAACGACACATTTTCCTACTCTAGTTTCAATACAATAACATTTGTTGGGTCTTTTCATTTTCTGGGTAAGCCTTGTCATGATAATTTACCTTCAAAGCACATGTCACCTCATTTAATAATATGACACACTTGGAAATCACTTAGCATACTCATTATAATACATAAAAAGGCACTCAAGGATCCCTAAATCTTCCCAAATATGATGCACATTCATTAGGGTAGCTACTATTATATCTCTAGAACACTCAATCAAGTTTAGAAGCCTATATTCCATCACTTCCAAGATCACCAAGATCCATACTTCAATGTCTTAGAAATGGAACAGTCATCTCAAGCGGGTTTTAAATTGGTTCGAGTTTCCAACTAGATGTATTCATATAGATATTACATGTTTGGGGAGAATTGTGTATGGGTTGAAGCCTCTTCATAGTAGTGCTAATGTAAATGGTGCATGGATTACAATTCAAACTAAACTAATTTAACAAAAAATAGTTTTTTATTAAACCCTAATTATAGAGTAACTGAATGTAAACTATGATATACAATTGTTAAGTACAATATGACATAAGCAAATAAGTAAGTATGAAACCCTAAGCAAGAGATATAGAAAGAATGACTTAGTTGATTTACGCTTGATCCAAAAGTGCTCTGGACTAGGAAAATTACTAAACATGAAGTGAATAGTTTTGTAAATGCTCGGGATAAAATATGGATTGTAGGAATAAATTTAGACACGAGATACCCACGACAGACAAGGTTTCCTAGGCACAAAAGACTTCTTCTAGGCACATGTGATTGTGAAAAATAGCCAAAACCTAATATTTATTATATCACACAAGTGTCATAAATATTCCCTATTGATCACCTATGTGTTGTTATTTGATCGTTGAGGGTACCTATAACCTACAAAATAGATATCACCTACAAAACCCATAATACCACATCAAATCCAAAAAGAAAGATGTGATATCAAGATTTGGAATGACCCCAATGGTCACCCCGAGAGTGAACTTATGACTTAGCGTTACACTACATCACATACTCCATGTAGTTCTAATTAGTGTGTGTAAGAATCATCCCCTAGGATGTCCTTGTGCAAGTGCACTTGATAGCGGGTTATAGCTAGATGTAAGAAAGTAATAACATGTGTGGATGGAAAAATGAACTTACCCTTCCTATGTTGTGTATGCAGAAAATGTAGTCCCTTATCCCTTAAATGGATGTTAGATGGATGCCTTAAAGTACTTTATGTGCCTTTAGATGTGATCTTAGGTGATGATAGTATATGTTTAATGTTTGGTCCCTAATTTTTAATACATAGCTATGTATTTATATGATTTCCTTGTTTGTATTTCATAATTGACAATTGGAAGTCTGACCCATAAGTGAAAAAGGTTCCTAGAATATAAAAGAGACCCAAAAGAAGTGAGTAAGGTGGAAAAGGGTCAAGGGTGCCTAGAGGGGACAGGGGCAACGGATGCTCTGTCCCCTAGCTAGGCGCTAGTGTTTAGAGCTATAAAAGATAAATGAGTAAAATACCAACTAGGTTTTGGGGTATGAAAGACCAAATAGAAAGAAAGAAATAAAGACAAGAGGCCAAAGACAATCGTCAATTACTAGTTTTTTTCTTAGGAATCATATGAATGCTAGTATATGTTTAGGACCTAGAAATGTACCCAAGTGAGTTATTTAGTGTCTACATTTTCCCCTACTTTATGTTAATGAGTGAATACTCGATAACATAAAGTAGATAAGATATGTGTACTTGATAACCATGTAGAGTATGCGGTGAATAATGTACCGAGTGAACAAGTGATGTGTGGAATGATGCAAAAATGAAGTGTGGAAACTAGGATGATAAAGTGACCCTAGGGGTGAAGTGTATGCATTATACCATATTGTACATATTGTTGTGTTTGTTGTTGATGATTCTTGTAAGGATGGACCTGCAAAAAGAAGACTAATAATGTATTCAAAGTCCCATATATGATGAATCAGAGAAAAATTTGCATAAGTATGTAAAAGTATGTAAACTTGTGTAAAAGGAAAGTGTGCACCTCGTGTAGAAGAGTGTAAAAAGCTATAAAAGTGTCTTGAAACTATCATGTAGAACACATCTTTTGGCTGATCTCATGCCAAGAGTGAGTTTTTAGATGATCTCATACCAATGGCAAGTTTTTGGGTGATCTCACGCCAAGAGTGGATTTTCGGGAGATCTCATGCCAAAGAGAAAGTGTTGGGGAGAGATTTATAGTGTTACTCTCCATCCATGACTCTACCCAATATACACCATTGTAGATGGTGTGTTCATGCTTTGTTTCTATTGTCCCGAATTAGTTTTGAATGTAATGTTTATTCTTATTAAAATGGAGATAGAATGCATTTTTTGTTGGAGAGTTGTGCCTAATACCGTAAAAAAAATACTCTAAAGGATTCTATAGAATATACTGATTTTATAAGATGATTGTGTGTGCCCCTAGAACATTAGTTCCCAAGGGAGGACATAAGTTCTCAGTGCTCATATCTAAGCCCAAGCACTTGGTGTTTGTATTGTGTTATGAACCCAAGTCATATTATGAGTCATTGTGTAACTTTGTTCGTGTTCGATTATATGTTATACTATATTATGTTGTAGCTCTAAGCTTCTTTATGGGATGATTTGTTCACCCAGTTTATGGCCCTCCTTGTTTGGGGTATATGTGACATCAGTAGGAGTGTGTATCCCAAAGAGAGGACCTAATGCTAATCTAAACCATATCCCTGTAGGGGGAGGGCATGTGTATGGTAGAAATAAAGGAACATGTAAACAAAGTGGTTACATACATGTTTTAGTAGAAAAAGTAGCAAGCATGTCATAGAAAAACAATGTAACAAGTAAATGTGCATACAAGATAGACCATGAAAATCAAGTTTCAAACATGGGACATTGCTCATAATGTCATAAGATAATCAAGCCCAAAGTGGCCAAAAGCATACAAATAATGATCAAACAAAACATAGGGCATAGACCATAAACAATGGTATACAATAGCAAATAATGACAAACAAGTGTCAAGTAAATTATCCTCTAAGGAAAATGATACACATGAAGCACTCATTAGCATGTTAGAAAGATAAGAAGTATGTCAAGGCATGTATGTACCGATAGAAAGTAGTGTGCTAGGAAGTAGAAGTAGTAAATAATGAAACAATAACACATGTAATGTGTGAGAAAGTAGATGTCCCTAGGAGTCTTAATGGGACTAGTAAGAGGCAGTGCTAAGAATCGTTGCAATATGTATAGACTGTAAGTGATTTGAATTCAATCCAAAATACCAAGTGAATGTACATGTGTATATATAGAAAATATATTGACATATTAAGTATTCATCTAGCATGGGAAACAAAGTGTACATGTAAGTATAAGAAAGCAAGAATAAGTGCAACCAAGATATGCAATATGCAGTGTATGAGTGAGATGGAATGGTATGCAATGTGAATGTGATAGGAGCAATGTTCCCCCCAGCAGATGTGGATGAGAATGAGATGAGGTTCATTTATAAAATACCCCTCAATAATCAAGAATGAACCATAGAACAAGAGTGCATCATCGGGAAATGGTTTGAAAATGTGCACTAGATAGAATAGAATATGAAATGTGAAATGAGAAGATTGGATGATGTGAGGTTCATTTTAGATTTATACCCTCAGTAGTTAAGTATGAACCATGGAACTAGAGTGTGTGATATGGTAATGATGATGCAAAGTGTGTATCAAGATCTGAAAGAGAGACTAAATGCAAAGCACGGAGCATAATTTTTATGTGTCAAGACTAGAAAGAATTGGAAATGATTAGATTGGTGGATAAAGTGTGATGCTCTGAAGCATGTGATGAAAAGTAATATATCCAATGAGAGTGAAGGGAAAGGGTCCTCCACCCAATGTCTGAGGAGATAAAGGCATGTGACAATGCTCTAAGAACCATGGTGTATGAGAAGGATAATGTGAACATGAAGGAATCATATGTGGTGAAAGACGTGATGAACACCTATGTGAAGTAGACCTATGAGATGGAAGTGGTGATGAGAACCTATGTGAAGAAGACCTATGATTTAAAGGAGGTTTTAAACACCTATGTGAAGGGGTTTCCCAAGTAGGGGACTTATGCTGATGAGGTGGACTAGTGGACCTATGAGGATGAGAGCATCACAAAGTAGGATGTGTATGGATAGGAGAACTAGGTGTAGAATATGCCTTAAATTTGAGAGGTCTAGGAGACCCAAAATCTAAAGCTAGTGGAAGAATGTCATCAAGAGGAGGTAGAGGTAATTGTGTGCATGGTAGAATGCCTTCAATAGTGATAACTTATTTATCATGAATGAATTTAAGACACAAATGATGCATGGATGGAATATTTTGAGCTTAAACCGAGCCAATAGAGACCTAAGATTATGTTACAACCTTTATTGAAGATGCCACGCTTAATGGCACAAGCATGCTTTGAGAGGCCCAATTGTAATGTGCGCAGCATAATGTAACAAAAAGAATTAGGAACTAGATATTAAATAGTAGATATTGGATAATTAATAGCCATAAGAAGTGTAATAGATCACACACTAATGGAAGCTTCTGGATAGATCATGGTATTATTAACAGTGTATGAACTAATAAAAGCATTGATGTGTAGTGAATCAAGAGAGAATTTTACATGATAATTGGGATCAAAAAAATATAATGGCTGGTGGTAATTCATCAGCATAAGTGTTAGAAAAATCAAGGGGCCTTGATGAAGGAGGGGGCACATCATGATAAGTATGGTTAGTAGAAGCGCTGAAGCTTTTGTATCATGGTTAGGTAAAGGGTAATTAAAGAGTTTGAGATTTTTGTTATCATTGACCGATATAGAAGTAAAATAAAATGGAGGAAGGAGATCCAATGAAATATCGTCAATAAGATATTGTATGTGATCGGTAGAATGTCCTATGCATTGATGATAGTCACATTTAGCATTTTTTTCATAATTGTGGCCACAAGGGCGAGATGGATCAAGATTAAGAGGTGGTGGAAGAGTGATGAGATTTCTTTCGAGAAGTTGAGGGAGTAGAAATCAAGGTGCATATGGTAATTTAGTGAATGTACGCTTTAGAGGTTTTCATTAAATATTTTTAGGAGGAGAGACAACATTGACAGTTACCTTTGCTTCAATGGGCTTAGGAGATGGATTGAATTTTGATTTATATTGAAACCTATTAGAACACAATGAAGAAGTATCATGATATTTGAGCTTTCCCATAGAGAGTAGTTTGACTTCATGCATTTTAAGCATATGACATAATTGATCAAATGAAAGAGATTTCTTAAATATGACACTCTCCTGAAGTGGTGGTAAGAGGCTTTGAACAAATAGATCTTATAATTTCGAATCAAGAAGCTGTGGTTCACTTTAAGACTACTTGCCAAAATCCAACCTAGATTTTCTTTAGCGAATTGTAAAAAATGGGTTCGTGTTGATGGAGAATATGGGGAAAATGTAGATAGTGATGAAGTCAAATAACATATCTAGGAAAAGAGGAGGCAGAACCAAATTCACCATCAGGCGCATAAGCGATAGGGGAAAAAGCAAAAAAATTACGACCATATAGATGCTTGAATGCACAGATTCCCAATCATATCAAGCATTTGTACAGATATCAAGTATGTAACAAAGCATCAACATATGCATACGCTTGACTACATGTTCATACGAGTGATTCCATATGCAGACACTCGGTTGCATTTAAAATAGGGTGGTTATATATGTAGATGCCTATCTACACACACGATTAGGCGTCTACATATATAAATGAATGTCTACATGTTTAGAGATTTGGTTGTACATACACATACACCTAGGCATCTTCTCAACCTCTTTCCTAGTGAATGGAGATCTTCCTATTACTTTCCCACCCAATTGGCAGCTTACACAAACCATTTACTACCACATGTCTTTCCCCTCCCTCTCCTATATATAACCTCAAGCCATGTTTCATTCTCTCATTTCTCCTCACTCCAACTCCAACTTCCAAGCCTCACTCTAGTCTTTACTGCGGCTACAAACTCTAAAGTAGTACAGATATCGAATCAGTTTTCGGCTATAGGCTCCTACGGAACACGTATATATCTAAAATCCAAAAATGGCTACCCATTTGACATCCTCTCAGACTTGCTCACAAGATAAACCCAAAATTCAATACAAAAACCTTATGTGCCCCCAAATTTCCACATTGCTCAACCTAAAGGACACATTTAGTGACTGGGTAGATAAATGTTTCTTTCAAGGATAATTTACATGCTACAATATCACACTAACACGGTTTACTGCAATTTCTTTTATCTAATTTTGAAAAATTGACATCTGTTTTCAAATTCAAACTTTCATCATGATAATTTTCTTTTGGGACATCTCTAGAAGATATCCAATGCTTAACAGGCTTCCATACACAAATTTTAACCATGTGACAACAAAATAATTACTATCAGATGCAGATAAAAAGTATTTGGAGTCCCACTTCGGTGTACAGGTTGAAGGTAATAATCTACTTTTTTATATTTTACATTATCACAATAATCTAATAACATGAATTTTCCTTTTCTGAATGACAGATGTGCAATTATTCTAACACCTCTAAATCAAGACGGGGTTATCTATGTAAGTTGTTCAAAACACATTTATATAGGCCATGATAGAATTTTTCCAGACTAGGATAGTCTTACAGGTGAAAAATCGACATACTATAATAGCCTATTATTTACATCCTCCATCCCCTAAGCTACCAATAATTTGACTGGTGTACAAATATATCCAATATGATATGACATGATTTGACATATACTATTTGCAATGAGGTTACAACATTGTCATGTTGTAATTATATACTTGCATTATATTATGAAGCCTTTCTTGATTTGAACTCACAAAATTCTATTATTCCTACCGCACTTGACAAAAAAATGAGAGTTAATTGTCTTTCAAATGATGAGCAAGAGGTAAGTTTAAAGTTTTAATTTGCAAATTATTTTCATGAATTTATTTGGAAAATTTAGCTAATTACCAATTTTTTTAGAAGAAAGAAATTTTATCGCACATAAGAAGATAGGTCGCAGTAATAGTTCATCAACCTCCTAAGGATTCTACATATTCATACATGCATGTACAATTATCTCCTACACTATTTTTGAGACAAAATGCATGAGGAGTTCTATTACACCCACTCAATTGCAAGCACTTCAAGCAACTGCATCAATTATTCCAAGTATTAATACCATTCTGTCAAGCTATGAAGTAATGGAACATACATTATTTAATTTTTTAATTAATCAATTATCGACTATGTGTATTTTTAAACATTACTACATATTTACATATTCATCTGATAGTATTCATGAAACTTCCCGACATGAATTTCAATGAATGGAATTGACAAGGATTCAACCACTGACAATGGAAGAAACTACTACCCTAGACATACTTTGCATGGTAGGTATAATGTACATTATTATTATCAGTCACTTCAAACTTTAACTTTTCTGCTAAATTTACTAAATATTGAATTCTTATGTTTTTCACATTTTAATTTTGTAGTTCCTTTTCACACTTTTAGTTCTCAAATGAAAAATATGCCACCTCCACCACCATAAAGATAGATTCAAACAATGGGGAAAGAATATCTTTTCCAACTCAAAGTGGTGGCATAGTTCATTTGATAGGAACAGAGTTTCCAAATTTCTCCTTTGGTGGTCTCCCTAGTGCAATGGGCACCACCATTTTACAACAAATTGATCTTGATGATGATTTCTTGGGTATTGAGAGTGGTATTGGTGATCCAGCTACCTTTAATCCCCATACAATTATTTAGGGCCAGATCTAAATAGATCCTAATTTATAGCCAAAAACATATAGTTCTCCAAATGACATGCCCTCTCTAACTCATACAATGCCACAATCTATCACATCCCCCACCTTTCTCATTTTTTTGACATAAAAGCTCTAATATCGGAAATTCACAGACACGGGGGCGGTTATGTTACATTTCCCATATACATGATAGCGTAGTGATAATTTTCATCATGTCCATAAGTTTCCAAGTATCACAATTCATTTTAAGAACTTTGAATTTTGTGATTATTTCATTCTTGTTGTAGATGATGAGTTGTCCTATCATCATACTTTGCAAGTTGCTTAAGTTATAATTCATTTTATGCTTTTCTCATTTTGAATATACTTGACTTTGTTAGCCATTGATAATGATGATTTTTTCCAATTATGATGTTTGGATGATCATATATGTCTTTTGTGAACTTATGAGTTGATATTATGTAGTTATAATTTACGGGATTAAACACCTAACAATATCATAAGAATTTGTTGATCATAACTTGTTTTCTTCATTAACGAAAGATTTGAGTTATTACCATCATGAAGGTAAGAGGTCTCGACCTTATGAGTATCTTTGTCTTTGTTAAATTTCTAACAATCCCTCTTTAAATTTAGACCAAGTAAAAATGGTAAGTTTTGTTGATATGATGAAGGGGCAATAACCATTTTGGGCAAGGTTAATGCCATTGTTATAATGATTAAAGCTTGATTGATTAAATAGATGAAATACCACCAGGTCAATGTTAATAAAGGATTGAGTTTATATTGGCATGGTCTAAGACCATATTCTTGGTGTAAAAAACCACCATGGTCTTCGACCAAGTGGTTAGACTAATGTCTATGAGGATTTTTAAATGTTTAAGAGCTCGGTCGATTATCGACCTAAGCCAAAGTAGTTAATAAATATTATTATGACTTGTTTGGTTTTGGTTGACCTATTAAAATGCAAATTGTTTATTATCCACGTTCTTTGACCACTCAAATCATGATCTCCATGCACATTTTATAAAGGTGATAATTATGGCTAAGTTAACATGCAAGATTTAATTGAAAATCTAGGTTTAATTCGCGTTTCTAATCCGATAGATTTTGAGGGAAAACAAGGAGTTCAACTCCCATGCCACATACATGACACCTATAATATTAATGGTATTAACTCCCTCATCTATGGATCTTGGAAAGAGTGGGAAAGTTCTCAAGGAAACTATCGAGTTGATCTTGTTTAACCCTAGTCATTTTGGTTTCACCATTTTTTCACTCTTTTGAGCTCTGTATGAAATGAAAGGTTATCATTATATTTTGAGTTTAATATAGTTATTTTGTGAGGCATAAATAGCTTAATGCAACATGCGAGACTTTGAAGTGTTAGTTGAGATTTTTGTGGGGTTATTGATGATTGTTGTTAAATAAATATAATGGGGATTGGTCTTTTCTTGGGTCTGCAAGTACTCGTTTGCAGATTGGAAGTAAAATTTTAATTTGGGCATGTTAGAAGATTGTTCTCAACTTGACCGTGGGGAAGAATTTGGAAAAATATAGAAGGCTTTGGGCTTTACTTCCTAGGCATGAATCATTCTTCCTTCTTCTTTGATGTTTATTTTGATGTAATGCTTAGTTGAATAGATCTCTACAATAATAAAGAATATTTATTTAATTTGTGAAACATTGTAATAAAATAATCTTGATTATGAGTAGGAAATGATAGGTTGTTTGAGTATAAGTTAACTGGTTGGGTTTTCTACCTTAACTAATAAAGGATTTGGGTTATGTTCTTAATGATTTATTGTGAAACCGTTTACATGTAAATATACAAGTTAAAAATTAAAACCCATAATGAGTATTGTGGAAACTTGGGTGGTTTGTTTAATCGTATATGTAATAGTATATTAGTTGTCTTAGTTATAGATGTGGGTTCTTATCATTATGATAAAATGTAAATAATAGCCTAATATAATGTAATTTTTTAGTAAATAAATGAATAATGAAATACACAAATTAACCCAAGAAACTAAAAATTTTACATATGAAACCCTAAGTGTAAAGAGGGTTAGAAGATCCTTAGCTAATTCAAAAGGTTATGGGATTGTGTCACAATGAAGACAGAATGAATATGAGTGAAATACCATCACACACGAGCCTAGAAAAATGTAGATCTAAGTGATTTGGGTGGACTGGGACACCGGGGCACTCTAGTCTTTTTTCTGGGCACCTTGGTCTATTCTAAAAGTCTAGAAGCCAATTTCACAGGGTCACCAGATGGTGTGAAAACCACATTATTTATTGCTACTATTTCACCGGATTCCATCAAATTTCGTTATTGATCTAGAATAAATGAATCAACTAAAAACCCTAAACAAAGCATCAAACCCTAAAAAATAATGATGCAAATGAAGGGATCGGAGTGTCCTCGGTTGCCAAAATTATGGACTTATAACTCATTGATGCACTACATCTCATACCCAATGTAGTTTTGTGTGTGTGTGGGGAATTATGACCTAGGTTTCTCTTGTGTGTGTTTCACTTTGTGAGTAGAGATTAAGTAGCTAGATGTAGAATGTAAATAATGTGTGCATGGAATAGAATAAACTCCTCCTATGAAGTGTGATGTAGATGAACCATCCTTTTTCCCTTGTGATGGAGATAGATGGGAGTAGATCTAGATATACATGCCTTTATGGATGCAACCTTAGGTGGTGATAAGTAGTGCTTAGTGTTTGGTCCCTTATTATGATCACATAACTTTATATTTATATGATTCCTTCACTTGAATTTCATAATTAACCCAAAAAAAAATCCAACTACCAAAATGATAAGATGCTCAAATGGATAGAAAGGACCCAAAAAGTGTGACCAAAGTACAAAGAGGAAAAGGGCACCCAAAGGGGATGGGGGCACTTGAGGCGTTGGCATCCTGGCTGGGTGCTAGTGTCTAAAATGATAAATGCCTAAAGGTGAAACTAGAGACCTGAGCAAATAAGAGTGCAAAACTTAAAGTAGCAATAGAAAATAACAAAATATCACCAAAGACATGGGTTAATCATTAATTTTCTTACTTAGGAACCATATGAATAGTAGTATGCGATCGAGACTAGATAATTACCCAAAGTGTATGATTTTGTGTCTACATTTGCCCCCACTTTATGTTGGTGAGAATAATTCTTAGTAACATAAAATAGATAGAGATGCGTACCTGATATCCATGTAAATTTATGTAGAAAGCATGCCGAGGACTAGACAAAGCGTGGAGTGATAAAAAGATGGAGCGTGGAGACTAAAGATGAAAAAGTGTAAAAAGGTGATGAAAGTGAACCTAGGGAAAGAAATGCATGTTAGATTCTAAAGTGTGTGATGTACTATTGTTAGTGTCAATGTGTGTGATGTTTTGAGTGGTGTTTACTACTTTCTTCCCATATGAATGGACTGCAAAAGAGAAGATGATCAAGTAGTCAAATATGCATGTATATGTATAAAAAGCATGTAAGGAAGTATGTAAAAGAAAATTTTGAAAATGTGAAAAAGGAACATGTGCACCTAATCCGTGATGAGGAAAGAGTGTAGAAATTGATCATGTAGATGATGTCGATGTGTGTGAGTTTTTGGGTGATCTCATGCTAATGTAATGGAAGAAGTATAGGGAGAAATTGTCTGGTGTCATCCTCCAACCTTTAACTAATTCCAAAACTATAGAGATCTCTTTTACTATATAGTTTTTTGGGTGATCTGATGCCATAGAAGAAGTAGTATAGAGAGGAAGGTATGGTGTTATCCTCTAACCTTTAACTGCTCCCTAGAATAAAACACCACTGTAAATGATGTGTACTAATGCATGTGCTAAGGATAATCTACCCTATATAAAAGCCGATGTGTAGAGTTCTATAGACTATGTTGAACCCAATCATTGTGTAACTTCCCCCTAGTTATAGGCACTCTAGGAAAGGCATCATTGTACTAAGGACCCAAGTTTAATTTTGAGCCCAAAATCTGTATATTGTATCGAGTATTTTATGTATTTTTGTATACTCTGTATGGGGTGATTGATTCACCCAAATGATGCCCCCTCTTTGGGGGTGCATGCGACGTCATTGAAGGAGTATACAGCCCAAAAGAGGACCAACATTGAAATTGTGCCCTACAAGGGGGGGAAGGGGATGTGCTTGGTAGAAACCAAGGCACATGCAAACAAGTGGTTAGGAGATAAGTGTTAGTACAAGCAAAGATAAACATACATGTATAAGATAAAGTGTAAGCTAAAAAAACAATGTGTAAGCTAAAACACACAAGAAGACAATGTAGACCATGAAAAGTGGGTTGCAAACATGGGACACCACTCATGGTGTCACAAGACAATCAAGGCCGATGAAGCCAAAATCAAATAAGTGTGCACACAAGACAAAGGTCAAATCCCGCATATAATGAAAAAAATGAAAAGCAAGTACAAGTAATATAAAAATAACCATGGTGGAAAATAGTCCTACAAAAATGTTACACATGAAGTACCCATTATCATATTAGAAAGATAAAAGTATGTCAAAAGTGTGTATAAATCGATAAAGTAGTGTGTTATGAAACAAAATGAAACAATAACACATGTAGTGTACGAAAGTGGATTCCCTAGGAGCCATTATGGGACTGGTACTAGGTATTATGCCAAGCATCCATGCTGCATGTAATGGATTTGTAGAGTCTATGATCACAACTAGAAAGCAAGTGAATGTGCATGTGTGTATGATAAAGATAATGACATACAAGATATCTATCTAGCATGTGTAATAAGATGAACATGTAACAAGTAAATGTAAGCAAGAGTAAATACAACCAAGATATGTAATATGTTGTGGATGGATGGAATGGAATGTAGAGTGAATGATAGAAGTAGTGTGTCCCCAGTGAATGGAATTATATGCAATGAGGTTCATTTGTTTATACCCCCTCAACAATCAAGAATGAAGTAAATGAGAGTGCATCATCGGGAAATGGTTGAATTATGTGTTGTATGTATTGTGTGAATGTGTAGTGATGATATGCGACATAGAGATGAGGTGTGAGAATGTGTGATGATTTAGCCTAAATCGTATATCACAAGATGAGTAGGAGAAGTGATGATGTAGCCTAAAGTGTATATCACTAGATGATGTTAGAGAGAAGTGATGATGTAGCATATGGCATATATCACTAAATGATGCAAGTGGAAGTGATGATGTAGCCTATAACATATATCACTAAATGATGCTAGAGGAAGTGATGATGTAGCCTACGGCGTATATCACTAATCTAGGAATTTCACATGAGAAAAAAATTGAATGAATGTTGAAGTGTGAGTGTGGTGTGATTTGTGATGATCTATACCCTCAACATTCTAGTATGGACCATGAGACTAGAGTGCATCATCGTAGGTAATGATGTAATGTGTGAAGTATGTGAGCGTATAATGTAGTTGTGTGTGTAAGATGTGTGTATGTGTAGGATGTAGATGTATGTAGGATGTGTGATAGGATGTGTAAATGTGTGTAATGTGTGGTGTCTATTGTGCAGTGTGTGAGGTTCATGTGTATAGATGCCCTCAACAATCAAGTGTGAACCAAAGCACAAGAGTGCATCATCGGGTAGTTTGATGCTAACGTGTGTGTGTAATAGAAGTATGCGTGTTGTTGTTAGGTGGGAAGAAATAAGAAATAATGTATAATTCCCCAAGTGTGTATGTGGTGATGAGTGAACTATCGATAAAAGTAAAGGATGAAGGTCCTCTACCGATGATTGTGGTGATGAAAGTGTGTGACCATGCTCTAGTAGTGGTGGTATATTAGATAAACATTACGCAAGTGAGTGAAGTCTATATGCATGTGATGGATGAGTATATGATGGGTGAGTTGTGTAAAAAATGTGTAGGTGATGGAGATCTATGTGAAAGTAGAATGTGGTGGTGATGACACCTACGTGGAATAAAACAAGGTGGTGATTTACGTCGAGATGCAATAACTATCCTAGGAATGGGCCTATATTGGTGTGTTGGACTAACAGAGTGATGAGGCCACATGAGGTGTGTGTGAGTAGGTGAGCTAGGAGTATATTATGATTTATGTGTTATGGGTTGTGGCATATTAGATGAAGTAGATGATACATTAGTAATCATTGTGAGGGGTGGGACCATGGAGTAGATGGAGGCACACCATCGATAGAAATGACTTGATTATTATGAATGAATTTTAGATGCAAATGATTCATGGAGATGATAGACTTAGACCTATGAATCCAATTGAGGCCTAGAAGCATGTCACATTCATCGATTGTTTGTCTGACAAGGAAGGGTACAAGCATAGTGAGAGGACCATATTGTAATGCAAATTTTGACAACACCATATGAATTTTTCATGGATATGAAATTTGTGATAGTGGATAGCCAATAGTGATGAGAAGTGGAATAGAACATGTGTTGATGGGCCATGATGGATTAACCTTAGTATTATTGATAGGATAGATCGATAGAGGCATTAATGTGTAAGTGATTAGAAAAAATTTTGCATGATAATCATGGTCAAAGAAAGAAATGATTGGTGGAGAAGTGTTAGTATGCGTAACTAGAAATTCAAGAGCCCTTGATGAAGGAGGAGGACACACTGTGATATACATAATTATCCAAGGAGTCAGCTACTTTCACATCATATTTTGGTAGAGGATTGTTAAATATTTTGAGCTTATGATTTTTGTTGATAGGTGTAGAAACGGTAGGTTATGGAAGCTTGATTTTACCATTGTCGATTAGGTCTATGAATAAGAATACGAGCTTGAAACAATGGTTTGTGGAATTCCCTATGCACTGATGATAGTCGCAATGAAATTTTCATTGTAATTATGCCCTTTTGTTGAGATGGATCTAATTAGAGTGGAGGAGGAAGTGTGATGAGGTTACTATTGACAAGTTGTGGTAGTAGAATATGTGGAGGGATAGTGAACTTAGTGAATGTGCACGAGGTGGTTGTGACTGAAGCTCTTTGGTGGTGGATACCATGTTAACCATAATTTTTATGTCGATTTGGTTTAGTTGTAGATGGTTTGAATGTTGACTTACTTTGAAAATGTGTAGAAGATGATACTTTCTCTTGATATTTAAGCTTGCCTATAGATAAGAGCTTGGTTTCATGAAGCTTAAGAGTATGACAGAGTTGATCGAATGAAGGAGAGGTATCAAAGAGAACACTCTCCTAGAGAGTGGTAATAATAGACTCTGGATGAATAAGTCTTGAAGCTTAGAGTCCGCAAGAACATTTGACATTTTAGCTAAGTTGTTTTTGTATCAAAATGTAATTCACTAAGTGTTCATTAGATCCCTACTTAAGTTGTGTGAGTTGAGTATAAGAGATCTTAGAGCTCGATGTTGATAGAGAAGTGAGTGAGAAAGTATCAACCAGATGTGTGAAATATGTTACCGAAAGTGGATAGGTAGGTCATAAACCAATGCATCACATAATCTTGTAAATTGTGGGGAAAGAGATTAGCTAATATGGTATGGTCATCTGCATAATCGAGGCATGCCACATGAAAAGATCAGAGATGCTCTTGGGGGTCACCATGGCCTTTAAAGATGGGTAACTTGGGGGAGATGAAGTTAGGTGGTAATGGATAGGTGGAAATGGTGGGTGTGAATGGAGTGTGCAAGAATCGAAGTGGAATCAAAGATGGTAATACATGAGAGGTAGTGATTTAGAGCTAGTGAATTTACATCTGTAGATCTTGATATAAGGAAGTTAAATCAGGGGTATTTGAAGAAGATCTAGGCTATGCATTGGGAGTGCTAGGGTGAATGATGGGAGTGGTAGTGGTAGGAATGAGAGATAAAATATAAAGGGGTTGAGTGGAGGCCATGAGAGCTGAAGAGTGAGCAACTAGAGGTGTCGAAGCATCATGAGTGTTCTTAGCAAGAATCAAATCATGTAGAATATGTGGAAGATGAGTGGGATTACTTTGCAAATCTTGTTAAAAATTGATGAGTGTGTCTAATTTCTCTTGGTCAACATTGGTATCTTCATCATATGATTTTTCACTATTAGATGCTTCTATTTCCTAAGAGGAACATTATGAGAGTTATCAATGGATTTTTAGTTATAGCCATGGATGTGGAGATATCAGCCATTAATTTGGAAATTCTATCGGATAGATGAAGGAAGCTCACAATATTGAAAAGACCAAAACGACCACTATGGGAAGGTGATGAGCATAAGAAGAATGAAACCCTAGAGAGAAGGTGGATTCAAATATCAAGTTCACCAAAATGATTATGCTAAAATGTAAAGAATAACCTAATCTAATGCAGGTTTTCAAATTAAATAAATGAATAATGAAATACATAAATTTACACAAGAAACTAAGCAATAAAAATATGAAACCCTAAGTGTGAAGAGGGTTAGAATAGCCTTAGTTTATTCAAAAAGGTTTGGGATGTGTGTGTAGTGAAGACCGGTTGAATAATAGTGAAAGATTGATCACACATGAGCCTAGAAAAATGTAGATCCGAGTGATTTGGGATGGGGGTGCCTAGAGAAGGATGGGGGCACCTGGGGCACTGGTCTAGTTTCTCGGTGCCCTGGTTTGTGCCAGAGGTCTAGAATCCAATTTCACATGGTGTCAAATGGTACGAAACCCTCATTTTTTGTCACTATTATGTCACTGGATTCAGCTTAATGTCATTGTGGATCTAGAATAAATGAATCACCTAAAACCCCAAATAAAGAATCAAACCCTAAAAAAATAAAGATGCAAATGAAGGGATCAGACTATCCTAAGTCATGTGAAAATGGACTTATAATCGAGAGCTACACTACATCTCATAACCAATGTAGTTGTGTGTGTGTAGAATTGTGCCCTAGGTTGCTCTTGTGTGTGTTGCACTTTGTGAGTAGCGAGAAAGAAGTTAGATGTAGAATGTAAATAATGTTTACATTGAATAGAATAAAATCCCCCTATGAAGTGTGATGCAGATGAACTAACCTTTTTCCCTTGTGATGGAGCTTGATAAATGCAAATGGAGCTATAGATGCCTTAATGGATGCAACCTTAGGTGTTGATAAATAGTGTTTAGTGCTTAGTCCTTTATTATGATCACATAAATCTATATTTATATGATTCCTTTATTTGAATTTTGAAATTTATCCCAAAAATTCCAACCACCAAAATTATAAGATACTTAAACGGATAAAAGGACCCAAAAAGTGTGACCAAAGTACAAAGAGGACAAGGGAACCTGAGAGGGGATGAGGGCACCTTGCATTGGCATCTGGTTGGGTGCTAGTGTCTAAGATGATAAATGTCGAAAGCTGAAAATACATACCGAGAAAATAAGAGTGCAAGGCTGAAAGTAAAGCAACAGAAAATAACAAAAGATGGCCAAAAACATGGGTTAATCAGTATTTTTCTTACTTAAACCATATGAATAGTAGTATGCAATTGAGACTAGATAATTACCCAAAGTGCATGATTTTGTGTCTACATCTTGTTGATTTGGTTTGATTTTATTTTTTCCTGACTGTTTCGATGAGTATGGAGGACCTACTATTAAACTTAGCCTGGGTTGGTCGATGATGGCGTTGGAAGTTTGTACCTTATCATGCAAGTATAGATGGGGGAAACTTTTGTTCTTAACTAATTTTATGGGCATCATCCTGTACATATTTTGTGAATTTCTATTTGAAAATCTAACCCTGGATATTATTATGTTGACGGGATCTTTAGCCATTTGAAAATAAGGCTCAGTAAAGAATGAATGTTTCTTTTTTTTGGTATAAAAATCTATTCTAAACCCTAAGCCATTGGTTTTCTCATTTGTAGTTTAATTAAATGGATAATGTTTCTGGTAATGATATGGATGTTATCTTTGTATGAATTTTTTTGCCTTTGGGATTATGTCAAGTTGATGTAATATGATTAATTGACAAAGGCATTATTCTTTTGTAAAAATTAAGGATCTTAGTTGTAGTCGTTTGGTAAGGTTAAGGTAATTTTGATTATTTTAAGGTATTTGATTTGATTAAGGTATAAATTATTATCTCGTATTAAAAAGGTCAAGGCATTATTATTTCTCTCTCGTCCTAAAAAGTGACTATATAATCCTTTCGTTGTTTGATATGATTGAAGGATTGACATGTCATAGGTGGATATGATAAAGGTATTTTGATAGTGTTAAAATAAATAAATAAATCTAAATTTTAGTTTGATTAAAATATCTTTTAAAAAGGTGATAGTATGTATCATTGTTATGGTTCTTAATGCAAGTTGATATCCTCTTATAGAAGTGTAATATTAATTAATAATATTGCATGGTATAGATATTAGAATGTTTTATTGAATCCAAGTTATGATGGATAAGATTCTAGATGTGAATTTTTATTAAGGAGTGTCATATTTTTTTGTCATTGATTTATTGTTTATCCTAAAACAATAAGATGTCTCTTAGAGTAAGGATTGCTAATGTGGAAGTAATGTCAACATTTGTGATAGGAATTATTACATTTGGCTTGTTATCTTAGTTTATTATTCTGAACATGTTGTTGGTCAAATTTATTCATTTCGGTATTATATAAAATTAAACTTTAAAGATTATGAGTATAACCTTTCATGCCATTTCATTCTGAACTAACCACTTTTACCATTTTTCTCTCTCTTACAGATGGCAAAAAATAAGTTATCTTAGGTGGATATCTAAAGAAAGAATACGCATTAATTATGATTAAGTTGATTTGTTGTATTAAGTGCATGACATTATAGAAAAGTGAAAGTAATACTTCATTTTCCTATTTAAGAATGAAAGCAAAGATAGCCTAATATAAACAATGTATTATTTTGGATTATCCATTTATACTTAAATTCATTGTTGAGTTAATAATTATGAAGTTGATGAATACTTTTATTATAACTATTTCATTTATGATGTTGATTGCAAGAATAATGATATAGTATGGTTAAAAATTAGCTGCAAATGTTATTAATGAATGGGGAAACTATCATTAGTTGACTACTATTTATTTGAGATTAGAAAGAATGTGCAACAATAGTATTTAAGTTAAATTTATAAAGTGATACATTATTTAAGTGCAATAGAATGTACCGACATAAAAGACAATTAAACAATAATGACATTACAAAAATGTCATAATATACATAAATAAGATCACTGCGATTATGCAAAGTAAGCTATTTCAATTCATAATAAAGATAACAATTATTTATATTCTTAATACTCACTAGCGTTATCGTAACCTATTATGATAGAACACATATGTACTTATATAAAGACAAAGGTACATGCAATAAACTTATCATTTTGGTAAAAAGGGTTTTGTTGTAAACTAACTATATTGTAATTAATACATCTCAGGATTTGTTGTTCCTAATGAATGGAACTCAGTCGGCCAACTCTAAATGGCTGTGATAAGCCGTATTCATTTAATGAAACAAGTCATGAAGTGAATACTACCTTATTGCAGTATCTAAAAATTTTCTTTCAAGGTCTAATCTTTAGGAACATCGTAACTAGACCATAAATTGTGTCTCGATGAGTTTCAAAAGTTGTTCAACCTAATCAATAGGATCCCCTTGGTACCAACTTAAGTTTTCTATGAGAAAGAAAGTGACCGCATAGTGACGGAAGTCATTATGTAATAATTTTCTCTCCCATAGGCAACCTAAGTTGGCATAGATGTGTTTCTTCACACATGTTGGATAAGTCTTGCACCTTGTGCATGACATGTAAACTATTTGACTTAACTAACTGAATATAATTCATATAACTAAATAAAGTGATATCGTGAAAGGAAAAATTTAAGATGAAGAATGTGTCATCACGAAACCGAGCATGTAAACATGCCTCTTAAACTTTGGTTCAAGTAGTGCAAGTTCATGATTACACTTTGTCGGATTCACCAAGTTTTAATTAAGGTGTGAGATGTCAATTAGGATTTGATTGATTGGGTTCCAAGTAGACACTTAGAAAACATCACTTGATTATCAATACCGATAAAGGTAACCAATAGTATACTTAGTATACAAACTTATAATGAGTAAACTATGGGGATTGGGTATATGTAATTGACCCATACAACATGGTTTTAGATATTATCGATGGATTGAATTTAAATTTATGTTGGATTTAAATTTTGTGAATTTAAATCAGTGAAGGCATAAAGTTAGTTTGGGAAATTTAAAAAAATATATCCCTTAATTTGAAGCATTGAATAAGTAGGTGTTACATAGTCTCGATTATTAAATAACAAGTTTTATGTTGAGTAATTTGTTGGTAGGTAGCTTGTTGGTGAGAAAAATTGTCGATATGGAAAATTAGGTGTCTCCACCAATGTTCACAGGGCTACTGCCCCTCTGCATTGAATGGTACAGCTCCCATTATTGAATGTTACTAATCTAATCCTAATCTAAATGTTTTGGGTTGGCAAAATAGGTCGGGGATCACATAAGGGCACTCCACTGAACTGTGGCAAAGTGCTTGTATGGGGGTACAAGGGAGGAAATTACAGTGAGTTAGGGAGAAGGAGGGAAATTAGGAAGGGAAAGTTACTGCCATGAGTAGATTACAGATTTCACACCCAGTAACCAAAGTAGTACAACATTCAATATAGAGGAAATGTAATGAAGATATTCTTGTGAGATGGACAAATTGAAACACTAAGTTCTCAAACTCGTCTATCAAATATGCAAAGCTCTCGCATAACTATGCTTACAAAGTGTATAAAGGAGGGAAATAGAATAACCATGAGATTCTTGTAACAACCATGCTTATCATGTCAACGATGAGAGGAAACCATGCATAAAAACTACACACATTCATACATCTTAGAAAGCAGAAAATCTATTCCTTGATTGACATTTACACAAGTTGTACAAAGCCAAGGAAAGGAAGAAAGTGGAAGAAATTGTAGCTTTATTTCATGTATATTTGTGACACAAATTCCAAAAACACAATCCAATATTGCCACAAAGTAGAAGTCTTCAAAATATGGAATCCCTTGGAATGGAGAATCCATCCCAATTTATATAATTTGAATTGACCTCTCATCTCCCTCACATGACTCTTCATATTCCTATTCCACTTGTGACCTTTCACTTTTCATTAAATTAAGTATTTCTCTCATAATTTTGAGAAAATACTTTTACAATATTAAAATAGGTCACTTAAGTGAATAAGACAAAATACAATGATGAGGCCCAATGAAGAATTAGAATGGAGAGAGAAATAAGAGGGAGAAAGGGAGAAGGAGAGAGAAGAAGACGCTCTAAAGTGTGGATGAGGAACACTCGCCTCTGGTGTAGATCAACCTCATTGGTGAATCGATGAGATGCTCTAATGTAGTGAACTTTGAATCCTCAAACTATTTACACCCTGAGAAATCTCCTTCAAATGATTCCCAGACACCTCGAATTGAGTGTTTAGAAACATTGTTGAATTATCACCTTGGTGGCCGCAGGCATTGCTCACCGAGGTCCACTCCAAAGAAGTTTGAGGATTGAAACTGATCTCTGATGACTTTTTCTACATAGCCCCACTATTGTACTCATCAGAAAACTTTGATGAAATGCATTTTGAACACTTTTTCCCCTGTTACTAATGATCACAATTCCTCCTTTTGCATGATTCTCGGACATCTCGGGTCACAAAATGAGTGTTGAGAAACATTGTTTCAAGACTTCTCAATGTGAGCTCAAGATGGACACAAACACTACTCACGATGATCATCCTCGCACCTAATTGATGATCCACCTGCTATTCATTGAACTCTACGAAATACTTGTTTCAAATCACCCAAATCTTTGAGTGATGAAGATGAATTCATCTATTGCGCCTTGTGATGCCTTGCATTACTTCTGAGCACACTTGAATTCAGGATGATGCTTCCAAGACCAATATGAAGTTATCAATGATTTTTTGAGCCTTAGAATCATCTGAAATACCACGAGGAGGAAAAAAATTAGTGACATAAGTTACTATGGAGATGGTAGCAACTTTCTGCAACTGGAGCCAAAAACTGTTATTTTTAGAAAGTTGGTCCCAGGAGCTATTATTTTAGGAAGTGTCACTTTTTCACCTTGTTTCTTACACTTAGGTGTTTCCTTCATGTTATAGGTTTTCCATACATGTCTTGGGTCGATTTGAAGAAATTTCCATTTTTGGAAAGTTATTTTTTTGCTTTTTTGCTTTTTTAACTTTTTGACCAAAGATGCCCCAGTTTTACGCTTGCATAGTTTTCATTGTTCTTTCTTCGTCCAAGGAGTTTGTCATTTTTGAAACTTACTAAAAATGGAAGCGTGAACTAGGTTCACTTTCTATTTTTAGAATCTAAACTTTGGAGTGTCAGATTGATGAAAAATTTTCACATTCCTACGGGTTTTTTTCTCTTCAATCTCTATATCAAATTTTCAAGTCAAACCGCTTCATTTGATTAATGGAAAATGAAGAAGAATCAACTTAGGGCCAAAAAAATTTAGATGGGTGCCATTAAAAATAGTTCCACCTTTCAAGTTTTAGTTTTTTTAGCTTCAAGGCATTTGGATGAGGAACATTTGCTCAAAATTTCATTGAGGTCGATACACTATTTGGGAGATATAATTGTTTCCTCATTTTTGTGCCCTGGGGTTTCTAGCAGCTCTTGATCATGGATTTTTCTCATAAGAGTGGATTTATTTCATTTCAACAACATGGAATGGTTAAGGAATGATGGAGGGGATGTTGGTAAGGTTGTAGAAGTAGCAATGATTGAGGAATGAAGAAATCTTGGTACTTGGAGAAAAACATGTGCGTGTGTGCAGGAAAAATGGAAGTAGCAAGAAGAATCTTGGCAGTTAGAAAAATGTACATGTTTTTGAGTTTTGGAATGGGTCTCACTTTTTTGCACCACTTGCACCAATATGTCGCAATGCGATTTTCCGTTGAGGATGAGAGAGGGGCTTGAAAAAGCACTTTAAAGTAGCTTTTGGGGGCACATGGGTGACCAAGATATTAAATGGGAGGGTGGGGAATTTTTGTCCCAATCGTACAAAATTTTTGGTTCACATAGGATATAAAAATGTGCCCTTACCCTAGCTTAACAAGTGGCGAGCATGAGGGGCTTAACCTTGCGAAAAGAGCTGAATTGTGGTCATGTGGAGGGTCCAGGGGCCTAAATGGGGTATAGGAGAATTTTCTTTCACCTTTTGCACCAATATTTTGTGTACTTGGTGTAAAAAAGTGTGCCACTCTCCCATTGGTTGGATTTTCAACCCAAAAATGACTAACTATTGGAGTTTGTGCCTTGGAGAGCGACTTGTTGGGACCATAACTTGAGTTCCTAGAGGAGTTTTTGATGAAATTTTATATTATTCCGCCTATAAATTACTATATTAATCCAATGGTTTTGGTATCATCCTCCGATTCTTCTTAGAACTCCCTAAAAATAGGATTTTTGTTCCGGTCAAGGTGAAGGTTGTATCTATTAAAAATTGGTTGTAGACAGGATGTGCCTAGGTGTTGTGAAAAATATGATTCCACCATATTGTATGGATCTAAATTAACTTTCTAATGATATCTTGTTTGAATCCTAACTCCTTCCGGAGCTCCCAGAATCACTTCCTAAAGCTCAGGGGTTGTTTTTGCATTGTGCACTGCCTAGGCCTCCAAGACCCACTTTTGCTAAAGCTGCTCCAAAACTTGTGAAACCTTCCAAAACCTTCCAAAAGTGTTCGCACAATGTTTTCAACTATTTGATGCACCTATATTATGATTTTATGCCCTTCTTTCTCTTACGGAGGGTGCGCATGAGCCTTAGAAAAGCCAGAAATTGACCTTTCCCAAGCTTGCCAAAAATCATTGTCTTGATGAATTTTTCTTGGGAAGCACTTGAAATGATTGGGTACCCATAAATCACCTATGGGAATACTCTTGACATGATGCATTAGACCTCTCGAGATAGATAGGATAGGATTGACTCGGGGGTTAGGGTGATATGAAGGACTTAGAATGACCTTTGGGCTAAGAAATTTTGGGTAGGGTATGGTTGTCATGCTTGAAAATTGGGAATTTTCTCATTGTGAATTTACATGACAACATAGTTGTTATGTTAGTATTAAAAAAAAATCTTCTTGATATAGACACATTGAAAACATGGGAATTCTAGGAAAAATATTTGATGAAGGAAATAAATTCTCATTATCACAACCATTCCCAAAGAAATTCATTATTTGCTTTAGTTCAAAATGAGCTAGGAAAGATTGATGTATTGTTGAATAAGGATCTTTCAGGTGCCATTATAGTAGATAATGGATATAATGATAAAGTTTTGGATATAATGTTAAATAGGTTAGAAAATTTAAATGGTGAAGCCCAAGCTTACTATAACAAATGGGCTAGAGATAAAAACCTAGTTGTCATTGCAAATGTGGAAAAGATAAAGTTGTCATAAGTTTTCTCTTTATTTGCATTGAAATTTTAGTTTTACATATTTTAATTTTTAACTAATAATATTTATTTTTTTCAAATGCAGTCAAAATATGAAAAATTGAAGAATGAAGTATTGGTCTTGGATCTTCATCTGAAGAATGCACAAAAAAGTTTAACTGTTGTTATTTCATTGAAGGAAAAACTTGTGCTCCTTAATAAATAAAACAATACATTGAAGAAAATTATTAAGGAGCATGGCATGGATCTAGATATATTGTTCAAGCATAAATATGATGTGGATCCCAGTTTACTTTCAACAGGTGATGTGGTGAAACAAGATATTGAAAATCTTGCTAGTATTAATTTTGTAGCTAAAGATCTAATTAAATCAGGAGTACTAAAAGATGATATGAGACCGAGAGGGAACATCATAAAATGAGATAGTATTTTGTTATATTGTATGACATTGTAATCGAGAATTGAAATATAAGTCTCAAATATCAATTGAGATGTTTTACACTTTTGTAAATTGTTTTGAAACAATATGAATCAACACTTTATTATTACATTGTTAATGTTTTCATAAGGTCTCGTTGTTTTGTTTTTCATAACAATGTAAAGTATAATATATGTGTTTTATTCATAATTAATGTTTTCATATCTTATTCTTGCATTGTATAAAAAAATTAAAAGGAATAAAGATACTGAAATAGTTTATTCAAAAAAATAACTGTAAGAATTTCATATGAAGTTTATAGATAGGATTATATTTATAAAACATGCCTCTTACCAAGGTAAAAGCCTAAAAATCAGGCAATTGAAACAATGTTTGAGCAATCTCTTTTTCCTTAGAGACATTTGCATCTACTGTGTCAGTAGAGCATCCACCTCCTGGGTCAGAACTAAGATCATATTTGTTGCTCATTGTGTTAGTGACTCCTCTTCTTTCAGTAAGTGAAGTCCAAGTCACAATTTCCCTTTCATAAGGAAATGCATCCATTGGATAATGTGAAACATACAATCTCAAACATGTCTCCAAATTTTTATCCAACCTATTTCATGACTTTTATTTCACAAAAGATAATGCACTAAAGACATGTTCATCTTCTACTGATCCCAAAATCATCGTTTGGAAAATCTCATATAACCAAAAATATTCACTAATACTTTCCTACAGGACGCTACTTGGATACATTTTTTTCATAGCCTTGTTATAGCTCCATTTCTGTGGGTTCATTTAGATGTCAATATTCATCATGCATGGTGATTACAAAATGTGGTGACTGAGTTTTCAGTGAATATTTTTACAAAATACCTTTAATCTCAACTCCATTTATCTATGCAGTCTTGTTAAAATGCTTTACCAAAACAGACATATACTTCTAAAATAAATTACTTACAAGTTCTTCACTATGACCATCAATGATGTTCCAAAATATGGGATTCACTACTCCCATAGCCTCTAGAATATCATCCCTTTTAAAATGATCACAAATTTCTACTGAGATAAAATTTATGAAATCTTTCTCAATTTCATTTTGTATCAGAAATAATTTTGTCATATAAAATGCATGCTACAAGAACTTCTTCAATTTCTACTCCAACCAAATCAACTCTTTGTTGAAACATATGCATTGGTATCTCCTTCCCATTTATAACTATACAAAGATAATCCTTAATATTGAATTTCAAATAGTAGTTAGGATCCTTGATGTCTATTAACATTTGCCAATTCTCAAATACATGCCATTTAAAAATGTCTTGAGATATATTATTTCACCTCAAAGTAATGCAAAAAAATAGATAAGTAGGTAATAGGCGTAGGAGGAATACTTGTATTATATAGATGATAGAAGGAATTACGCACGTTGTAGACTTTTGATTCAAGCTGATTGTGTGGGCTTCCCTTTGGCTAGGAGGAATGACATGTATAAGAAACAAAACAAGACCACCAAATAGTATTAAATAGTAAGATTTAGAGGACTTCCTAGCAAGGCTAGATCAAGAAGCGTGATGCTTCCTTGAATGGCTATCAATCCTCTATTTAATACAACTTAATGCAAGAAATAATAGTTCCTATTGTAGTTGATAAGATTTAGGTATCTCCTATTAACATACAATAAGTGAATTTAACTCAACAACAATGGTTAGAATTAAATCTCGGATGATTAATGGGTTGGTTTGGGTTTGCAGGTGTAGCAGAGGTTATAGGTGAGGTCTGGGTGAAATTAGGCAAAGGTTTTGGGTTGTTTTGGGGAAGTTGTTAACTCGTTGTTATAGGAAAAATTTCCAGTCTCAAAGACCAGTATCAGTTGGTCGACCGATGTCGGTATAGGAGATAGACCAATGTTGGTTAGCTAACCGGTGTCGAGTAGGGGCAATTTGGTTAAAATATTAAAAATGGGAGTTTGGGCCTCTCTGTGATTACACAAAGAGCTGAGGAGGTTTGGGGAAGGATGGAAAGGTGTTGATTAAGACTCAAAAGGTACAGGGGTGATGGGATAGGTGAAATGGCTCTGGTTGGTAGAAAAGGTGATAAACAAGTAGAAGGTGGTAATGAGATAGAGAGAAATTAAATGAAAGTAGTAAATGAAATGATTAAGATCAAACACACAATCTTAATAAGTAAGAATGATTTACTTATCTGATAAACTTTGCAGATCCAAATGTGGTAGGAATGGTTGATCATTTGAGGAGAAGTGTATTGTGTCCAATGTAATGGTAGCAAGTGCCTATGTGCTCTATATCATGTCAATCTGGAGTTATGGAAGTGATGATCGGTTGTTGGTGGAAGTGTGATGTGCTCTGGTTCATCGTCGGGAAGCTTGATTATTGGAGACTCAAATGCCAAAGTTGTGTGTGAGAATGAATTTGGTCAACCCATGTAAAGAGTTAGAAACTCATATTTAAGGGTAACTAATGGTGGTTAGGGAACCGGTGTCAACCGAGGGAAAATTGGCATCGGTTAGGGAGAATTAGTCAAGTTACCAAAAATAGCCTGATCTTTACTATTTTTGGCATGATCTTGATTGTTAATCTGGGTCTCAAGTGAGGGTTGGCACTTAGATAAGTGGGAGTGTTGTTGGAGAAGGAATAGGACTTTAATTTTAGGGTTTGAAAGAGTCCCAGTTGGTTAAGATAAGTAGAGACTCAGTCTTAGTTAATCAATAGGCTAGGAATAAGTCCATGGTGAGGTGTCTAGGTGATGTGGCTAGGTGAGGTGTAAATTAACTTAATTAAAATAATTAAATTAATTAATAATGTGAGGATGAATATTAATTCAATTATAAGTGATTAAATTAATATCCAAGTGTGAAAGGGGAGTATGGCTAGGTATATGCATTGTGTTGATTAATTAAGGGGACAAGGGAGTGTGACCCAAATTTAGTGTCTACATTTTCCCCTTTTTGTCACGTAGCTTGTATTGATAAGTGACACTGACAAAAATAAGAATTCGTTGTCCTAGGTATGAGTGAAGGTTAGGTTGCCCTAAGTATGGGTGGAGGTGAGGTTGCCCCAAGTATGGGTGGAGGTGATCCCCCTCAAACCAGGAACTAATGAAAGGTTAGGCTGAGTCGGTGAGTGGTTTGATAAAATGATAAGTGATGAAAAATGAGGGTGGTTGGTGTGTAGGTAGTGATGATATCGATGTGGGTAATAGGCGGGGGCATTCAAATACATGCACATGTATAGAATGTGATAAGGTACTAGGCTAAAGATCTCGTAAACTCTACTTTGTCAAAGGTCGATAGGATTATAGAAACAAGTTTGATGTGATCGGGTATCAAGGTATAGGATATTGTTTGAAACACAACTAAGCTAGGTTCGGGAAAAAACTTTAGGTTGTGTTCATAGCACCAAAAGGTTTGGATGGGATAAATGACATGGAATTAGGTAAGGAAATGTCATTAGGATAAATCACATGAGTAGTGTCATCACAAGGTATAATGAGTAAGTGAACTTGAGTGTCAAAATGGGCAAGGTTGGTTTGGGTGTTTAGGTAAGGCCATAGGTAAGGCGTGGGTAAGGGTGTGGTAGAGGAAAAACATGCCCTAAATGAAATGTAGGTTGGGTGTTAGGTAATAAGGTGATCCATAGGTGGGTGTGTAAGGGTGGGGTGCCGGTGATAAATGCCTTTTGAAGCAAAATTGATAGGGTAAAATTAGGTAAAATTAGGTGTAGCATGGTGATGCGACACCGGTCAAAGGCAAACCAATGTCGGTAAGAGAAACCGATGCGGTTCTAGGGCTCATGATTGATGAGTGGGTTTGTGCATGGGTACCTTTATCTAAGGAGCTTTGGGTTTATAGAGGATGTGGTGAATGGCATTTGGGGTATGTATTTATTGCATTTTGTTGGGCTTATGAGCACACAGTGATTGTGTACCCACAGTTAGAACTTCCAGTGGATTGGCATGAGGGTGGGATGAGAGTATGATATAGGAGATGAGTCATAATAGGTGCTCATCCAAGAGTGAAAAAAACGTTGATGTTACCTACTATAGACAACAGGTAGAGGGCTTATATGCGATGGACATAGTATGGTGACCATATGTGAGTTTCCTACTTATAGAGGCATGGCACAGGAGTGAATTATAGTTACTCAAATGGATAAGGGAGGCATGATTGAGCACGAGATGATTTCAAGTAGATAGATTTTGAAAATATTAGAGGATTCTAATGTGAAGATGTGCCACCATGATTACCTCAAGTATGCAAAGATACGATGTAATTTCCATGTTATCTCCACCACATGACAAGGCCAATAGGGCAAGAGGAGTAGGTTGTGGATGACGGGATTGATGATGTAAGGACTATTGGGGGTACAAAAGTGGTGGGAATCATAGCTAGGTAGGCCTCCATGGAATTTAAGTTTGGTCATATTTAGCTATAGTGATGGATGAGAGAGATGCACTACAAGGGTAGGTGACTACTTTGGGGTGTGTAATTGACATAGGCATAAACATAGGGGCACCTTGATAGGACATGGTGTGATTATTACGAGGTCGTAGGTAGTTATGCTACATAAAATTTAAGTCTTGGGGGTGATAGGGGGTATATTGTTGTATTGTAGGCAATTTTCACACTAGGTGTAGGTTACTACTTTGAGAGCCATTTAATAGGCTACACAGCTAGGTTTCAAGCACGAGGCCACCTTTAGGTTGTTGCGATAAGGTCCCTTATTACAAGTGATTACACAGAGGCCATAGGTACGGGGACAAGGGTCACTAATTTTGGGACAAGGTGTGTTCCATGGCACCTCCTTAGGTTATCTCCATGAACAATTATAGAGACATGGTATTTAAGGCTAGATAATATTAGGACAAGTTGAAAATGGAGGTTAGGATGTGGATTATCATCCGATGGTGAGTACCTGCACAATAGGCTACTAGTGAGAGGAAGACACGCACTCATAGTTCTAGCAAATGATTTTTAGAGGGTCATTGGCTAGTTGGGTGGGGTGAGGTGACTAGTTCTCATAGACCAAGACTAGATGAGGGAGGCTGGAGAGAGAAAGCAAAGGTGTATGCCCTTCCTGACTTGATATGGGATGATATTGATTTTTATTTTTGATATATATATCAGCCTGTGTGCCTAAGATGCGAGATTGTACATGAGAGGTTTTGAGATACTTGTATTATTTTATATATGTGTATATGTGTATTGACACACAAACCTTCCATTTATATATTTGATGATGAGATGATATGTGAGAGTATATTTCCATTATATTGCTTTCATGGAAACTTGATTTGATTAATGATGTATGTTTTGATTATAGTTATATATATTGATGTCTATGGAAACTTAGAGTTTTAAGAAAAGTTAAGGTCAGATGTAGGCATGGTGGAGTCAGGTATAGGCATGGTGGAGTCAGGTATAGGCATGGTGGAGTCACATATAGGCATGTAGAGTCATTTATACACATGGAAAAGTCAGGTTAGGCATGGAAAAGTCAGTGTATGCATGGTGGAGTCAGGTGTAGGCATGTTTGAGTTTGAAAATTTCCAAATTATTGTTTTGATGAAATTAGATGATTTTGGCATGATGGAGTCATTGATGTATGATGTGATTGTAGTATGACTTGGTTGATGTTGTTTGTGAAATGAAATGATAGTATGCTAAATAGTTTAATTTTCAATGTATTGATGATATGGAAACTAGATCATAGGCATGGTTAAGTTTGTTTTGTTTTGATGGAAGATGAGATATATAATGGATGTATGATTTTGGTTTGAGTTAACTTCCCAAATTATTGTTTTATGGGAACTAACGAAATGTTTGTTTGATGGGGAAATGATGATGGGGTAAAAGAGTGGTGAGCTAACCTCAAAGGGCCCCATGCCCTAAGATTGCTTCCTACATAGCCCTTGCAAAAGGGCCTCAGACCGATGTAGTTCTCCCATAGGATAGGGAAGAATAAGATGAGGTAGGTGAGTAGGTTGGTGAGTTTAGGTATGGGTAAATGGTAATTTAGGCATGATTATATCTAGGTTGATTAGGCATGGTTGAGTCTAGGTTGAGTAGGCATGGTTGAGTCTAGGTTGATTAGGCATGGTTGTGTCAGATGAGTTGATTGAAGTAGGTGACAAATGTAAATGTAGGTGAAAGGAGAAGAAATCTAGAAACTAAATGTTGAAGGTCTTGTCCTATGTAGAAGAATCAATAAGTAAGAAAAGGGGTGAATGGTATAAGAGGTGAAAAAGACTCCATAAGTGGCAAGAACCATTATGAGCATACCAAAGATAGGGTTATGAACTTAAGCCCTTAAAGGCATTGCATGATTGAAATTTCTAAGGGTGAAAGAAGTTACATGATCACGAAGTGTTGCATGTGTGCCACATCCCTTGAGTAGGTAGAAAATAAGAAAACAAAGGAGGGTGGGGTGGAAAATCTTGTTTAGCATAACCTTATTGTGAGACAACATGCCTCTTCTATAAGATACCCAAAACCAGAATAGGCAATTCCATGATGAAAAAGTTGTATTTTTCTTGATTTTTTGTATTTTATTTTTGCTTTTGTTTTATAGAGAGATTGATGTATTAATTCTATGTGGATGAATATAATATCTCCTTGAGGTATTCATGAATGATCGATGCTACGGGAAGCTTCAGAATATTTTATTTTATTTTTGTAGAAATAGTCTTCTTTTTGATAGACTATGTACAATAGGGCTAGCTTTTTATAGTTGTCCTTCGAGGGAGTAGTCTATTTATAGCAGCAAGATGGAAAGATAGATGTCCTTTTTGAGGGAGTCATCTATTTACAAGAATTTTGACTCAAGGAGTTGAATTTGAAAATCCCATATATTACTTTTGAATCTTTTTGGAATTTTAGGTCATGGACAAGACTATAAAGGAGTATAGGCTTCTTTTATGAAGGAAAACCATAGCATGCAGAGGTTAACTATGAAAGAGAGGTTTTAAGTGACGAATGACCATGGGATTCCATCCTAAAAAGGATGAAAAGTATCCATGAGAATCATGCCATGAGTAGAGCCATGGTACTCATATTTAAGATAAGGCTGAAAGGTGATGGATAATCACACAATTCTGGTGTAGTCGTTGGTCCTTAAAAGAGGTAGATGAAAGGAATGGTTACTCAAGGGATGAGTGTGTAATAAACAAAAGGTGATATAGTACTTGATTCAACAATAGAATGGTTAAAGAATATGAGGCATTGAGGGGCTCAAGCTCGGGTTTACCTTTGAGAGAAGATAAATGATAAACACCTGATCCATAGGTATGAGTGACGATATAGGGTCCAAGCCAATTAGGAGAAAAATTTCCCGTTTACTTTTCTTAGCTTTGGTTACATGTTGATTTTCCTTCAGGACAAGTTGATGACCTTGAAGGTTCATTCATGGAAACATTTTTCATAGGCACGTTTGATACATTTTTGGTAGATTTGAAGGTGATCAAGAGCATTTAAACGACGTTCATCTAGAAGCTCAAGTTGGGCCAAACGGTCTTAGTGAAATTCATCATCATTGAGCATGTCTTTGAGTGAGATATGAAGAGATGGAATTTGGACTTTGAGAGGAAAGACACCTCTGTACCATAGACCAAAGAGAAAGGTGTAGCAGCGGTTGAGGTGTGAATACTAGTGCGATAAGCCCATAAGGCAAAAGGAATGTGCATGTGCCAATCCTTACAGTATAAGATCAACTACCTTCATAAGAATTTTGTGAATATTTTTGTTAGTTGGTTCATCTTGGCCATTTTTTTAGGGATAATAAGGTGAAGAAAAACTAAGTAAAATGCCAAAGGTGTCATAGAGTTTGTGTATGGTTTTGTTTTTGAATTGTTTTCCATTATCAGTGATGAGGTGGTGAGGAACACCAAAGAAAAAAATGATGTGATGGTTGATGAATTCACAAATTTTCTTGGATTTTGTAGAAATGAGAGGGATAACCTCCACCCATTTAGTGTAATATTCAATCATGGTGATGATCCATTAATGGAATTGAGAAGAATGAAGGTTAATCTCTCTGATGATATACAAACCCCATTGGGAGAAAGGCCAAAGGTCTCTTGATGACCTATAAGGTGTGACTATGGGTGTGGTGAAGATTAGTGTGTTGCTGACATTTCACACAATGTTTGACATAGTCATAACAATCTTGGTTTAGTGTTGGCCAATAGTAGCTGAGGTAAAGGGTGCACTTAGGGATAGTAAGGCCACTAAAAAGAGCACCGTAAATCCCATCGTGAAATTCCTTGATGGTGTATGGGATTTCTAAACATGTAAAGCATGTAGGAGGATATCGCCAAAGCCAAATTTTTGTAAAGACCCCCCATGATGACATAGTGAGAAACACTTTTGAGGAAGGCTCGTTTTCCATTATGAGTGAGTTCAGAGGTAGAATTGAGAGGGAAAGGTAATCGGAAAACTACTTATACCAAATGTCATGTGGATCATTTCAATTCTTCCTACAAAGTTAACGTCTCAAAATAAATAAGAGGGTGATTACAACCTTTTACTGTGACAAATATTTTTTACGTCAAAAGGAAAGCGCAGGTTTTGAGAAGAAAGGCAGGCCATGGTATCCGTGAATTTTTAGTGGAGTGTAGAGTGGTTTGAAGTTCATAATGATCAAAGGTAGTCAAAAGCATGTCGATGTGATTTTTATACTTTTGAACTACCTCATTACGACATTGGTATAAACCATTGAATTGGTTCACAACTAGTTGGGAGTCGCCAAAGATATTAATGAATTTAACGTCTAAGGTTATAGTGGTCTGAAGACCCAATATGAGTGCTTCGTATTTGGAAATGTTATTAGTACAGTAAAAATACAATTTGAAAGATAAAGGCATAGGTTTACCATCAAGAGGAATAAGGATGACCCTTACACCACCCCCATGCTGACATTTAGAAACATCAAAAATAAGGTCATCGATAAACAATGTGGTCAAGGAGAGAGTAGCCATGGATTCATCAGGGAAATTAAAGTTAGAATATTGATTTGCGGAAAAGAGGTGTGTCCGTAAGTTGTTTAAAAATGGCTTGTCCTTTAATAGAATTTTGATGGATGAATTCGATATTTAGTTCTACAAGAAGCATGAGCCAATGTGCAGCACGTTGGTATTGGTAAGGCTTAGCATACATGTAATGTAAGGGGTCAGTGTTGGTGACAACAAAGGTTTTTGTGGTTGAGTAGGTAATGGAAAATTTTGGTATAAAAAAAGACTATGGATAAACACAATTTTTTGGCGTGAGTATATCTAGTCTCGTATTTTAAAAGAGTATGGCTTATATAATAAACCACTTGTTCCCTATTATGCTCATTGTGATAAGCGAGCATAGCACCCAAGGAATGATCGATGGCAGAAATGTAGAGGTAAAAGGGCTTGTCATCCTTTGGTGGGATGAGCACAGGTGGCTGGAGGAGGTATTCTTTTAACGCCTCAAAATCTTTATGACACTCATCATCCCAGTTGAAGGAAACATCCTTTTTAAGAAGATGATGAAAAGGGTGACATCGGTCGAGAGTTGAGAAATAAAGTGTCTAATAGATTGCAACTTTCCTTGCAAACTATGAAGTTGTTGAAGGTTAATATGTGGAGGCATCTCAAGAATAGCCTTGATTTTGGAAGGATCAACCGATACCCCAAAATGAGACGATGAAACCAAGGATTTTTCCCAAGTATTATTGGATGACATTCTCATATATTCTAAAAGCATTGAGGAGAATCATGAGCATTTGAAAATAGTTTTGGAAATTTTGAGAAAGATACAGTTGTTTGGTAAGCTTTCCAAATGTTCTTTCTATGACACAGAATTCCACTATTTGGGTCATGTTATAAGTAAAGATGGGATTGTTGTAGATCCTTCAAAAATTACAGCTATAACAGAATGGCCTGCACCAAAGAATGTACATGAAGTTAGAAGCTTCATGGGACTTGCTGGCTACTATAGGAAATTTGTAAAAGATTTTTCTAAGATAGCTGCACCAATAACTTCCTTACAGAAGAAATATAAAAAGTTTGTTTGGAGTGAGAAATGTGAAATTACATTTAAAACCTTGAAGGAACAGTTAACTTCAGCACCTATTCTTGTAGTACCAGATCCTAATGGAGATTTTATGGTGGTAACTGATGCATCCGGTGAAGGTCTAGGAGGTATTTTGTTACAAAGTGGTCATGTTATAGCATATGAAAGTAGGAAACTTAAGTTACATGAGTTGAATTATGCTCCACATGATTTAGAGCTTGTTGCCATTGTTCATGCACTACAAGTTTGGAGGCATTACCTTCTCGGTAAGCCTTTTGAATTGAAAACCGATCACCTTGGACTGAAGTATATCTTCACTCAACCAAATCTTAATGCAAGACAATGAAGGTGGTTGGAGTTTTTGTCTCAATATGATTTTGACATCAGTTATATAAAGGGTAAAGAAAATAGAGTGGTTGATGCTCTAAGTCATAGGAAGCACATTTATGCTCTTATAACATTAAGAACTTAGTTTAAGGATGAAGTAAAAAGTGTTATGGATTCGATTCTTACTCTCAACAAGTAAAAGTAACACTTGCTGCAGATTCAAATGATTCGAGGTATAAAGGTTTTCACTTTGATAAAGAAGGAATCTTACGATTTGAAAACAGAGTCTATGTACCTTCACTAAATAATTTGAGAAAGAAATTGTTAGCAAAATTTCATAATTCACCTTTTTCTGGACACCTTGGCATTACAAAAATGCTTGCTGATATAAAACAGCAATATTTCTAGAAAGGAATGAAAAAGGATGTTCTAAACTTTGTGACACATTGTCTTGAGTGTCAATGTGTGAAGGCGAACATATGCACCCACCGGTTTTTGTATCCTCATAGCATACCGCAGTACAAATGGTAGGTAATAAGCATGGATTTTGTACAAGGGTTACCTATGTCAAGAAATAAGCATGATGTTATATTAGTAGTTGTGGATAAACTAACAAAGGTAGCACATTTTATTGTTGGAAATCTGAAGGATGATTCTCCTATTTTGGCAAGAAGATTTGTAACAAAAAATTTAGATTACATGGAGTACCTAAGTTAATCATTTCGAGATAGAGATCCTAGAATGACGTCAAGATTTTGGAAAATGCTTAATGTAGCTCTAGGAACTAAGCTAAATTTCAGTTGTGTATCATCCAAAAACAGATGGGTAGACTGAAAGAGTAAATCAAGTTTTGGAAGATATGTTACAAATGTATTGCATGGATCAACAGTATAAGTGGGAAGAGTATCTTCCATTAGTTGAATTCACATACAATAATACATATCATGCTTCTCTTAAGATGGCACCTTTCGAGGCATTATACGAGAAGAAAATGTAGAACCCCTGTTAGTTGGGATAGCATAGAGGATAGAGAGGTAATTGGACCTAAAATTCTTACTGAAATGGAACAACAAGTTAAATTGATTCGTGAACGCTTGAAAGAAGTAGCAGATAGGTAAAATAATTACATTGACTTAAAGAGGGTTGATAGGAAATTTGAACTTGGTGAGAAAGTATTTCTTTAGGTTAAACCGAAAAAGAGTTCTATAACTTTTGGCAAGGCTACCAAGTTATCACCTAATTATGTAGGACCTTTTGAGATAGTTGAAGTAATCAACCTTGTAGCTTATCATTTGTCATTGCCTCCTACTTTTTCATGAATGTGTGATGATGTTTTCCATATTTATTTTCTTAAGAAATATGTTTTAGATTTATCACACGTGTTAAATTGGAATTCCTTGCAAGTCTAGGACCCAGGAATAATCATGGTTAAACCCATACGAGTGCTTGAAACTTGCCGAGTTACATTTGACCAATTTAACAAAGATAGTGCAACTTGGGAAAACCTAGAGGATATGAAAACTTCTTTTCCATATCTATTTGAACAAATTGATTCAGAGTTTGTTAGAAAAAATTGATTTTTCTTCTGTATATGACTATAAGTATGCCAGTTTTGGGTAAATATTTATATGAATTGAATAAATAGCTATTTAATGCTGATTTCTAGAACTATAAGTTTTTGATATATTTGACTTATGGTAAGAGAAGTGAATGAATTGATTGTCATTGATATAAATTGTTAAAATGAGGTAATCATCAAGATGATGATTCTTTTTAGGAGGGAAGCATGTAACACCCTCAACAATTGTTATATTCCTCCTTTGCATTTCAAGTGTTGACATGTGATTTTCTTCTAAAGATGTGTTCTTTTGATTGTTGGAGATCATGTTTGATATGGATAAATATTTTCTATTCTTAAGATCATTAGACTAGAATGGAATGGCTTCCTTGAATCCATTTTTCACTTCTTGTAGGTGATTTGCAATCTGGTTTAAGAGTTGCAAACTTACCTCTTTATCTGACTCATCCTTGGATCAATTTCAGTGATCCAAGGAATGTTTTAAACCTTCTCAGTTGAATGAATGGTAAATTGACATTCCATAATTGAGGGACATGGTGGACTAAAATTTGTTATTACAAGTTCTTTAATCTTGTGTGAACGTGTTTCTATTCAGTTATATGTTGTGCTTAGGTCCTTGGAGATTGATCTTGGCAGTACGTTGTTGACATAAATGAAATACATCATGTTCATGACATAGGAAGGATTCAGAATCCTAAAACTAAAGGATTATCCTATGGAATCCTAAGTTGGGTAAGAATATTTACTACCTAGCTATGTTACTTAATTGAATTTTTTTCTAACCTAAGCCTTGTGCTAAGGGAATATGGAAAGGTTGCTAGGCTATCTAAATTAACCTAAAACCTAATGTTATAAGGTTATGAGATGATCTAACCTAATGTTGGAATTACCTAAGGTAATGTGTTAAGGCCTAAGGTAATTATTCCTAAACTAACCTAAGTTTTAAGGGATCTATCCTAAGCTATTTAAATGGGAACCTAAATGGGTCGCATACCTCTAAGGTGATGGTTCCAATGGCATTTAATTGTTGATAAGGTTCTTAAAGGCATTAAGTACCTGAGTTTTGGCAGGGGCTAGTTGATTTGGTGGAGGCTTATGTGGAAGCTCCACTAAATATGGAATTGCATGTTAAATGGGAATTGGCATTCGCCAGATTTGGGAGGCGGTGGCAAGGAGAGTTGAGCGGGAAAATTGGAATTAATGAAATTAATTGGCCTTGGGTTTTGTTCACAAACCATCTAGGAAACTTGTAAGGCGGGTTTATTGGAGGTTGTTGGTTTTTTCATGCTTTTTAGATTTTTTTCTCGCATGAAGCAAAGCTGGTTCTTCTTGAACCAGTAGTTTAACTTGCACTCAATTGCTATTTTTAACTCACCCGATCTATTTTCGATCATGGGAAATTATATGAGGCATGCTGAGGAAATTTTTGGTTGGTTGATCTTTCATGGAGGAGAAAAGGAGTTGGAAGCTCGTCTAGAAGTCTCCTTTGATTTGGTAGAAGCACTATCAGGCATGATAGGCTCTAACCATTAAGATCTCTTGCTTTCTTCTAAATGTTTCATTAAAATGACTTTGCTCTTATGAGATTCTTGGCTTGCATGTTTTATCTAGTTATTTTCTTGTTGGGTTTTGTAATCTTTGGAAATTTGGGTATGAATCCATGGAAAATTGATGATAAGTGTTTGAAACTTTCTTGGTATGTGTTAATTAGTGAGACATGCATGAGAAACTTGTTACTGTAACTCTGCTTGTCATTTCTTGAACCAGTATACGAAGAAGTTGTGTTTTTAACTGACCTTTGTCGTTGTTTATTTGGTTCTAAGTTTTGGGAACCTTGAATCCCATCTGATCTTTCTATGGATCTTGTCTTTTGTTTGAGCTAAAGCTTGTAGTTGAGCTCGTCTTTTATTTAAGCTAAAGCTTGTAGTTCATCTCATCTTTTGTTTGAGCTAGATCTTATATTCGGGTTCATGTTTTGTTTGAGCTAAAGCTTGTAGTTGAGCTCATCTTTTGTTTGAGCTAAAGCTTGTAGTTGAGCTTGTCTTTTGTTTGAGCTAGAGCCTGTATTCAAGTTTGTGTGTAGTTTAAGCTTGATTGGGGTTAGTTTTTTGTTAAGAATTTGGGTTGGAGGTTCTTGTTACTCTTTGACAGTGTTTGGAGTATTGAGTAATCTTGGACTATTGTTTTAAGTCCATATGTACCTTTGTACTCATGTTTATTCTTGTGTTATTCTAGACTGTTAATGGAAGTTCATAATTTACACAGTAATAGTATTTGTTTGAATAGTTCTGAACTCTGGTAGGAGCTCGTGTTTTGAGCTGGTATGAGCTTTCTTTGTTTGAAATACAAACTAGAATGGGAATTTTTGGTTGCCCTGAACCTACAAATATCTACTTGAATAGTTCTGAACTCCTCTATGAGAAACTTGTGTTTCATTTTGAGTTGGAAATAGGGTTTCTTGTTTATGCTATAAACTGGTTAAGGTTGTTTGTGTTATATTTTGACTTGTATCATAATATTTGTATACCTCTGTGCTCACGTTTGAGACTTTGTGATTCAACATTGTACATGTAATTTGATACATAGTGTTTGGAATTTTAGTTGAACGACGTGTTAGCTCTATTCGGTATTTGTGAGTTGGTTTTAAATTGTATTCTAGTTGGAAGCTTATAACTCCTTTAATGCAAACCGCTTACTCTAGGTAATTCTGGGTAAGTAGTATGACTGAGCTATTTGAATATCTCTTGGAGATTTAACTGGAAATGTTTTCGTTTGATAGTAGGATTTGGAATTCTTTTAAAATGAGTTTGTACCAGTGCTTAGAAATAGTAGTGGAGGTAGAATACTTAAATTTGTTTATCTTGATTTTGTTTTATAGTTCTAAAAGAATTATGAATCACCTATGTTTAAGTACAATGTTGTGGAGGCATGTAAAGGAACTTCAGTTTCAAGTTTGAGGATACTCCTGAACTGGTTTAGTTTAAGGTTTTGGGTTTTCTAATCTTGTTGGGATCAATAAGTGAATGCTTGAGTCTTTTAAAAGAAGAAGGAAATTGGGAACCCTTAGGGACAGGGTGTTGTTTTAGAACTTTACTGAGTGTTGTTCTAAACTGAAATTGGAACTCATGCTTGTAATGATAAGGATTGTAAGGGGGACTTGTAGTACATTTCTTGCAATGAGTTGGTTTTGTTCTCTCTTCTGGGAACTAGTGTATGAGCTTATTGTTTGGATTAGAGACGGGAATTTGTTGTTAAGTTTAGAGAATAAATTAAAGATTGAGTCAAATTCTGATAAGATTCCCTTTCTAACCTATAGGGATTAGTTCATTTGATTGAACCCTTCTATTATTAGTTCTCTTGCAAAATGGAGATTTATTATACCTGTTTAGCCTTCCTTGTTCATATCATTTGTTAAAGTGATGAAGGAAGAGATTTGATGTTTCAGTTTTGTTGAACAGAAAATACAATCTTGTTGTCAGACTGTTTAAATTCTATATTCCTTCTTAGATTGATATGGGATTCTGTTCTATTTAAAATATTAAATGTTGTATTTAAAGGTAGTTGTCCTTTAAATGAAACAGTTAAATTCATGTTATGAACTTGTATCTATTTTCTGATATTTTTGTGTTGAGCATAGTTTGGAATGGATATCCTTCTTCCTTGCTTAGGAGCTAGATGAATCATCCCAATGAGAACTATGTTGTAAACCCTTTCTTTTTGTTTAAAGGTAATTGTTAGGATCAATTAAACTTTAATTTTGTAAGGCAGATGTTGTGGATTATATTATGTTCTTCTCTTAGAAGTGAATTCAGATTGGTTAATGTACTTCTTTTCCATTTGCTATTACTTATACTAATATTTATGATGTATTAATTGTCTCATTAAAGCAGAGTTTTTTTAATGGAAAAATTAGTGGAATGCACTTCATTTTAAGGCTTAGTGCTTATCATGCTCAGTTCATTGAACTGACCCGTGCTAGCAATTTTTGTAGATGGACTTTGTAAGTGATAAAAGAAGGCAAAACTTATATGATGCATTGGCTGATTTAAGTCTAATTCTTTGTGAAGAATTCTAATTCGTTCTTGAGATTGTATTGAAAAGAAAAGTAGTATTCTTTTATAATGAAGGCGGTTGTTATGTAGTATTCCTAAAATGCATAAGGCTTGTAAATGTATAAGTTATAAAGATGAAATGAAAGCTAAGAATTTACTTGTATTGGTTGTGTAAATTATCTTGTACTTGTATGAAAGAGATGGATTTCTATCTTGTTGATATTATTCATATTATTTATATGCTTAATTGGTTATCCTTTGATAAGTTGGATAAAGGGATTTAGTTCAATTTCCCTAATTAAGATGCAGCTTGTTAAGTTACGAGAATATGATGTTCTTTATCTAAACTATATAATATAGTAATGTAATGTGTGTTGAACATACATTAAGAAATATGGATATTGGGTAGGATATACCCTAACACTTAAACATGTAGATAAAGACTCTTTCTCTTTCTTAATTGAATATAAACCAAAAAGGTATGGAAATATGATTACAATTTATTAGACTTCATTTTGTATGAAGTCTACTTTAAATGGATATATTTGGACGTTGAACCTGTCTAAAAGTTATTGTACTTTTAAATGAAACTTGATAACGTTGTTTGGTTGCGGTTAATTGGTAGTGTAACTGAGAGATATAACATTAAAAACAACCATAAGTATAACAAATTTATTCATGGACTAAATGAAGAAAATTTAGGAAAGAACTTATTGAGTGTTGGATTACGTAATCAAGAAATAATTCAAACTAAAAATGTATTAACAATCTCCTCGGGGGTATGTACATCTTGATGAGGTAGTTTTATAGGATGTGGCAATCAAGAAATAATTCAAAGGGTTGGGTCTTCTAAATAGGACCATATTTAGGATGTGGCATCATCTTCATTGATCATCTAGATCTACACACAATGGAACTCAGACTTGAACTTAGTTTCTCTCTAGGTCTATATAGGACCATATTTAGGATATGAATCAGGCAGCTTCCAATGGCTCAGGGTACGTTGGCACATCCGGTTGACTTAGGTCAACCGAGTATGCCTGTTTACCCTAAGCCATTGTGAGCATCTTCCTATAATAGGATATGTTCCTATCTAGGGCTAGGGTTAAACCTGGAACAAGTGGACTGATGGTATTCAATAAAGACCAATCATGATAATAGAGGAGTGAGGTGAAGGACGTATTCCAATATGACGAGTATGTCGTCTAGGAATAGTGACATACACAAGTATGTTATAAATTTTTGGCCAAAGTATCGCAAGCTGCTGGTTGTGTTGTCCTATGTCACCAAGTTTAAAACAATGTGATATCAGATGAATATTGGTAGCAGATATTTAGATATGTTCTTTAAACTAGATCACTCAGTACCCGGTGTAGGGTAGGAAGACAAAGTATACGAAGTATACAATATGTATTCAATACATAAGATAACATAAATAGATTAGTAGCTTACCGAGTTATGGAATGAATAGATTGGTGAATCACTGAGTCATTACAGTTGCATATGTTTATCCATTGAATTCGATTGGCATGGAATGTTTGTTCTAAATAATGCTTTATTTAGAACAGTGAACACTATAAAAAAATTCCCTTGTTTCTAAAGTCTTAAAATGGGAATGTTACAAGTTAGAATATTGATTTCTAGAAAGAGGTGTGTCTGCAAGTTGTTCAATGATGGCTTGTCCTTTAATAGACTTTTGATGGATGAATTCAAGATTTAGGTCTGCAAGAAGAATGAGCCAATGTGCAACATGTTGGTGTTGGTAAGGCTTAGTGTACATGTAATGTAAGGGGTCAATGTTGGTGACAATAAAGGTTTTGTGGTTGAGTAGGTAATGGAAAAGTTTGGTAGCGACGAAAACTAGGGATAAAAACAATTTTTTAGTGTGAGTATATCTAGTCTCGTAGTTTAAAAGAGTATGGCTTATATAATAAACCACTTGTTCCCTATCATGCTCATTGTGATAAGTGAGCATAGCACCTAAGGAATGATCGGTGGTAGAAATGTAGAGGTAAAAGGGCTTGTCATCCTTTGGTGGGATGAGCATAGGTGGCTAGAGGAGGTATTCCTTTAACGCCTCAAAATATTTATGACACTCATCATCCCATTTCAAGGAAACATCCTTTTTAATAAGATGATGAAAAAGGTGACATCGGTCAGAGAGTTGAAAAATAAAGTATCTAATAGATTACAACTTTCCTTATAAACTAAGAAGTTGTTGAAGGTTAATAGGTGGAGGCATCTTAAGAATAGACTTGATTTTGGAAGGATCGACTTCGATACCCCACAAAGGTGAGACGATGAAACCAAGTATTTTTCCAGAGAGGATGGTAAAGATGCACTTTTTTGGTTGAAGATGAATTAAGTATTTGATGAGATGGGAAAAGATGACTTTAAGAACCACGAGGTGTTTAGCCTGATGCCTAGAGTTAGCAAGAAGGTCAATAATATAATCTTCCAAAATGTCATGCATGATATCATGGAAGATGTAAGTCATGGCACGCTGATATGTAGCACCAACATTTTCAAGACCAAATAGCATGACACAATAATGAAGGTCCCCCAAGGGGTGATGAAGGCATTTTTTTTTGATCTTCAGGTGCGAGTAATATTTTCTTATAACCTAAGAAACTTTCCATGAGTGATAGCATCTCATGGCCAGCGGTGAGATCAACAAGTTAGTCGATACTGGGTAGAGGAAAGTTATCATTGGGGAAAGCTAGGTTAAGGTCACAGAAATTCATGTAGATGTGGAGGCTCCCTGTCACTTTAGTGATAGGAATGATGTTAAAAATACATTCTAGATATTCAATCGGTAGAATGAAAGAAATAGAAAGGAGGCATTGGAGTTCTTCTTTCACAATAAGGGAAATGTGAGGATACATTTTTCGTAGCTTCTATTTCATAGGTTTGGCATCAGGAATGGTTATGATATTATGGACCATGATATTTGGGTCAATACGGGCATATTGGCGTAAGACCAAGCAAAGTGTTGCTATGATCTCGGAGGAACAAGGTGAAGGCTTCCTATTCAACGGAGTCTAAATATTGGCCTATCTTTAGAATGTGGGGGTCATCTTAAGTGTGAATTTTGATCTCTATGGTCAATTCATTCAACATGGTTTACATCTCAGAAGGTAACAAATGGTGGATATAGGAATCCTACGCACCTAGATAGGTGAGAATGGAGTCATCGTCCTGACATTGAACAACGTTGATAGAAGGTGTGTCATCATTGATCATGTTAAGATATAGGAAGGGAAGAGAAGAGGGAGCCTCACCATCGTGCTGATAGGTTAGAGGTCCCAAGGAAATGGTGTTCACGAAAAAAAAATTAGGAGGAATGGATTTTGGATCCATATACTTCGTAGGTGAAGGTGGTGAGGTAGGTGAATGAGGTGGAGAAGGTGTATCTTCCTCTATGAGGTCAATACGGGCTTTCTTAGAAGAAGGTTCCTCAGAAAATCCAAGACCACAAAAATCCTTTTATTTCGAGTGGTACAAGGTATGATTGTGTGATAACCCTATTTGTATCCAAAGCCTTTCCAAGCACATCGATGAAGGAATGTGTGGGTGAAGTGGTGATTGGTGAGGTATTGGAAATCAAATGAGAATGGATGGGTTTGAGTAGGTGGTTTTGGAGTATATGAAGAAGCATCAAGTCCCCCATACATCAAGTTGGTGCAAAGATGGGGCAGACCATATGGAAATACCTCACCTACATGATTGGTTGTAATGTGGGTGTTGATGGAGGCTCTCATACTCTTGAGGAGTAAGGAAGGTATTAACATTATAGAGGTGATACTCCCCCAAGGTAAGGCATTGAAAAACACCTACCAAGGGATAAAAAGTTGGTATTTGGTTAGCGGGAATAGAATAATCACCATGGGCCGAGAAGAAGAAACATCCAGTGTTTAAGAAGTAGATGGGTTGGCTGATGGGCCGCTAAAAAATTTGTGGAAAAAGTGGGAATACGGGAGTTATTTGTGGAAGATGTAGTAGTAGAAGTGGTGGATGAGGCAGTGGCTGAAGAAGAAGAGGTAGTAGTGGTAGATGGGTATTTGCTAAAGAATAAGTGGTAGTGGTGGTAGATGCCTTAACTGGTATAAATACATCATTAGGTCGATAGACCATGTTATAAGTTTTTAATGGTGAGGGATCTGTTAGAATGGTATAGTTATTCCCTTCATGCTGAAATTTTAAACATCTATGTAAGGTAGAAGGGACATAACTCATAGATCGGATCAAGGGTCAGCAAAGTAGCATGTTGTATTAGAATTCCCCATCTAAGAAATAGAATAACTCGGGAATAGTTTGGGGGTGCATGCGAATTTGGAGAAGGATGGTACCGAGGGTGGAATTCATGGTGTCATTAAATAAACACAAACATAACCACTTATTATGCATGAAATAGGTTGGGATCTACATTTGTTTGTATGCATGGGAGGAAATGATGTTGATATTGGTAATCATAATGTGTCGAACATGTATATTATCAATGCAGACATAAATAAATAAGGTGGAAGTCGGGGATCATCGGATTGGAGAGGTACAATCTCTTCGTCAGAAAAACTAACAGTGAGACTTGATGGATGGTAGTGAGAGCAAAAGATGGAGGTGAAGTGGTGAGAGTGGCCACGTGATGAGGAGTGATAATAGTGGTGACGGGTGTGAGCTCATTAGGTAGAATCTCAATAGATTACAAGACCTCAATGAGGGCTGACGATGAGACTTGGAGGTTTGGATGAGATCATATAAAGACCTTTTGAGAGGAGACAAAGTGCAATTGTTTGATCATGGTATGATGTGTGACTCCATCAGAAATGGGATATGTCGGCCCATGGATGGTGACTTTGGGTGTAGGTGTAGATGGAATGTTGGGTAAAGGTGTAGTGGATGGTTTGTTTGTCTTCTCTTTTCCTTTTTCCTTTTTGTGTGAGTGGCAACTTGAACCATGTTAATCTAAGGAAGAGAGGGAGATGAATCATGAAAGGTATATAACAACAAGATGGACAAAAACCTAGTGTGAGATAAGAACCTGTGAGATAAGTATGGTGCACTAGCATTTCAGAGGAGGTTTGGTGAGTTCTCTAATCCATACCATATTGATCTCAAAGGTCAAAGGAGGAAAAGAGGGTTGTGGAGGTGGAGGTGGAGGTGAAGGTCACTGAATAGAAATGGGGTGAGGGTGTGTGGCGACAGGTGAGGGTGGAATGGGTGCTTCATCGAAAATATTATCTTATTCTAAGAGCTCTTCACAAGAACATAATTAAAGAAGAATATTCTTAAGGGCCTTACAATTTTCAACATCATGTCCTGACACACGATGATAGGTGCAAATCTTGGTATCGTCAAACCCTTCCGGTTTAGGCTTGAGTGGGTCATAAGGCTTGAGAGGTGGCAATGTGATGACGGAGGTTTCTAAAAGGTTAGCAAGGATGGTAGTGTAAGACCCTGCCAAGGGATCACAATGAGAAGTGAGAGTGGGTTTGGGTGAATTATATGGAAGGGGTACTACTAGAGGCAGAGTTGATTTGGAAATAGGTTTGGGTGACTTTTGTGGAAGAGAGGATGTTGAAGGTGGATTTGATTTTGATTTATTTTTGGGTGACTTCTATGGAAGGGAGGTTGTTGAAGGTGAAGTTGGAGGTTGAGTAGGTTTAACTACCCTTTTGGTAGGTAGTGTGGTTATGGGCTTGGGCTGCACCTTCTTGGGTAAAGGTGTTGAGGGAGTGCGTGAGGTAGAAGGGAATGCAGAAGATGGAAGGGGATGGGTCAACCATGGTGAAAGTGGAGGTGCGGTGAAGGTATTAGTAGGAGGAAATACGGGAAGTTGAGGTTGAAGAGAGGGTAAAGGTGTAGGTAATGATGAGGACATGGGAAGTGGAGAAATTATGGGAGATGGGAAAGGCATAGGTAATGTAGAATGCTTGGGTGGGATGGAATATTGCAGCAAGGATTTAAGCTATTTCATTTTAAGTTTACCTAGAGAAGGAGGTTGTTTGACTAGGGTTGATGGATGAGGACCTAAAATAGATGGAAGTGGCAAAGGTGAGAGAGGAGGAGTGGGAGAAACTAGGGTACGAGGTCTAAGAGGTTGGGTCTTCCTCTTAGGTGGGGATAGGCCTGGTGATAGTTTGGGATGATGTGGCTAAATCGATCTTAATGAGAGGATGGACTAGACTCAGTGTTGGCATAACCCCTAATGTAGTGGTAGGTTTGGGTGCAGATGTAGGTATAGGTGTAGGTAGAGGTTTGGGTGTAGGTGGTTGTCGAGGTAATGGTAAAGGTTTAGGTGTAGGTGAAGATGATGTAGAAGAGGCTACTATAACTAGCTCAGTTTTACTAGCTTGAACACTTTAGGATAAATCATTTAAGTGTCAAAGTGAGCAACATTTGCATTTGAGTCGAGACAGGGAAGTTGAAGGTGTCCCAAAGTATGGAATAGTTAACATAATCCAAGCATTCGACCAAACCTGGGAATGGAATAGAAGTTGAGGGGATGGTGATGATTTGGTAGTAATACTTGTAAAGAATGTCCGTGAGATAGGAAATGGTTAGCTTCAAACTCGTGAGTAGAAGAGACAATAGCAAATCGACGTGGTCTTTAAAATCCAATGGGGAAATTTCTCCAACATGAAGAGACACCACTAGTGGGTCCTTTACGGGAAGAGGAGGAAATATTGATTGTATAGGCTCTTTCTTTGGTAAATAATAGAGTACATTGGGCTCTTTCATGGGAAAAAGAATGGGTAATGCGGGTTGCTCGACAAGTGGCAAGATGAGTGGGTAGGTGCATCCAAAGAGTAGGTGGACTCCACCACGGGTAGATAAGAAGGTAAGGGGGACTCCTCCATGGGTAGATAAGTGGATGAAATAGGTTCCTCTGTAGGTGAAGGAGCTCGTGAAAGAATTTACTCAATATATGGGATGGGAGGAAATTGAGCAGAAGGGATCGGTATAATATCAAAAATAGCATGGACCTCCAACGTTGGTATCATTAGTTGAGGTTTTTCCAGCTTGGTTGGATGATGGGGTGTGATTTGGAAATGGATTCTTGAAGATGTGGAGGTTTTGGTTAGCTGGTGCATTGGGGTTATCCAAGACGAGATCTCCATTATCTAATAATTCTTGGATGATTTTTTTGAAAGTTATACAATTATCGTCACTATGACCTCTAACACAATGATAATTGCAAAGTAATCATTCTCCTTGTACCATGTAGGCACATGACGGAAGGGTCAAAACCAGATGTGTTTTGATGGGTGGAAGATTGATTGCTCCAGCTTTTAGAATCTTTTCCAAAACTAAGGAGTAAGGTTCTCCAATGGGAGTATATTTTCGTTGTTCCGCTTGAACTAGAAAGTTTGAATAGGAGAAAGATTAGAAGAAGGTTTTGATTGGTTGGATGGATGAGAAGGGCTGGATTTTAAAACCATTGCATTGGTAGATCCTTTTACTTTAGAATAATTATTTTGTGGTTTGGAAGAAGAAGAGGTGTCATTGGATTTAAATGAAGTGCTTTTGTTACGCAATTGTAACTTCTTCTCTTCGATAACACGGATTTCAAGTTTCTAGGCCATGGTGAATGCCTCATCGAATGTTTGGAAGGTTTGAACTTGGAGAGTTGGAGAGATATGTCTGGCACAAGCTCTAGTAAACAACTCTATTAATTCAGTTTGAGGCAATTGGAAAGTGAGTTGATTAATAAGGTTCTGCCAACACGCAACAAAATCTGTGATAGACTCATCCTCATATTGGTGTAACGAATACAAGTCAGTCATGGTAACCTTATTGAAAATGTTAATGGAGAAATGATCAAGAAATGTCTGGGATAATTGATTGAATGAGAAGATAGTGTTAGGTTTTGGAGCCTATTTTCATGTGTGAAAGTGTTGAAGACTGTACACTAAGAGTATTGTACACTTTTCATGTATCCTCACGTGGGTTTCGGGGGCCAGTTGGGCCCGGCGAGGGTCGGTGGGGATGAAAAAAAAAAAAATTTGGGCGTAATTTTTTTACCTCGAAAAAAATGCACTAGACATATCGGAAACGTGCTCTTCTCACATGGGTGAGATTTTTGACCCATAGGTTTTGGGTTGGTTTTGGCGCATTGTTTTGATACCCATGGTATTGTAAAATTTCTTAAGCGATTGCCTACTTATATGGTTTTATGCATATGGTAGGATATAATGAAAAACATTACTGAGATGTGCTTTGAATTCGGCCATGAATCTCAGAGAGTTTGTTGAGCATAGCTCCAAATAGATCTGGGTATTGTATTGAGAGAGCGGTGGCTTGTAATAAACTCTGAGCAAGTGATTCTTGGTGGATGTAGCCCAAATTGGGTGAACCATGTTAAATACTATCTCTTTGTGTTGTGTTATTTTATTCTGTAATTTTATTTGAGATCTGTAATAATTTTTGCATATTAGTTTCTACTATTACGATTTTGTGAGGGATTATTCCGTATATTTTATCCCTTATTTCCTAACAATTGGTATCAAAGCCTAGTTTGGTTTTCTAAAGTATTAAATCACAGGGAAAGTTTTATCTTGAGTGAGAGCTATGGCAGATGATGGAAGATCTAGGGTTGATAAATTCAATGGGCGTAATTTCGAGACTTTGGAAGATGCGAGATGGAAGATTACCTTTATCGAAGGATCTTTATACTCCACTATCTAACAAGGTGAACAAACCCTCGAGCATGACAGATGCAGAATGGGAGTTACTGGATAGGAAGTCATTGGAACAATCCCATTTGTGTCTTGCATTTTTGGTATTATTTAATGTTTCAAAGGAAAAAACTACAAAAGAACTGATGGATGCATTAGGGAAGTTGTATGAAAAACCCTCTGCCTCTAATAAGATATTTTTAATGAAAAAATTATTTAATATGAAGATGTCTGAGAATGGTTTAGTAGCAGATCATCTAAATTATTTTAATACGGTTGTAAATATGTTGGTTTCGATTATAATAGAATTTTATGAAGAAGTTAGGGCTTTATTTGTTGTTCTCTTTACCTGAGAGTTGGAATAGCTTGGTAATGGCGGTAAGCAACTCGGTTCTAGCTAACTCAAAGTTGAAGTTTGAGGATGTTGTAGGGGTGATTCTAAGCGAGGAAATGCGAAGAAAAATCTCTGGTGAATCTTCTACTTCAGGGAATGCTTTGATAGTGGAAACTAGAGGGAGACAGAAGAATAGAGGAAGCCATGGAAAATTAAAGGATCGTGCAAGGTCAAAATCCAAAAGCAAGATAGTATGTTGGCACTGTGGAAAGTCTAGGCATGCAAAAAGGACTGTTGGGAGCTTCGGGACAAGAAGAAACAACAGGAAGAAAATAAGGAGGCAAATGTGGCAACGGGTAATGTATGTCAAGATGCTTTGATTATTTCTTTGCACAATATTACTGAATCTTGGGTTTTAGATTTGGGGCTTCTTTCCATGCTTCTCCACATAGGCATTATTTTGTTGATTATGTTCAAGGATATTTTGGGTATGTTTTTCTTGGTGATGATGAGTCTTGCATAAAGATAGTTGGAAAAGGTTTTTTTTAGGTTAAGATGTAGAATGGGAATACTTGGCTATTGAAGGATGTCAGACATGTGCCTACATTAAGACAAAATTTGATATCAGCAGGGTAGTTGGGAAGTGATGGTTATACTATGATATAAGGTTACCAAGGATGCTCTTGTGGTAGAAAGAGGTAAGAAGGTTGAAACCTTGTATTTAACCACTTATAGCACTAATGTTTGTAATCTTGTGACTTCAGAAGTAGATACAACATTGTGGCACTATATGCTCAGTCATATGAGCCATAAGGGCATGGATATCATAAAGAAGGATTTTCCCGGATATACAGAAATAGGTTTAGAGTTCTGTGAGGATTGTATATATGGGAAATAGAAGTGAGTAAGGTTTCTCAAGGTTAGACCTATAAAGAAAGAGAGTAAGTTAGAGCTAGTGCATTCTAATGTGTGGGGGCTAGCTCAGGTATCATCTCTTGGGGGTTCAAGTTATTATGTTACTTTTATTGATGATGCAACAAGGAAAGTTTGGGTTTATTGTATTAGAAATAAATCTAATGAATTTGACACTTTTGTTAAATGGAAAGCCTTAGTAGAGAATGAAACAGGTCTTTAGCTAAAATGTCTCAGTCGAGATAAAGGAGGGGAGTATTGCAGCAATGAATTTGATGATTATTGTTCTAAGAATGGAATCCGCGAGTAAAAGATGATTCGGGAACTCCGTAGTAGAATGGGGTATCAGAAAGGATGAACATAACAATAATGGAATGTGCTAGGAGCATGAGGTTACATGCAGGACTGCCTCTTTCTTTTTGGGCGTAAAGTACTTGAAAGCAGAGCACCCTCAAGTGCCTTGGATGGAGGCATACCTGAGGAGACTTGGTATGGTAAGAAATTTGATTATTCATTTCTTAGAGTCTTTAGATGTGAGGTGTTTGTTCATATAGACAAGGATGATAGGACCAAGCTAGAGGCTAAATCAGAAAAATGCACTTTCATTGGTTATGGTGGTGATGACTTTGGATATAAATGTTGGAGTATTAAGGACAAGAAAATCATTCGATCTAGGGATGTGATCTTTAATGAGAAAGTCATGTATAAGCACTAGTTGCAGGAAAATAGGGAAGAATCCAAGAAAGAATATGCAGCGGTAGAGGATCTTCCGGATGGGAAAGTGACACATGAATCAGTTCAGAACCCCCCTCACAGGAACCCCAAACTCCTATATTGAGGAGGTATTCTAGGGTAAGAATAGAACCTGAATGTTTTCTCCTTCTCTTTATTATTTATTACTCACTGATAGTGGAGAGCAGAGAGAGAGCTTTGATGAAGCAATGCAGGTAGATGTCAGGAAGAAGTGGGAGCAAGCCATGGATGAGGAGCATCAAGCTCTCATGGAGAACCAGACATGGGATTTGGTGAAGCTACCTAAAGGCAAAAGAGCATTATAGAACAAGTGGGTGTTCAGATTCAAAGAGGAAGAAGGAGGTAAGAAAAGATACAAGGCCCGGTTGGTGGTCGAGGGGTTTGCACAGAAAAAAGGTATAGATTTTGATGAGATTTTTTCTCTTGTAGTAAAAATGACTTCTATTAGAACTGTTCTAGGAATAGTTGTAGTAAAATACTTGTACTTAGAATAGCTTGATGTAAAGACTACATTTCTCCATGGTGATTTGGAGGAGGAACTATATATGTAGCAACGAGAGGGATATGAGGTCAAAGGTAAAGAGGAGATGGTGTGTAAACTGAAGAAGAGCTTGTATGGCTTGAAACAAGCTCCACGTCAATGGTATAAGAAATTTGATAGCTTCATGATGGAGCAAGGTTATATTAGATGTCATTCTGACCATTGCGTGTATACAAAGAAATTTGAGGATGGCAGTTATATTATCATGTGTCTGTATGTGGATGACATGTTGGTTACAGGTAAAAACATGCAGGAAATAAAAGTACTCAAGAAGAAGCTAAGTGAATCCTTTACTATGAAGGATTTGGGTTCACCAAAAAAATCCTTGGTATGAGGATATCTCAAGATAGGAAGGAACGGAAGCTGACTTTATCTTAGGAAGAGTACATTAAGAAGGTCTTGGAGAGGTTTAATATGTAGGATGCTAAACCGGTTGGGACTCCTTTGGTAGGCCACTTCAAGTTATCAAAGGAACAGTGTCCTAAGATAGAGTAGGAGAGAAACCAGATGTCCAAGGTACCTTACTCATCAATGGTTGGTAGTTTGATGTATGCCATGGTGTGCACTAGGCCTGATATTGCCCATGCAGTGGGAGTGGTGAGTAGATTTATGAGTGATCCAGGTAGAGATCACTGGCAGGCAATAAAGTGGATCCTTCGGTATTTGAGAGGGACCATGGGGACAATTTTGTGCTACAGTGGATCAAACACCACTTTGTGTGGTTATGTAGATTCAGATATGGCTGGAGATGTAGACAATAGGAGGAGCACAACATGTTATGTTTACATTGTAGGTGGAACAGCAGTAAGTTGGATTTCACGACTACAGAAGTTGGTGGCTTTGTCAACCACGGAGGCTGAGTATGTTGCTGCCACAGAGGAAAGAAAGGAAATGATTTGGTTACAATAATTACTTGAGGAGTTGGGGCATAAGCAGGAGGAAGGAAAGTTGTATAGTGATAGTCAGAGTGTTATACACCTAGCTAAGAACTCTGCTTTCCACTCTAGGACAAAGCATATACAATTAAGGTACCATTTCATCAAGATAGCTTTGGAGGAAGAGAAGTTGAAGTTGGAGAAGATTCATACCAGTCAGAATCCTACAGACATGATGACCAAGGTGGTCACAAGGGAAAAACTGAAGCTGTGTTCAACTTTGGTTGGTCTTCATAGAACCTAGTGAAGGGTTGAGAAGCTTGCTCAAAGGAAAACTAGTCTCCAAGTGGGAGATTGTTAGGTTTTGGAGCCTATTTTCATGTGTGAAAGTGTTGAAGACTATACACTAAGAATAATGTACACTTTTCATGTATCCTCATCGGGGTTCGGGTGGTTCGAGGCTAGGCCGGGCCCCGAGCAGGTCCTGGTCTGCAGGGCGGCTCGGCCCTCGTACTTGAGGGTTTGGGGGCGCCCCAAAAAAAATGGGTGTAAAATTCTTTTTGCCTCTAAAAATGCACCTAACATATCGGGAAACATGCTCTTCTCATATGGGCGAGATTTTTGACCCATAGGTTTTTGGGCTAGTTTTGGCCCATGGTTTTAATACCCACAGTATTGTAAAACTACTTAAGCAGTTGCCTACTTATATGGTTTTATGCATATGGTAGGATATAATGAAAAACATTGCAGATGTGCTTTGAATTCGGCTGTGAATTCTGTAGAGTTTTTTGAGCATAGCTCCAAACAGATCTGGTATTGTATTGAGAGAGCGGTGGCTTGTAATAAAATTTGAGCAAGTGATTCTTGTTGGACATAGCCCAAATTGGGTGAACCACATTAAACACTGTCTCTTTGTGTTGTGTTATTTTATTTTGTAATTTTTTTGAGATCTGTAATAATTTCTACATATTAGTTTCTACATTTGCGATTCTATGAGGGATTATTCCGTATATTTTATCCCTTATTTCCTATCAGGATGGAGTGCTTAGGTAAAGCACTATACTAGTCTAAGGTAGGTCTGTCAAGGACATTGGGAAATTTTGGAGAAGCAAGGCATCATCATGGGAAATCAGATAACATACATGTTTAAAAGATCACAAATGTTGTTACGGATCCTCCTTGCTATTAAATCGGTTAAATTTTGGCATTTCCCAATGTGTAGGGTATGGATGAATTGGAATAGAAGGGTGAATAGGCTCATTACAAATCTCATCATAAGTTAGAGAATTATGGGAGCCCAAAATAGATGCTTCTAGGGTTTGCATCTTGTCCATCATCATCTTGATCAAATCATTGGCGGATTGGATTGAGGTTAACCTCAATGGTATAAGGAGGTGGATATGATGAGTAGGACATAGAAGGGACACTTGTATATGGAGGTTCCAAGTAAGAAAATTGAGAAGGGGGATATAAGTTATGGCAGATGATGATGGCATATACCCTGAATGGGAAGTGTAGGTGACGGTGGTGGCTGAGACAAGGTATAGGTGGGAGGAATATGTGTAGAAACCCTCATGGCAATAGGTGGTAGAGTAGTGGGTATAGACATGACCAACTCATGAAAGGGGTCGACACAACTAGAGGTTGCGAGGTAATAGGAATTGATGAGGTGGAAATCCCTACACTAGGGGTTGTAGATGATGGTGAGGTGGATGTAAAAGATGTGATAGGTGTTGTAGGTATGACAAATATAGAATATGTGGGAGTGATATGAGAAATGACAGGTGGTAAGGTAGAAGTAGGTACCGCTACACTAGTGGTGGCTGATACGGAAGTGGGGACCAAAGCAAGAGGGATGGATATAGGCATACCATAGATAAGTTGTCATGACGAGTCGCGGGTAGATGAATGAGCCAGATAATACTGCAAGGTGGCGGGATTGTGATCAAGGAGTTTTACGAACTCCTCATCACCTGCATGTATAGCAATAGGTGAGGTGGGGTCCATGGGTGAAGAAATAGAAGGTGGTGAAGGACTAGGTGGTAGTGGTTGGTGGCTAGCATAAAAACTAGAGTGTTGGCTTGTCTACAAGTCAAAACCATGTGAATGGTAGTAGAACATGTAATTTGAGTTCTGTAGATGGTACAGAAACACAGAAAAGGATAGCAGAAGAAATATGGAAAGTGGAATTTGGTCGTTGTTTTGATAGAAAAATCAAAACACAGAGACTGACATTAGTTGGCTAACCGATGCGGTGGAGAGGGGTAACCAATGTCGATCGCTAGACCGATGCCAATTATTGTGAATAAATGGTAGATTTAAAATATGGTGATGAAGAGGTGAAAATCAAGTGAACCTAGACTCGAAAATGATACCAGAGACTCATAAATATGATGAAGTGACAGAATAAGTCACATAAAATGTCTGTTTGTGAATTGAACATTGTTTTGGGAGAAATAACCAAAATAGCAGGGAACCAATGTTGGTCAGTAAACTAATGTCGGTTGTTGGACCGATACTGGTTACTATGAAATATGAGAGGAGATGAAAATTTGAATTTTTGGTAATTAAGTCAAATGAAAATACCAACCCAACAACTGAGTATGGCAGTGATGAGTCCTAACACGCCCAGAATAAACTGGAATACACTAGTTGTGATGGTGGGGCGTGAAGGATAAGAAAAACAAGATGATACGACCTCACACCTCAAAACACAATCAATCAAAAGCTAACAAAACACATAATCCTATGTTGTAGATTTTATGTTGTGTGGTTTATGCCATTTAGAATTGACTATGTAAGTAAAATAGAGTTTTTGGTCAACGAGGGTACCCTAGAAGGAACTGACTATCTATGGATGGTTTCAAGGTAAATTTTGGCTTGGTGTCCCCAATATATACTTCACAGTATGTGAGGCCCTACTCTGATATGATGACTAACTAGAACACCAGTTGAATCTACCACTAATCTGATTATTAGTCGTTAACAGTAATTGTCGGGAGGGAAGATGTTTAAGAAGTGTGTAATTTGTTCAAGTGATTCGAGTTTGGGGTGTGTGTGCAAGAAGTGAGCTACGCTTAATTCCCACCAACCATTAAGCTGGTCATGACCTCCAATATATAGGTTGCAAATAAATTTAAGTGAGCTAAATGCAACATACACAAGGATGAAATGTAGATATTTTAAAGCCCAAATTGAAAATGAAATTTGATGAGAGCAATAATGAATAGGCAGAGAGTATGTCTTTCACTAATGCAATACTAGAATAAAAATAAGTGTTCTTTTTAACCCAAAATATGAATTTCACTTAGACAAGTAGAAGAAGAAGAATGTTCCCAGGGAGAAAGTTTAATGTGAACTCTTTCGAAAGGAAATAGACACACAAAGATTCCCTAAGAATGAACAATGCAAAAGAACCCAAATGATAGGGTCCCACCGAAGCGTGCCAAAATGTTTCACCTCAAAGTAATGCGATAAAACAGATAAGTAGGTAATAGGCGTAGGAGGAATACATGTGTTATGTAGACGGTAGAAGGTGTTGCGTGTGTTGTAGACTTTGATCCAAGCTGATTGTGTGAGCTTCCCTTTGGCTAGGAGGAACGACTGTATAAGAAACACAACAAGACCACCAAATAGTATTAAATAGCAAGAGTCATAGGACTACCTAACAAGGCTAGATCTAGGAAGCGTGATGCTTCCTCAAATGGTTTTCAATCTTCTTTTAATACAACTTAATGTAAGAAATAATAGTTCTTATTGTAGTTGATAAGATTTAGGTATCTCCTATTAACATACAACAAGTGAATTTAACTCAACAAGCAATGGTTAGAATTAAATCCAGATGATTAATGGGTTAGTTTGGGTCTGCATGTTTATCAAACATTGTAAGTGAGGTCCAAGTGAAATTAGGTAAGGTTTTGGGTTGTTTTAGGGAAGTTGTTAACTCGTTGTTATAGGCAAAATTGTCAATCTCGAGAGACCGGTATCATTTGGTTCACCGATGCTAGTATATGAGATAGACCAATGCTGTTAGCTAACCCGATATTGGTATGAGAAATTTGGTTAAAATATTAAAAATGGGAGTTTGGGCCTCTCTGTGATTACACAGAGAGATGAGGAGGTTTGGGGAAGGATGGAAAGGTGTTGATTAAGACTTAGTAAGGTACAAAGGGTGATGGGATAGGTGAAATGGCTTTGGTTGGTAGAAAAGGTGATAAACGGGTAGAAGGTGGTAACGAGATAGAGAAATTAAATGAAATTAGTAAATGAAATGATTAAGATCAAACACACAAGCTTAACAAGTAAGAATGATAAACTTTGCAGATCCGAATGCGGTAGGAATGGTTGATAGTTTGGAATTGAAGTGTAATGTTACTAGTGTAATGGTAAAGCAAGGTGCATGTGTGCTCTATTTTGTCAATATGGAGATGTAGATGTGATGATCGTTTGTTGGTGGAAGTGTGATGTGCTTTGGGTCATCGTCAGGAAGCCTAATTCTTGGAGACTTTAATGCCAAAGTTGTGTGAGAATCAATTTGATCAACTTTGTGTAAATAGTTATAAAACCATATTTAAGGGTAACTTATGGTGGTTTAGGAACCTAGTGTCGGCAGAGGAAAACCAATGTTGATTAGGGAGAATTAGTCAAGTTACCAAAAATAGCCATATCTTTACTATTTTTGACATGATCTTGATTGTTAATCTAGGCCTCAAGTGAGGGTTAGCACTTAGATAAATGGGAGTGTTATTGGGTAAGGAATAGGACTTTAATTTTAGGGTTTGAAAGAGTCCAAGTTGGTTGAGATAAGTAGAGACTTAGTCTTAGTTAATCAATAGGATAGGAATAAGTCCATGGTGAGGTGTCTAGCTGAAGTGGATAGGTGAGGTGTAAATTTAATTAATTAAATTAATTAATAATGTAAGGATGAATATTGATTGAATTATAAGTGATTAAATTAATATCCAGATGTGAAAGGGGAGTATGGCTAGGTATATGCGTTGTGTTGATTAATTGAAGGGGACCAAGGGAGTGTGACCCAAATTTGGTGTCTACACATATATAAAATATCTATAGTTTTACATACATGTTTCCTCAACTGTATGAAATCATCAATATATATGTACCTCTCTTGAGCATGTTTACTCAAACAGTTAATTTTCTTCAACATGGGCATAATTCCTATTAATGTTAGTAACGTTTCCAAATCTATTAAATGGTACAACAAATATTTTTCCTTGTCAACTTCTCTACGATATTTATACATAAACATGTCAATAATGGATATTCTTCAAAAATTCTACATGTAGGTTCATACATGGAAATCCACCTTGTATCAACATATTTTAGGATATTTTTATCATCAATCACGCCGATTTCAAATTTCTAGAACTCTAGGAATCTTTTAGGACTGCTAGACATATATGCATATAGGTCGCATATCAACTCTTTGACTTTTGCAACACTCTCAAATGTGCTAACTATTTTTTATGAAAGATTCATTATGTGCATCATGCAATGGATTGGAATCATGTATGGGGTAATAAAGGTTTGAATTCAAATGCAAAGACCATTTATGTTCCTATGCATTAATCGATGCACCATTTGTACCAACACTCACCAATTTAGTGGCGATACTATAATCATCCATTCCCATTATATTCCTCAAACTTGAAATAAACAACTTGTAAATGTTCTTTGCATTGCAATTTTCTATCATTTTATGGATTGTTAATAAATGAGGTGTCCTAAAAATGTTTACCCTTTAATAAAAAAATTAAACAATTGATTACAGGGGGAGATTGATGAAGTAGGTTTTTTAGGAGCGAGGAGGAGGATGGCAACACATAGTGAGCCTACAAAGAAGATGGAGACATCGACTTGAACCAGAAAATGGTGGTGAAGGGATCATGGGGAGGTAATGTGGCTAGGATGTGGGGCTTCCGGGGATGTGGGTCACTATGGATGGCACGACATATTCTAAGGTTGGGAGGATGTGCCCTAACCCTATACCCGACATTGAAAAATTCAATATGGAGGTCGGGATAAGCTCATGAGGGCTCAATTCCAAAGGAAATATAAGGGGAGGTAGTCGGGTAGTGAGAAGGCTTCATTCAAATATGCCCTAGGCAATCTAAAGGTAATAATCCAGGAAATCAACTGTATTTGGTTGATATTGCTGAAGAAATCCCATCGTTGGTTATCGAAGGTCAAGAAGTGGAGGAATATTACCAAAATTATCGGGGATGCCATAACAAGTTTTTTTAATGGAATCTAGCCTTCTTTACGAGTATTATATCAATGGATATTTCAAAATTGGACTGATAAATGTGAAATCTTCCTCTATTCTAGAGGTATTTTTGTCGTCCATTTTAGAGAAGAAAGGAACTTTCCGTGATTCCTATCGAGATGGGCCATGGTTGCGAAGTACTTGCATGTTTATTTTTGACTCCTTGGTTCCCTGAATTTGACCCAAACACTCTATCAATCTCTAAAACACTGGTTTGGGTGAGACTTCCCAATCTTCCTTTGCACCTTTGGTATGCTTTGTAAGATATTGGTAATGTATTGGGAATATTCTTAAAAGAAGATATAGATAGATCTCATGCGGGACTGTGATCCTTCACCCGCATGTGTGTGGGAAGTCGATCTAAGTAAAGGGCTACCAGATCGAATTAATTTAAAATTTGAAAGATTTTTTCATTATCAATCCTTAGACTATGAAGATATGGTTTTCCGATGTTGAAAATTTGAAACTCGGTCATCTACAAGCATCATGTCCAATGATCAAAAACCAGTTAAAAAGAGTGACTCAAGATTGACCAAAGGTTGGGGATCTTTGGATCCAGTCGATTGAGGTGTAACATTCAAAGTGGAGTGTAATGTAAATGCAGAGAAGAAGGTAGATGAGAGTGTGGAATGTGGAAAACTAGAAAATGATCGTGGTTCGCGAGGGATGTTTTTGTTAGCGGAACAAAAGGGGTCTTTCTCTTGCCAAATCAGATTTGGATCAAGAATCTTTGTCGAGATAATCAAATGGTGTCAAAAATCCTCTTTAGTTAGCTATCACAGATGGGAATGGTAAGTAGCAAAAATTTAAGAATAAGAATAATAAAAATGTCAATTGGGTAGTATTGAGGACTACTTTTTACCTGTGTTGGGCAATAGCCACTTTTTGTCATTGGTTCAAGATTATTTCGTAGGTTTATAATCTTGGGGTTTTGGCCTTGACTTTGTATTTTATCCTGTTAAGGGTATTTAGGACTTGGTTTTATTAGGAATGGGTCCCATCAACCTACCTTATCAATCAAAAATAAATAAATAAATGAGGTGTCCTTATATGGTTCTTAAAATTATAGACATGAATGCAAACCCACGATGTGTTGTCAACTATTGTGACCTCATCAATAGACAGTGACAAAAATCATGCATTTTTTAATTTTTCTTTCAAATCCTCCTCAATCATCACTAGACATTTGGTAATTTCCTAAGCAGAATTGTCTTACCAATGTGATATTACAAGATTAGGAAATCCGTTAAGTTGAAATAAAATTTTATAATCCTAAAAATCATAAATAGGTCTACCCTTTTTTAGAATATGGTAAATAGTTGAGAACTATATATTTTTGGCTCGTAGATTAGACTGAACAACTTTTCCTAGCTAAGATGTAATTGTTCCTCCTTTCTCAACAAGCTTTTCTAGGCATTTCTGTTCATTTTCATACTCTTTTGCATATCTAACATACATGCATTCCTTTGCGTTTTCCATCGTGTGTTCATTTTATTTGACCATATATTTGTTTAACTGCTACATATATTTTACCACAATGTTTCTCAATTGTGTCCAACTTGAGTTGCATTTTGTGATCCTTTCCAAGTTTCTAGCTACAAATAATACATTTACATTCGATTGGAGTATCATTACCTTTTTTTGGCTCTGCATTGGTTCAATGAATGGATACTTAGTTACCTAGTCAAACTTAAAATTCCTTCCAATGGTCCATGTGCTTCTCTTTCTTCGCACAAAGATTTTTGGGTTGTATTATCACATGTAATAGGTGTTTGATCACACTGTGTAGAAATATCTTCAGTTTGTTGGATCTCATCAACATCAATGGGATTGTTTTCTATTCTCTTCCTTTTCAAATAATTGAGAGTAGGGTTTAGTGAAGTTGGTGTTTGATGACTGGAAATGTCTTCTCTTTGTTGCATATCATAATCAGGATTGTCCTCAAGTGGAGGCATATCTTCTTATTACATATCTTCGCTTGTTATATGTCTAATGTAGGCACATAATGAGGATTGTCCTCAAGTGGAGGCATGTCATCATCAGTGGGATATGTTGCATCTGATTTTGCAAAAAGGGGATTTTGAAATTTGTATTATTAAGTATATTATTGGAATTTGTAATTTGAAAATAAATAAGGCTTAATTATTTAGTTCATACACTACCTATATTTGGTGTGTATGGGGGTTGCATCTACTCTGATCCCTTTTTGTGGATGGCTAAAATAAGATAAAAGATTTCCTTTTTGATGATTTTACTTCCACATTTTGAGCACCAGAGGATCCTTGTGAGGCAATATCGACCATCTAGATGACAAGTTAGGCATATGCATTATTGCGTGTCTGAAGTGCACAATCTAAAATATAGAAACCAAGGCTAGCGTATAGAATATGTTGGCAAAATTCTAAGAGAATTCTGGTATCTATTGGTAGCCTAATAGCTAGGTGTCCGAAGAAATCAATCAGGCATGAGGAATATGTAGTCGAGGCATCTATGGGGTAGCCTAATGTTAGCAAAATGCAGCCGGGCATCTAGAGAAATAAACCGAGTGTATGGACTATATTGTGGGTCATCCTGGAGTAGTCAAATGTCCGGAGAAATCAACCGGGTGTCTAGAGAAATCAAATGGCCATTTGGACTATGTTGTTAGGTCATGTGTCTAGCCTATGTTGTATTTAAAAGAGAAGATGGTGATGTTTAAGATGTATATGCTAGCGAATGTAACCGATTTATGTTTCGAGGCATTGGCGATATATATGCATACATATAAAATTTATTATAAACATTAGTCGAGCCGACCCACAAAAGTAACATGGACCCAAAAATTTTAGGTTAAATGTTACACTAGAAAACTCCTCAAAATCACTAAATGCAAATTTTAAAAATGTAAATATTCATGAATTAGCAAAGAATCGCCACTAAATTTTTCCCCTAAGATACACACATTGGCCATCTTAACTATTTTATTCTTATAATGTAATACATAGTCAGCTAGATGTTCATTATATCATTGTTTAATTTGAGTTAGTTATGCATAGGAGATCTTAGTATCAATATTTATTGATCATCTGTGTGTCATTATTTGATCGCCGAGGGTACCTGTAACTTACAAAGTAGATATCACTTGTAAAACCCACAATACCACATCAAATCTAAAAAATATGTAATATGGGGAGTCGATCGACGGAAGTCACCCCAAGAGTGAACTTACGACCAAGCATTCCACCGCATCTCGAGACTCCATGTAGTGAGTTTTTGTAAGAATCGTGCCCTAGGATGCCCTTGTGCAAGTGCACTTGATAAGCGGGTTGTAGCTAGATGTAAAAATGTAATAAAATGTGTGGATGGAAAAATTAACTTCCCCTTCCTATGTTGTGTATGCAGAAAATGTAGTCCCTTGTCCCTTGAATGGATGTTAGATGGATGCCTTGAAGTGCTTTAGGTGCCTTTGGATGTAAGCTTAGGTGATGATAGTATATGTTTAGTGTTTGGTCCTTGATTTTGAACACATAACTATGTATTTATATGATTCCCTTGTTTGAATTTCATAATTGAAAACTAGAAGGCCGACCCATAAGTGAAAAAGGTGCCCAAAAGATAAAAGAGACCCAAAAGAAGTGAGTAAGGTGGAAAAGGGTCAGGGGCACATGGAGGGACAGTGCCTAAGCGCTCCTATCGTGGGTGAGCGAGCGCTGGTGTCTAGAGCTATACAAGATAAATGAGTAAAATACCAACTGGGTTGTGGGGTATGAAAGACCAAATAGAAAGCAAGAAACAAACACAAGAGGCCAAAGACAAATGTCAATTACTAGTTTTCTTGCTTGAAATCATATAAATGTTAGTATATGTTTAGGACCTAGAAATGCACCCATGAACATGATTTAATGTCTACACAAACACTAACCTTCTTGCAAGGTCTTCTACCCAGGTTAGGGTTTGAGAATGATTCAATTGATTTATGTAGACACAAAATATATGCACTTGGGTACATTTCTAGGTCCTAAAGCATACTAATGTATACATGATTCCTAAGCAAGAAAACTAGTGGTTGACAACTCATTTTGGCATTTTAATTGTTTTATCTATTAGACTTTACTATTTTTACACATCCTACGACTTTTTCGGCACTTGAATGATTTATATTTTGATGGCCTCAAACACTAGCACCCAGTTAGGACAAAAGTGCCTAGATGCTCCGACCCTCTCTTTCTTCTTCTTACTCTTTTGAGTCATTTTTGTTTCTTAGTCACCTTTTAACACTTTGCGTCAACCTTTCAATTGTCAATTATGAAATTCAAACAAGGGAATCATATATATACTTAGTTACTTCTTTTAAATAAGGGGCCAAGCACTATAAGAATTATCTATCACCACCTAAGCTTACACAAAGGCACAAGAGCACTACAAGGCATACATCTAGCACATCCATACAAGGGACAAGGGTTGCATTATTTTACATACCCAAAGCATTGGAAGGGAGTTCATTCTATTCCATCACACACATTCTACATAATTGATAAAATCTACACTTAGCTCACTATCATCATGAAACTTTCACAAGAGTAACATAAGGCATCATTACACACACAAGCACAGAGAACTACATGGAGTCTAAGATGTAGTGAATCACTTGATCAAAAGATCGCTCTTTGGGTGACAATCGGGTTAGTTTGACTCCCATTCTACAAAATTTTCATTATATTTGATGTGGTTTATGGGCATGTGCAGGTTGTCATCTATTTTGTAGGTTATAGGTACGACTTGTGGCATTACGGTGAAACTAGAGCAATAAAGAGAGATCAACAAGCAAAGCTCTTCCAACCGAGAAAAGACTTGTTGTCTCCGAAAAACTACTCTACATTTTCATAGCCAAATTCAAATTTTTTGAGCTCATGCCCTTTGTTGGTATTTAAGCCAAGTTAAAGATTCAATAAATTAGCAAAAGTCGTGCCCTAGAGCTGTTTAAACCTTTTTTTGCTCGTTTTTAGAAATCCTCCATTTCCGGTCTGTGCATATAATATCCTCTTTGCAACCTCAATTTTTATCAAAATTGTTCACTTGTTCTATGGCCTAGGTTGTCAAATCATTGTTTTTCCTCCATGCCTCTGGTTCGTGAAGGAAATTTGAAAATTGGACTCAAAACGATGAAGTTTTCTTCCTCTGCATATTTTTCACAATCGGGATGACGGGCATCTTTTCCCCATCAAATTTTGACCCCAATGAATGTAGGTACATGGTCAGATCCTATTAGATGGGGAAGAATGGGATTTTTGGTGAACTTAACACTTTTGGTCACTTTTGGCAAAAATGGTAAACTTGCCCCGTGGCCCCGATTAGGCTATGAAGGTAAAAGTCAAATTTTGAGCCCGTAGGAAAAAGTCAAAGCGAGAGAGCGAGAACTTTGAGTTTTTGAGCCTTTTTCCAAAAAAGGTTAAAATGATAAATTTACTACATGGCCCTGATCAGGCTATGAAGGTAAAAGTAAAATTTTGAGCCCACAGGAAAAAGTCAAAGCGGGAAAGTGAAACGGCAGAGAACTTTGATTTTTTGAGTCTTTTTTCCAAAAATGGTTAAAATGGTAAATTTTCCCCATGGCCCAGGTCAGGCTATAAAGGTAAAATTCAAAGTTGAAGCCCATAGGAAAAAATTCAAAGGTGTAGCTTGCCGTTGAAAATTCAAAGCGGACGAGCAGGCCATCGGGGCACTTTTCAAAATTTAACCAAATTCCCAAAAGTGAAGTAAAAGTTCTAGAATGCTCTGCGGCTTTGCCGAAAAGGTCTCGGGCCCGTCGTTGAAAAGTCAAATTGGAGTGCGGGCCGATGGAGGAAATTGAGTTTTTGAGCCTTTTCCAAAAAAAGGTTAAAATGTTTAGAAAAGAGTCGTGACCCTGTCTCCAACCAGAACGTGCCATGTGTCCTAGTCAAATCGAAGCAGTGGGTTAGTGGAGGAAATTGAGTTTTGAGCCTTTTTCCAAAAAGGTTAAAATGTTGAGAAAAGGGCCATGACCCCATTTCCAATAAGAACGTGCCACATGTCTAAGTTGAAAAGTAAAAGCGGGGCTGCGGGCCAATTTGTTCCAAATTGCCAAATCTCATGAAAAATCACAAAATGTGAAAGGCTTCCCTAGTAAACGCTCCAATTCCTTCCCGCCACGTGGAAAGCACAATCTCAAAACTAGAGGAGCAAATCAAATGGTCTATATTTAAACTAGAAAATCAAATTTAATGGTTGCTTTCCAAGATCTGGTTTTAACCCGCTATGAGTGTTTTATTCACAATAGAGAAATTTGAAAATGTGTTGAGGATTTATGAAGTTGTAACGGTTTCTTACGAAGAATATAATGGTTTCTCAATGTCATTCCAAGGGTTGGCAATTGATTTTTTTGGTACCCAAATTTTTTCTCCTTTTCGATCGAAAGAAAGACATCGGAGATATGGCATGAATCTTGAATTCAGATAGATCATGATATGTGTTGTTTTGTAGCCTGGGAGGTGATCTAATTGGCACTCGTGATTTTGGAGAGATGGATAGCACTTTGAAAGGATTTGATCTAACCCTCATAATTTTAGGTTGTGCCTTTTCAACCAAGGTAATAGAACCTATATTGTAACCCCCAAATGGTGAAGGAGATGAAGATATCCCTCAATTTATGCAAATAGTATGAAAAGGCCTTGGGAAAATATGATCAACACTCCAAATCGACTTTCACAAGTTGTCACTCCCAGATCATGGAGATATTTTCAATGCAAGGCAAGGGTTACTGAAGACATTGTATAATCCTGATTTACCTTGTGCATTTTTGTAGATGGGTTACATCCTTTTGTTGACACACAATGTAATTTAGGGTAGTATGGGTAGGATTAGTTTGTTTGAATGAATTTTTTGGTGGGGTGTTAACAAGACAAACTAGGATATATCAGATCTTTGACAACCTCTACAATACTTGAACAACTATCGAAAAATGCTTCAAATAATCGGGATATTCTTTCAACTAGAAGAGGCATAAATGGAAGCCAGTTACACTCTTCACACAATCTTTGAGAATTCACCACAAAATCTTGAAGTAAAGAACTTAATTAAACACAAAAATATTTTATCAAACCACGCCTAAGGTACCCCCAAAGGCTTACAAGCAATCTCTGCAGTCAAGGAAGGTAAAGTGATTTTAAATTTTTTGATCTCTTTATCAGATGAAGGCTCTTCTGAACATGAGAATGCAAATTCCACTAAACTATCAACAAGAAATGGAGATTACGTGTGATTTCTAAATACTTTCAATGCAAACAATGAAAACTATTTGCGAGGCATTTAAATATGATAACAGACATCATATTGCCCGAGAAAAATACTGATTAACTCAAGAGCTTGTTAGATTCATCAGTAGGGAGAGTTTTATGAACAATCTCATAGTTGTGTGATGGCTATACACTTATAACCAACTCACATACATGAAGATCCAACACGAAGAAATTATTCTCGGTTCTTTGGTGGGTTTTTTCGGAAAAATGAGCTTTCTCTCAAAAGTTGCTCATGATTTTCCACTTTCCAACCCTCTCGCATTTGTCAAAAATACATTCTATATCTCATGCCACATTTGATCCTTCTTTCCCAAGAAAATAATATGCCAAGGATCAATTCTACATACAACAATTCTCATGATTCATTGAATATGACATCAAGCGAGAAAAACATTCGCAGGTTGCGGTGTGCCCAAAAGATTAAATCATTACAAATATATGGATCATTATCCATCCTAAAGGCACGTTTTTCACCATTGAGGCATGCAAACACCTTTCACTCATCATTTTCACCCATTTACCTTTTCAAATTACCTCTACAACTTTTGATTTTGTCATTTCACATTTTGGGATGATTAGGAAAAAATTATTTCAAAATCACCTCAAATCAAATAATTAAGCCATAAAAGTGATGCCAATGATCCGGAAGGCCAAGACAACACAAAATCACTATAAATTTGATGAATTTTGATGCAAAAATCATGATTCCAAGCTTCGGAACTCCCATGGCGGTCAAAACAAATGGATGCACAACAACCGTTGATCTTATCCATCTTTTAATCATGGCCCTCCACGTGGAAGATGTGGACTTAGAAATAAGCTTGAGTTACCTTTTTATTTTTTGGATAAGTCCGGACACGTGGTAAAAAATGATTGGAAACAAATTCGAGCTCATTTTTTGACTTTTCAACCGTTTGGAAAAAATGGAAAAATTTGACTTTTTCCCCCGCCCCTCCACCTTTGAATTTTGGAGCTAACACGTGGCACATGGTGGGTCCCATTAGGATCGCGCTTCAATTTACGTGCATTTTGACCTTTTTTGAAAAATTGGAAAATTTTCACTTTTTTCCCCGCAGGCCCGCACCTCCGATTTCTCCCTCGCCACGTGTCACTTGATGATTTGCTAGTGGGCTAGTGCTTAAAATTTTGATTTTAAGCCTTCTTTGTAAAAGGAAAAAAATATCTCCTACCTCTGCCGACCCACCTTGTCCACTCTGCCCACCACATGTCACTCATTGATTTGCTTGCGGGCCCATGGCTTAAATTTTTGCCTTAACTCCTTTTGCCAAAAAGGGAAAAAATCAAAATTTCCCTCCACGGCCCACACTTCCCTCTGACCCTTAAAATGTGACACGTGTCTCACCTGGATTGGTCACGGAGGCATGCTTCCTTTTCATAATTTTAACTTATTTTTCCAAAAAGGCAAAATTTCCTTTTTACCTCCAAAGGCCCGCGTTCCCACACAAACCAAAAAATTCTTCCTTGTCGGGGCCACGCTCCAAAATTTCACTTTAAACCACTTTTCCAAAAAGGCAAAAAACCTTAATGACCTCTGAAGGCCCGCGTTCCGCACAAACCAAAAACTTCTTTTTTTTTTTTGCCCTCTTGGACATGTGTCTCCCTTGGATTGGAGCGGAGCCATTTTTCATTTTTCACCTTTTAGACAACAAAGGCAAAAAGTCATAAAATTTTCCTTCGGCCCCTTCTTCCATTTTGAAACTTTTAGGACACGTGTCCTCTTCTGGTTGGTTGTGGGGATTTGGGAAAAATTTTGACTTAGGAAATTTTGTAAAATAAAGCCAAAATTTTCAAAGGAGATCCGACTCCCTACCTCTCCTTAGCCAATAAGAACATGCCACGTAGGCAACTTTGAAAAAGGTGGAGCCGTGGAGCCAAATTTGCCACTTTGCTAAAAATCAAAAAATGACAAGTTAGAAACATTTCCCACCGCACCTCGGCCAATGAAAACCCGCCACGTTGCCAATACCTTCTGAGGATGAATTTGATGGGAAAATGACACTCATATGACCGTCAAAATGTAAAAATTCAAAGGATGCCCTAGAATTCAATTTTTTCACTAAGGATGGCAAATTTTTCAATTTTAAATCAAGCTGAACCATGTTTTTACAACATTCTGGTCTATGATTTGGATTTTCAAGTACAAACAAGTATGATTTGATCAATTTTGATTTTCCACGATCTAGCAAAGGGAAAAATGACATAGCTTTCGCAAAATTGGAAAAACTAGGGCACATAAAAGGGAAAACTTGGATTATTCTTTCAAATTAGGGAAAAACAACAAGTTTGTGAGAATTTTAAAGCATTCAATTGGAGGGTAAGAATTTTAGACCATCAACTGAAAGGGTAAAATGTTTTTAGCACATCTGATTTGGAAAATTAGGGCAACATGGTGCAAGCTCAAAAATGGCACCAACATCGGCTCTTGCTTGGGGATGGGCACTCCCAGTGAGTGCCACAAGGACAAAACATAGACCAAGTGCCAAAATATCCATTAGGAAAAGGAGCCAATACGTAAGGCAGACAAAAAACTAGAACCATCCTTCAAAAATGAGCTGAGAAACTGACCAAAATGGCTACCAAGAATAAGGGCAAACCACACACCAAAAAACAGAAAAAACAAAGACTATACAACTGTATAATTGGTGCATACCTCAGATTTGGGGATTAATCCAAGAAATGCTTCAAATTTCTACCATTAACATGAAGTTCAGCAATTCCCCATCTAAGTCCTTGAGAAAGAAGGTATGTTCACCAATTCTAATATCAATGGCATAAGGGCCCATCCATAATGCATCAAATTTTCCATGCTTGCCCTTGTCTTCAAGCCTACTATCCCACAACAAAATTAGATCTCCAACATTGAAGGCTCTAGGAGTGAACTTTTTGTCAAACAATCTCTTCAATTTTTCCCTAAATATGACATGCCTTTGATGCGATGCTCTTTCTCTCCTCATCAAGCTCAATAATCTTATTGATCCTTGATTCATATGGGCCAAGATCTTTATCTTCCAACTGTTGGGAAAACTGAAATGAAGATAATTACAGTGCAAGGCGAAAATCCCGAGTTCCATACACCAATTCAAATTGGCTTTTACCAATAGCTCTTTTAGGAGTTATCATATCATCCCAAACTACAAATTTCAATTGTTCACCCCATTTCTTCTTATTTTGTTCCAAGGTCCTTCTAATGATCTTCAACAAATTCTTATTGTTGGACTCAGCTTGTGCATTCCCTTGGGGTTATAGTTTGAAGAATAAGTCGATTGATTCCATATTCATTGCACATTGCCATTAAAGGTTTAGCTCTAAAGCACGTGGAATCATCGGGTATAATCTTATTTGGGACTCCAAATCTACATATGATTTGATTCAACAAGAATTCAATCCCCAATTACTTGAAAGGAGCTTCAATTGATACGAGGCTGCAAAGGAAGGAGCCTAAAGCTTTGATCTTCCAGAGAAATGTTGGCAACTATCACATTTTCTAACCAGCTGGGTTGCATCTTTGAAGAGAGTAGGCCACCAATAACCAGCTCTCAAAATCTTGTGTTGTTACTCTTCCAGCAAAGTGTCCTCCACAAACTCCCCCATGGAAATCAGCAACTATCTTGGGAGCTTCATCTTTAGTTATGCATTTCAAGAGGACACCTTCAGGGTTCTTCCAAGCCAGCCCAAGGTCTGTGATGATATATTTTGAGAAGCTAGCTTAAGGGATATTTTCTGATTTTTATTTAAGTGACTAGGGTAGCACAGGTGTTTGAGGTAGAAGATCACATCTTTGTACCACTCAGAACTTACCAACTTTGCAAGCACATCTACCCTTTCTTCCTCTAGCTGATTCACTTCCACATTCTGCAAGTTTCTCTCAGCCATGAGCTTAGCAAGGCCCAAACCACGTACCAAATTTGTGGTTTGGATGTCCATATCATACTCCTACAGTTTGTTCACCCACCTACATCTTTTACTTGAGATCTCCATCTCTGATAAGATGTCTTTTACCATGGTGTGGGGAACATAAGCAATAACCTTTGAACTTAAAATATAAGGCCTGAAAACCTTTGTTGCTTTCACCAAGGCAAATGCTTGTTTCTCCATGATTGTATACTTCAACTTAGTTGCTTGTAAATCCTTACTAAAGAAGGCAATAGGCCTCTCAGCCCCATTCTCATCCTTTTGCAGCAAAACAGAGGCAATGGTATACTCATAGGCAAAGGAAAAGATTTAGAAAGGCCTCTTATAGTTCGGGGCTGCTAAAATAGGTACATGTTTAAGTGCATCCTTAATTCCTTCAAAAGCTTGAATGGTGACCTCCTCCTACCACGATAACTTGGTCCTTCTTTAGCATGTTTGTGATTGGAAGAGTCAACTCAAAGCAAAGTTGGAAACAAACCTTCTAATAAAATTAATTTGACCGAAGAAAGATTGGATGCCTTTCTTGGTTCTTGGGATAGGTACTTTGTTGATTGTTTCCACTCTCTCAGGGTCTATCATAACACCATCTTTTGACACAATATGACCAAGCAGCTTGGCCTTTTACACCCCAAAGTGACACTTCTTTGGATTGAGAGAGATCCCAAACTCTCTACATCTAATCAAAGCATCTTCTCCAAGTGCTACAAATGATCACCTCTTTTCCTTCAAAACACGGTCACATCATCTTGGTAAGCTGCAATGAACTCATTGATGTAACCAGTAAAAGCAACATCCATTGCTCTTTGAAAAGTGGCACTAGCATTCATCAAACCAAAGGGCATCCTAAAAAAACATATGTTCCCCAAGGAGTAGTGAATGTTTTCTTAAGTCTTTCTGATTCTTTAACAACCACTTAATTGTATCCGGAGAAACCATCTAATGTAGAAAGCAACTTTCAGACCTTGTCACAAGATGCAACATATTTTCCATATTTGGCAAGGGATAGTTGTCCTTCATGGATGCTTTGTTTAGATTTCTAAAATCCACACAAATTCTGATGTCTCTATTCTTCTTTCTGACTAGCACAAGGTTTGCAACCCAAGATGAATATCTAGTGGGTTGAATAATACCTCCATCTCTCAACTTCTTTAACTCCTCTTGCATTTTCATAGAGAGAAGTGGATTAATTGGCCTTTGCCTCTATCTAAATGGATTAGTCTTGTCCTTAAGAGGGATCTCATGTTGAAACAAGTCTTCTCTATATGCTTTTATCTCGGAATAGGACCAAGTAAGGCAGTCTTGATACTTTTTCAAGAGTTGGGCATAGGATTGTTTTTCCTCTTTACTTAAATTGCTGCCTAACCAAATCTTCCTTGGTTTGTCCTTTTTTCCCAAGTCATGCTCTTCCACATCCCTTGAGGTAGACGGGTTTCTATTGATGATGTAATCATCATTATTAAATTTAGACTCAAGTGCAGCAAGACCTCTAGGAATGGTGCTTGTTTTAAATTGGATGATGTCTTTCTCAAACAAAGTTTTTCTTCCTTCATCATGCATACCATTGGCTCCCAATCAATATTCTGATTTGCAAACTCACCTTGGTTTTGTAATAACCTTAGCACTTGAGTATCATCATTAAAAACTTGCCAATGTTTGAAATATCCCTTATAGGATACCATTGTAAAATATGCAAAAGATAGAAAAAACGCAGCCAAACATAAATCTGGTTTTTTTGAGAAAATTACAGCTAGGGCAGCGAATAGTAAAATATGAATAACTCTCAAAATATCCGCTCAAATCACTTGAAAATTTAAAGAGAGCTAGATAATAATATAAAGAACACAAGGAAAATATTTTTGGAATTTTTTAGTCAATATAACGCTGCCAGAAAATTACAGCATGCCCTAAACAGCTGGAAAACTTCTAAAATTCATATCTTCCCGAATACAAGTGCAAAAATTATGAAACTTGGGAAATAACATATACAAATATAGAAGATGATTTTCCAACCTTCAGATCTGAAAACGGCCAACTGGAAACCCTCCAAAATAGGGCTGCAATCTCCCAAACAAGTCACCCTTTTTGGTAGATGGCCAAAACCCTTATGAAAACCTTTGAAAATGATGTCAAATCCTTCCTTTATTGCTGCCATAGGTCTGATATGAAAACCAACTGATTATCTCCACAAAAACTCACAAAAACCCTCAAAACCCTATCTCTGAAAACCCTGAAATTATCTATGTGAATCAGCCCTAAAAACAGCTCCAAATGACAAGCTAAGGTAGATCTCTCACTACCGAAGAATGTCCTACTAGCTAGGGATGGATATCTCACCATCGAAGCTAGGGTTCCCGTGGGGTCTTACTCCACAAGCTAAATAGTTACAAACAGTAGTTGCACATGAAAATAAATATAAGTGTATATATGAATGAATTTCCTTTCACCCCTCTTCTCCTTTTATAACTTTTCCCACTCCAAGGAAACCCTAAAACCCCCAAGTCGCACTTTCTCCTAGAGAATACCTAAATAATAAAGTAACTTAAAGTTACTTTTTTCCCTTCAAGTCACCATGGCCCAAAAAGGTTACCCCAATGCAAAACTAGAACATTAGGAGTTAAGTGGCCCCTCCCAATGACAAAACATAACATCTAGTCCCTTCAAAAGCACTTTATAACCCTGTCAATGGAAAATAATAACAAGCTGGACTAGATATTCATACCCAATAGCTCATAGCATCCGTAACCCCTTGGGCATGACTAGGGTTAGGACCCATACTGGCCCTCAGGCCTGTGGTGAGGGAAAGGGGACATTACAGTCCTCCCTTCCCAAAATTTTCTTGTCCCCAAGAAAATGCAAACTAGGATGTTGTAGAATCTGTTCTCCCTCCCAAGTAGCATCCTCAAGAGGAAAACCCTTCCAATGTACCAAGTATTATGTAATATCTCTGCTCCTAAGCTTCCTCTCTAGTGACCTCAATAATAGAATCTGGTTATAAAACTAGCTTCCCCTCCTCATCCAATGGTGGTAACTCTGTAGAGGGTACAATGTGTTGTCCTAGTGCCTTCTTAAGGCATGACACATGGAAGACATTATGTATCTTACTGTTCTCTAGAAGATCCAACTCATATGCAACTACACCCACTCTCCAGGACTACCCTATATGGACCATAAAACCATGGTTTCAACTTTTCTGTCCCCTTCTACTTGGGTGATGACTTCTTGTATGGCTACAGATGTAGGAACACCAAGTCTCCTACCTCGAAGGACCTCTCTATCTGTGCTGATCTACATAAACCATCTATTGATTCTATGCCTTTTAGGCGTTCTCCTTAAGAGCTCGCGGGATATCCTGGTTCTCCTGTAACCAATCCTAAGCTTTGGGAGCTCGACTATCTAGTAATACCAAATCAACAAATGACATGGCATCGTATCCATACAAAGCTCTGAAAGGAGTCATGTCGATGCTCATCTGATATGTGGTATTGTAGAAATACTCACCCATATGCAACCATCTGATCCATGCCTGATAATGTCCAGTCACATAACTCTGTAAATAGCCCTCTATCCATTTGTTAACAATCTTTGTTTTCCCGTCAGTCTGAGGGTGGTAGCTCGTGCTAGGAGTCAACTTGGTATCGGTAAGTCTGAATATCTCTTGCCAAAAGGTGCTCATGAAGATCTTATCCCTGTCACTGATAATATTTTTAGGCAACCCATGAAGCCTAAAAATCCCTGTATAAAATACCTGAGCCACGTCAGTTGCCTCATGCTTCTTAGGTAGAGAAAAGAAATGTGCATACTTGGTCAATCGATCAACTACCACATAAATGCAATTATGCCCATGCACCATAGGGAGTCCTATGATGAATTCCATTGATATGCTCTCCCACTTCTGCTCAAGGATGGGAAGAGGCTGAAGTAACCTGTAGGAAAAGAATGCTCCGATTTGGTTTGCTAGCAAACCATACACTCTCTGACATGATTAAGGACATCATCCTTCATCCCCTTCTAAGTGAATCTCTCCTGATGTACCTATATGTTTTGAAATATCTGGGTTGTCCAGCTAGTGGCGTATCATGTACTGCATGAAGGATCTTGTCCTTCATCTTAGACCCCGATACAAGGAAAATCGATCCTTGTAGAGAATGAGATCATCTACCACCCTGTATTGGTCATCCTTGATAATACCATCCATGATCTTGCATGAAAACTGATTCTTGGAGTACTCAAAAGTATGTGAGCCTTCCAATTTGTTGAAATCTCGGACATAGAACTCAACATAGTAGTAAGGTAAGGCCTCCTAGATAAAGCATCAACAACAACATTATTCTTACCTCTAGTGTATTCTCTGTCAAAGTCATACGTTTGTACCTTGTTCACCCATCTCTCGATGGTGGTGGTTGAGATCATACGCCCCAAAAAGAACCTCAAACTATTGTGATCATACGTACCATGAATCTGCTGCCCACAAGGTATTGTCTGCGAATTTTGCCAAGGCATGCATGATGGCCAACATCTCCTTGTCATAAATCGAATACCACTAGGCTCAATTTCTAACTCTCATAAGCAATAGGATGCCTATCCTGCATAAGCATTGATCCAACCCCCTCACCTAATGCATCACACTCTAGAATAAATGGCCGAGAAAAATCTTGTAATGTGAGGACAAGGCATGAACTCATCACCTCCTTGAGATGATCAAAAATCTCTTGTGCCACTTCTGACCAAGCGAAAGCTCCCTTCTTGGTCAAATTTTTGATGGGAGCGATCAACGATGAAAATTTCTTCACAAACCTCCTGTAATAGGTGCACGATCCGAGAATCCCCTTAGATGTGTTAATGTCACTGGGTGGTGGCCAATCCAAAATTACTGTATTTTCTCTTTGTCCACCTTTAGTCCCCCTCCACCAATCACATATCCCAAATATAACAACTCTGTCATGCCAAACTCACATTTAGAAGCTTTTGCATATAGCAAATTAGCTTCTAATATTCCCAATATCTCATCAAGGCGGCGAGATATGGCTCTCCCAAGTCCTAATGTAGACCAATATATCATCAAAGAAAACCAATACAAACTTCCGCAAATGGCGGTTGAACACGTGGTTCATGCAAGACTGGAATGTAGCTGGTGGATTAGACAATCCAAATGGCATCACTAGAAATTTGAAAGGTCCATAATGGCATCTGATAGTGGTCTTATCCACATCATGCTCCCTAACCTTGTTCTGGTGATATACAGATCGCAAATCTATTTTAGAAAAATAGATTTCCCCCTGTAGCTCATCTAGTAGCTCATCAATACATGGCCTTTGGATATATTGTTCTTGATTTTCTTCTTGTTCAATGCCTAGTAGTTGATGCACATCCGCATGGTCCCATCCTTATTCTTCACCAATACCACCGAAGAAGCAAAAGGACTAGAACTCACCTAATGTGTCCCATGTCAATAATCTCATGGATAGTCCTCTCAATCTCATCCTTAAACCATTTGGGGTGATGGTAAGGAGTAGTAACTACTAGTCTAGTGTCCTCAAGCTCAATCACATGCTCAAATCCCCTATCTGGAGGTACACCAGGTGGTATGTCACTAAAAACTACACTGTGCTTGTCCAATAGCCCCTGTATATCCACATGATACTCTGGTTGTCCATCCTCTGATTTCTTGGTAGAAACCAAGCATTGTACTACCCAATCAACCCCATTGTGCCTATGAATCCTCTCGATCCTCTTTGCTTTGAAAAAACCCTAGGTGCATCTGAAGATAAACCCCTCAAGGTTACATTCTTCCCCTCGGACTTGAACTTGAGTTCCATCGTTTGAAAGTTAGTCCGAAATTCTCCAAGAGAATGGAGCCACTGTACACCGAGCACAAGGTTGGTCTCTCCAATACCAACCACATAGAAGTCATCGGTAACTGTATGGTTACCCATGGTGATACTCAACTATGGAACTCACTGCATGCATCTCATGGACTCACCATTGGCTACCACTACATTGAAGCCCTCAAAGTCTTCTGGCTGTAATCCCCACTTCTCTACCAAAGATGCATCAATGAAGTTGTGGGTTACCCCACTATCAATGAGTACTACTACTCTCTGACCCTGTAATACTCCCTTGACTCTGAATGCCTTGTACCTTGGGGTACTCAACAAAGTAACAATAGTCTCATGGGGAAAAGTATCCTCCTCTGTTTAACCCCTGCACTATCCAATGTCTCTTCATCTTCATCCTCCAACTCCTGAGCATCCCACTCCTCCTCGCTCTCACTCTCCTCAAAGACCTCTATGAATTGGGCCTTCCCTTTTCCTCTACAATCAAGTACTGGAACCCATGGTGTGCGGAAATCAAAACATAGTTTCTTTCACCTCAACTCCTCTCTATCCTCTCTTGATATAAATGGTCTCCTTGTGGTATTTTGCCTAAGTGGGGGCCCCTTCTGCTGTGAACCATCAGCTCTCAAAGGAAATACCTTAGGTTGAATTCGAGGGGGAAACCTCAATTTTGGAGTGGACAACTCCAAAGCACATGCTCACCTAATCACCTCATGTAGGGAGGAAGGCTCAAATGCCTTCACAAATCCTACTAAAGTGTCAATCAACCCTACCATGAAGAGTGAAGTCAACCTCATCTCGAAACATCGAGACACCATCTTTGATAACCTCGAAACTCTCTGATGTGCGATCTAGAGAACTTTGTCTATCTCAAGTGAGTCATCTCTCACGAATTTCCTATCCGGGTCCCTCCCGTCAAACCTACTCATCAACCTCTCGTGTAAAATCTGCATAAGTAGTTATATGCATGTTCCCTGTGTGATCGAGTCCATGATGCCACAAGTCATGAGCATCTCCCTCAAGTTGTAGGATAGCAAACTTAATTACATCCTCTTCACGCATGGGATTCAAATCGAAGTAATTCTTCAACTTGAATACGAGATTACATGGTACACTTCTTAGAGCCATCAAAGTGTGGAATAGAGATTTGTCCCAATCTCCTCTAAAACTTAGGTACCGTTTATGTCTGGTAATCTCTCTCTGGGCCTACCGCCGATCTTCATTTTACAATACTCACGAAATGGCATGTTGTCCCGAAACCCTCACTCAATGTCTGGGTACTTCTCCCAATAAGATTCCTCATCCATAACGTCTGCGGGCTGTCATGTCCATGAAATTTCCAGATCCTTCAAGAAAGAAGGCTTGTGGAGTCCTAAGGGCCTAGTAGAAGCATGAGGGGACCCTTGTCCCAAATGTCCACTCTCACCTCTATTACCATGTTGTCCAATATTTCTAGCTTCTCCTTTCTTTGCATGAGCCTCAATCCTATGCTATGCTAACCTCTCGGTGAGCTAGCTCAAATAGAGGTTGGTAGTCTCCTACTGCTTCACCATATTGGTGAACAGTTGTTTCATCATATCTACTCCCATCTCTTCACTGTCTCTATCTTTGTCTCCCATCTTTCAACCCCAACGGGATGGAGGAACACAACAGCTCGATACCACTAGAATATCCCTTATAGGATACCACTGTAAAATATGCAAAAGATAGACAAAACGCAGCCAAACAGAAATCTGTTTTTTTGCAGAAAATTACAGCTAGGGCAGTGAACAGTAAAATATGAATAACTCTCAAAATATCTGCTCAAATCACTTGAAAATTTAAAGAGAGCTAGATAATAATATAAAGAACACAAGGAAAATATTTTTGGAATTTTTCAGTCAATATAACGCTGCCAAAAAATTACAGCGTGCCCTAAACAGCTGGAAAACTTCTAAAATTCATATCTTCCCGAATACAAGTGCAAAAATTATGAAACTTGGGAAATAACATATACAAATATAGAAGATGATTTTCCAACCTTCAGATCTGAAAATGGCCAACTGGAAACCCTCCAAAATAGGGCTGCAATCTCCCAAACAAGTCACCCTTTTTGGTAGATGGCCAAAACCCTTGTGAAAACCTCTGAAAATGATGCCAAATCCTTCCTTTATTGCTGCCGTAGGTCTGATCCGAAAACCAACTGATTATCTCCACAAAAACTCACAAAACCCTCAAAACCCTATCTCTGAAAACCCTGAAATTATCTCTGTGAATCAGCCCTGAAAACAGCTCCAAATGACAAGCTAGGGTAGATCTCTCACTACCGAAGAATGTCCTGCTAGCTAGGGATGGATCTCTCACCACCGAAGCTAGGGTTCCCGTGGGATCTTACTCCACAAGCTAAATAGTTGCAAACAGCAGTTGCACATGAAAAGAAATATAAGTGTATGCATGAATGAATTTCCTTTCACCCCTCTTCTCCTTTTATAACTTTTCCCATGCCAAGGAAACCCTAAAACCCCCAAGTCGCACTTTCTCCTAGAGAAGGCCCAAATAATAAAGTAACTTAAAGTTACTTTTTCCCCTTCAAGTCACCATGGCCCAAAAAGGTGACCTTAATGTAAAATTAGAACATTAGGAGTTAAGTGGCCCCTCCCAATGACAAAACATAACATCTAGTCCCTTTGAAAGCACTTTATAACCTTGTCAATGGAAAATAATAACAATTGGACTAGATATTCATACCCAATAGCTCATAGCGTTTGTAACCCCTTGGGCATGACTAGGGTTAGGACTCGTACTAGCCCTCAGGCCTATGGCGAAGGAAAGGGGACATTACAATGTTTCACATTATCGGGGATAGCTAGCACTGGTTAGCACTTCAATGTTGTATTCACAATAAGGTGAAATGGTGCAATTTCCAAATCTAGAACCCAGCACTGCCAACTTGTCAGTAGCAGCATTAAGACCTCTATCATGGTACACAATGTTAAAGGAATCAAACATTTCAATTAAATCCCAAAATGCATGCTTATATTGTTTCATATGCTGATTTTTTTAGCATAGAGTTTTCTTATTTGTTTGACAACCAACTCTAAGTCTCCTTTTACAACAATATCTTTCACTCCATACTTCCATGCAATTCTTAACCCCAACAATAATGCCTCATACTCAGCAACGTTTTTAGTGCATTCAAAATTAAGTTTGAAGGAAAAAGAAAACTCTTCCAAACTAGGAGAAAGCAGAACTATACCAGCACCATTCCCAAATTTGGAGCAAGATCCATCAAATAGCAATGTCCATGGATAACCTACCATATCAAGGCACTTCTATTTTTCCATCTTATTTTATTTTCCATCAATAAAACCAATGAAATTATTAGCATCTACATCAGCAAACAACACTTCATAGGAAGCATTGTTGGGATCTTCAATTAGGTGTAATATCTTCTTCTCACCATAAAGTTTAACAAGGCTTCTCTCAATTTGAATGGTGGAAAAATACATGTCCATCTGAACGCTGCCACCAACACTTGTAGCCCATTTTCTTGACAAAAGCATACCCCATTTGGCAAGGAAGTCAACAATTACAACATCAAGTTTTAAATTCTTACCTGGATAGGGTGTAAGTTGCACTACCAAACCCTTCACACAACCAACCACTAGCACTTCCCTTGAGTCCATGGTAGTACACTTTCCATAGGCTGATGTCACTTTGATGTCCAACTCATTCATGACTTCTAGAGGCATGACATTACATGATGCACTGGAATCAAACATATAATTGTGAAGTAGCTTATACTTTATGATCAAAGTTGTGAAGAATGGATCAACATTCAATTGGGAATCAACCAAAGATGTCCCCAAATATACCTTAGGTGTCTCTCCAAGATATTCTACTACTGGTGGTGTTTCAAGGTCAACAATGATCTGAGGTGGAGTTTTAACAACATTTACATTTATGCCTGGAGTAACCTTCTCTTCTTTCAATCCCAAGTACTCAAATGCTCTCTTCTTATGCTCAGGAATTCTAAGCAACTCAATGATTGGAACACTCACTTTAATTTGGCTCAATACTTTGGCTATGTCATAGGGGACACTCTTTGGCAAAACAACATTGGAAGGGAGACAAGAAGATTCATTAGATGGCAGTGGATTCTTGGCAGCTTGGGCATGAGGAGGACTGTAATTTTTGTTTGGGACAACAGAACTTCATTTGGTGCTTCTCTCCTAGGAGCTTATTTTGGAATGCTTGTGAGCAAGGGTGTTTTAGGTTTAGCTTGAGGCCCAACTCCCTTAACAACTTTGCTTCTAGTGTTATATTCTTTCTCTTGAGCTACAACAACATTCATCAACAATTTTCTATCTTCCTCTGAAGGGATACCACCATCATACTTCTTAATCATCAAAGCTCTTAAGTATTCAAAGTCATTGTTAGAAATTTCAAAAGTTTGCACTACATCAACTTCAAGAGCATGAGGGGAAGAAATATTTTTACCTATTTGATGCGATCCTAAAAAGTTACATTTGTCCTAGCACTTATTACTTAAGTAGATGTTGCTCCTCCTTTTGAGCTTGAAGAACAGCCATCATGCAAATATCATCATCAGTACCATCATCATTATTAGGTTCACCTTCTTGCCATTCCACTTCACATTGAGGATGGGGTAGAAGACACCTATCACACCAATCAATATCAGCAACCTCTTCAACAACATCAACCTAGCAGTTAAGGGATCAGGCAACACTCTTCCTTCACATGCTTGAGGATGTCTATTTATAGATCCAACATGCCCTTTACCTTTGTCATCAAACCTCTGCTCATTCCTATGGTGATTTCCAAATCTATCTTGTGCTTGCTGCCTAGGCTAACCTTGTGAAGTCTACCCAATTCCCTTCTCAGCTCTTGCCAACTTGTATGAGATTTCTTTGACATGCCCCTGCCAAATTTTTCACAACCTCTTCTAAATCAGCACCTTTGCTAGCTTGAGGTTTTTCAGGGTTTATCAATTTTACACCATCTCTCTTGAGAGGTTTCCAATTGCTTTGATATTGTTCTCAATTTGAAGTGCCATGGTGAAAGCTTGTCTTAGATTGGTTGGGTTCTTGTCTCTTAGGTAATAGGCTTCCTTCTTATCAAATGCATCTGCATATTTGATTAGACAAGATTCATCACAAGGCCTCAAATTAACAGAGCCTTCTCAAAAAAAATTTAAACCTTGTGTTGAAGTCATGGACTAATTCATTAGGGTTCTTCTTGATATTCTCAAACTCAAATTAAAGAAATATAGGATCATTCTTGTCACCATATTGTAACCTAAATGCATTTTTCATTTCAATCCATGAATCAATAGAATTATCGGGTGGAGCCTTGTACCAATCCCTAGAATCTTATTCTAGTGTATGAATGAACAACTTAATATACACGGCTTCAAACTCTATCTCGAAAATCTTCCATCATATTAAAAAGAGTTTGAGATGTTGATCACCGATTATTGCATTGTTTCCTTGAAATTTTAGCAATATATTTATGACATCTTGTGGAGCAAGCATTGAGTAACCATCCATTCCTCTAAAATATATGGGACCAAAGGTGTTAACAACAAATGGAGGTCTAGCCTGAGCCATATTGTTTGGTGGAGGTGATCTTGGAGGTGAAACAAGATGATGAGGAGTGTAAGACCTTTGGGGCTCAAGAATGTGATTCACAAGACTGGTATTCTCTAAGTGCTAATTTTCTTAGAAATTTTTACTTGGATTAAAACACAGAGGTGCATATTGGAGAAGGAACTTGCAGTGCAGTAGAAGGACCTTCACTAGCTAAGACAAACAAGTTTATGAGAGGATTACTTGAATTAGAATCACTTGAAGAAGAATGGTAATCTTCTACCAAAGGCTGATCTCTCTCACCAATGGATATATCTTTACCTAATGTCTGACCTTTAACAACCTTCCAAACTCTTCTCCCTTCTAACTCTAAGTTCCTTGAATCTGAAAACAATTTCTTAGCAAAGTCTTTAAGGAAGAGAGATATTCTTCCTTCCAGTTTTAGAGAGAGATTGATAAAAAATAAATGACAAAAAGGCAAGACAACTTTGGTATTTATTAATATTAGATCAACATGGAGTCATCACTAAGAACTTTCACCCTAGTTGTGAAAATACACTAAAATAATTCTGTCAAATATTTACCAACACTGAAAATATTTCCAAACTTTACAAATCAGACCTTCTTTATTCTTGAAATTATCAACCACAAATGCAAATGAAGTGCAACAACTCTTTGGAGGCAGGGGATGCGAAATCTTGTAATACGAGAATAATGTCCCCGATACTTGGTGCCGAGAAAGTGTTGGTACCCAAATTTGTTATCCTTTTTAGTCTAAGCAGCATCAGAGATATGGCATGAAGCTTGAATTGATTGATCACAATGTGTGTCATTGTGTAGTTGGGAGGTGATCTAACTAGCACTCATATTTGTGGAGAGATGGATAGCACTTTGAAAGGATTTGATCTGACCCTCACTATTTTAGGTTTTCCTTTTCAACCAAGGTAAGAGAACCTATATTGTAACCCCCAAATGGTGAAGGAGATGAAGATATCCCTCAATTTATGCAAATAGTATGAAAAGGCCTTAGGAAAATATGATAAACACTCCAAATCTAACTTTCACAAGTTATCACTCCCAGATCATGGAGATATTTTCAATGCAAGGCAAGGGTTCTTTGAAGACATTGTATAATCTGATTTGCCTTGTGCATTTATTTAGATAGGTTAGATCCTTTTGTTGACACATAATGCAATGCAGGGGTAGTATGGGTAGGATTAGTTTGTTTGAATGAATTTTTGGTGGGGTGTTGACAAGACAAACTAGGATATATCAGATCTTTGACAACCTCTACAATACTTGAACAACTATCAGATAAAATGCTTCAAATAATCAGGATATTATTTCAACCAGAAGAGGCATAAATGGAAGCCCAGGTTGCACTCTTCACACAATCTTTGAGAATTCACCACAAAATCTTGAAGTAAAGAACTCAATTAAACACAAAAATCCTTGATCAAACCACGCCTAAGGTACCCCCAAAGGCTTACAAGCAATCTCTACAATCAAGGAAGGTAAAGTGATTTTAAATTTGTTTATCTCTTTATCAGATGAAGGCTCTTCTGAACATGAGATTGCAAATTCCACTAAACTATCAACAAGAAATGGAGATTCTGTGTGATTTCTAAAGACTTTCAATGCAAGATTACAACAAGAACAATGAAAACTATTTGCAGGCATTTAAAAATGATAACAGACATCATATTGCCCAGAAAAACACAGATTAACTCAAAAGCTTGTTAGATTCATCGATGCGGGAGGGTTTCATGAACAATCTCGGAGGCTGTGTGATGGTTATACACTTGTAACCAACTCATATACATGAAGATCCAACACGAGATGAAATTATTCTGGTTCTTTGGTGGGTTTTTTAGGAAAAATGAGCTTTCTCTCAAAAGTTGCTCATGATTTTCCACTTTCCAACCCCTCGCATTTGTCAAAAATACATTCTATATCTCATGCCACATTTGATCCTTCTTTCCCAAGAAAATAATATGCCAAGGATCAATTGCATTACAACAATTCTCATGATTCATTGAATATGACATCAAAGCAGAAAAACATTCGCGAGTTGCGGGTGTGCCCAAAAAGATTAAATCATTACAAATATATGGATCATTATCCATCCTAAAGGCACGTTTTTCACCATTGAGGCATGCAAACACCTTTCACTCATCATTTTCACCCATTTACCTTTTCAAATTACCTCTGCTGACTTTTGATTTTGTCATTTCACATTTTTGGGTGATTAGGGAAAAATTATTTCAAAATCGCCTCGGATCAAAGAATTAAGCCATGAAAGTGATGCCAATGATCCTGGAAGGCCAAGACAACACAAAATAACTATAAATTTGATGCATTTTGATGCAAAAATCATGATTCCAAGCTTCCTGGAGCTCCCATGGCGTGATCAAAACAAATGGATGCACAAAGAACGGGTTGATCTTATCTATCTTTTAATCCTGGCCCTCCATGTGGAAGATGCGGACTTAGAAATAAGCTTGAGTTACCTTTTTTTTTTTTTGGATAAGGCCGGACACGTGGTAAAAAATGATTGGAAACAAATTTGAGCTCATTTTTGACTTTTCAACCATTTGGAAAAAATGGAAAAATTTGACTTTTCCCCGCCCCTCCACCTTTGAATTTTGAAGCTAACACGTGGCACATGGTGGGTCCCATTAGGATCGCGCTTGATTACGTGCATTTGACCTTTTTTGGAAAATTGGAAAATTTTCACTTTTTTCCCGTAGGCCCGCACCTCACGATTTCACCCTTGCCACGTGTCGCTTGATGATTTGCTAGTGGGCTAGTGCTTAAAATTTTGATTTTAAGCCTTCTTTGTAAAAGGGAAAAAATTCTCTCCTGCCTCCACTGACCCGCCTTGTCCACTTTGCCCACCACATGTCACTCATTGATTTGCTTACGGGCCCATGGCTTAAATTTTTGCCTTAACTCCTTTTGCCAAAAAGGAAAAAATCAAAATTTCCCTCCGCGGCCCACACTTCCCTCTGACCCTTAAAAAGTGACACATTTTTCACCAAGATTGAGTCGTGGAGGCATGCTTCCTTTTCATAATTTTAACTTATTTTTCCAAAAAGGCAAAATTTCCCTTTTACCTCCAAAGGCCCGCGTTCCCACACAAACCAAAAACTTCTTCCTTGTCGGGGCCGCGCTCCAAAATTTCACTTTAAACCACTTTTCCAAAAAGGCAAAAACCTTAATGACCTCCGAAGGCCCACATTCCCACACAAACCAACAACTTCATCCTTTTTGCCCTCTTGGACACAGGTCTCCCTAAGATTGGAGCGTAGCCATTTTTCATTTTTCACCTTTTAGACAACAAAGGAAAAAAATTCATAAAATTTTCCTTCGGCCCCTTCTTCCATTTTGAAACTTTTAGGACATGTGTCCTCTTCTGGTTGGCTACGGGGATTCGGGAAAAATTTTGACTTAGGAAATTTTATAAAATAAAGCCAAAATTTTCAAAGGAGATCGACTCCCCACCTCTCCTCGGCCAATAAGAACATGCCACATAGGCAACTTTGAAAAAGGCAAGAGCCGTGGAGCCAAATTTGCCACTTTGCCAAAAATCAAAAAATGACAAGTTAGAAACATTTCCCACCGCACCTCGGCCAATGAAAACCCGCCACCACGTTGCCAATACCTTCTAAGGATGAATTTGATGGGAAAATGACACCCATATGACCGTCAAAATGTAAAAAATTCAAAGGATGCCCTAGAATTCAATTTTTTCACCAAGGATGGCAAATTTTTCAATTTTAAATCAACTGAACCATGTTTTTTACAACATTCTGATCTAGGATTTGGATTTTCAAATACAAACAAGTATGATTTGATCAATTTTGATTTTTCCATGATCTGGCAAAGGGAAAAATGACATAGCCCACAAAATTGGAAAAACTAGGGCACAAAAAGGAAAACTTGGATTATTCTTTCAAATTAGGGCAAAACAACAAGTTTGTGAGCATTTTAAAGCATTCAACTAGAGGGGAAGAATTTTAGACCATCAATTCAAAGGGTAAAACATTTTTGAGCACATAGATTTGGAAAATTAGGGCAACATGGTGCAAGCTCAAAAATGGCACCAACAGATTTCAAAAAAAGACCAGAGTGCTCTAAACTTGGAGAAGGGAGAAAATGCCACATTTCTTCTTTTTCTCTTCTTCCTCGAATTTCTTCCATTCTCAAGCTATGTACAAACTATGCTCAAGCTTGATAATAAAAGATGGAGTTTTGGCCTTTTTTATTGAGGGATTGATTGGTACTTTGTGACCAATGAGTTTCATTCGGTCTTGTAGCTTCTTCTGCGGGTTTGTTTTTCTTCTAACTATAAATTCATGTAAATGAAATTTCTAATTAATGTTTGTGGGCATCGATATTATACTCGCAACATTATTTTCTTCTACCTCCACTCTCACTCCCTTTCCCCTTCTAAGACAAAGTTCTTCTCTAGTGAGAAAGTGCTAGCTTTGCCATAGGATCGAGTGGACTACCCCTATTGGATCTCCGGTGAAAGGCCACCATTGAAATCCACTTTTCACGCATGCACATACGAGAATCTGCACCATTAAAGTAGAGGGACTTAGATTCCCATAGCATTGGCTTAAAACCCACCAATTTGTCGACAAGACAAATTTTCTTGCCAATAATTTTGGCGCCCATTGTGGGGTAGATTTTGTAGCATCTGCGCCTAAAAATGACCTCAGGGTTATAAAAAAAGGATTCTAGAAGAAAATTTTATGGAGATTAACATAATCACACAAAATACATGGATGTAAATCATGGCTATCCTAGGAAATTATTGACACGATCCGAGAGAAGTTATTTGGCATAATAGACAAAGTTTCAATCATTACTTCATTGTCATAAGGATTACGGAATTGGAAGAGGAACGTCTTTATTGAATTGGAAAGGTAGAGACAAATTCCATTACCCCAGAGAAGAGCATAAACTTTCAAGTTGGCTGATAGAAGATACACCTGACAATTGAGACAAGGAGGACAAGTTGATCCCACATTTGAAGAGCTTGAAAGAGAGGCAAGAGTTGAAGAGGAGATAAGGGCTCAACTTGAAGAAATAGAAAGACTCCAAATTGAAGCAGAAGAAAGAGTAGTAGAAGAATAAGGAGCAGTAGTAGAAGCAGCCTTAGCAAGACCGGAGGCTAGAAACAAGAATAGAATGGGTGATCATGAGCATGAAGTACACAGGCCTAACGTACCATGGGGAAGAAATACTAGTCCACTTGCTCTTCCACAACCACTTCATGAGCTCCCAAGAGGCTCAAGAAATAACTTCCCAAAATTCAAAGGGGATGGTTCTCAGCTCCCAGAAGAACATGTAGCAGCATTCATCACTACTTGTGGAGTGTTGGGAGTTGAAGATGAAGATGTTTCAATTAGGCTCTTTGTGGAGTCACTCCAAGAAAAGGCTGCTGAATGGTTCTACATGTTGCCCCCAAGATCTATCACATGCTGGGAAGATATAAGAAGTGCATTTGAACATAGGTTCAAGAGCATAGAAGATTTTAGGATCTGCTGGTCCAATTGGTTCAGATGAAGAAGGAGACCTCTGAATCAATGAGAGATTTTGTAGCAAGGTATGATAGGTTGACAAGAAGGATCCCAGAAGATGTGGTACCCTCTGAGAACAACTTGAAAAGGTTCTTCATGATCCAAAAATAATCAGATTATTACTAGCTGATCTCGGACCCTTGTAGGCTTTAAATATTTGTCGATGATTTACTCCTTTTTAAGTAATCAATTTAAAATAATGCAAGACAATAAGACAATTGTACAAAGATTGATTACGGAGTTCGGCAATTGCCTACGTCTCCGAGTTCGTGGTCGAACCGTTCCACTAGTCAAAACTTGTAAGTTACAATAGTACTTTCACAAGAAAACCTAATGGAAACTATTTAAACTTGCTTAGAAGAATAACCAGACCTTCGGACGACAAGGGTGAAAAATAGCACCCGACTCCCACCTTCCTAGCGTATTCGGCAAGCTTGATGGCTCCAGCTCCACTATTCGGAAACCTTCGGTTCTCAATCAGCCTTCCAGACGCTAATACAATGCCCTATGGCTCTCACTGGTCGATATACTAGGCTTCTGATAATTTCTTTGTGGCGCTATGGGCCAACTAGGTAGTTTGAATAACTCCTAGCCACAAATATTTAATTTATTATTGCCTAACAAATAATAGGTCAATAATAATCAAAATAATAATGCCTAAAATAATTTAGGTCTTCACACAACAACAATTTCTCATTCTCCTCTTGGCTCGGACTTCGCCTCCAGCACTCTAGGAATGAGCTTCTCTGTATTTTGTGTGTCCCCACAATAAGCTTAACAAATAATAAGCTTGGGTTGTCTGTGTTGTACAATGAAATAGGTACCCTATTTATACATTTTTAGGGTCCTTGAATAATGCATTGCCATATTATCCCTTAGGCTATTTTTAAACCTTTAGCCCGTAGTATGTTGATAAGGGATAAAATATTCTAAAATGGGCGCTTAGCATTTTAAATGGGATTAAATCCCAAAAGAGCGGCTTTTGAAGTGGGTATATCCCACATTTTGGGGTTTTGTAATGTTTTAGGCTTTAAAGCCTTTCCACACATATGTGAAGTGGTCCTCCATGCATGGCATGTGGGTAATTTCTAACCATTAATACATGGCTGTTATAATAAAACCCACCCCACTTAGTCATGTGGCATGGAAATTGATTTGTAAGTGGACTTACCAAGATAATAAAATTTCGACCCATATAATGTGGTATAGAAATAATTAACTCGGTCCATAGCATGTAATCCACTTGTCATCTCCCTGATAGGCAAATTGAGCGAATTCAACGAGTGGTGGTAAGCCACGTGTCACGGTGCGATTGGTCAATATTGACCGGATTGACTAGAGTTGACTTTCCGTTATGCGAACTTTGACCGAACATATCTAGAGCTCCCGATGTACATTTGTCACGTTCTTATAGTCGTTGGAAATCTCTCAAGATGTTCTACACTAAAACCTTTTAGGGATGTTTAGGGAACTTTTAGAAATGATCGATCACTTCATCGGTGTTTTTCCATTAGAAGTTGGTTTCTTCCTCAGAAGAGCCCAACCAAGAATATTGAGGGAAGCTAAAGACTTTGCAATTGGGGCTGATGATGATCTAATTCTTTTTTGCAAAGTAAAAGGACCAAATATGAAGCAAAAAGGTCAGAGTTCAAATTTAGTCACCACTAATCCAATGTTCCAAAAAATGGCAAATGACCTAGTTGCTTTGAAGAAACAGTTGTCACAAATCACAATGAGGAATGCTCCAAGGAGACCAAATCTTCCTGATAGACCAAGAATTACTCCACCCCCTCGTAGGCTTTCTCTTGAAGCACCACTAGTCAATGCCATCTGTGACACTGGGGAATCAAAAGAAGGAGAGACATTGAGGAAACTGAAGAAGAAAGCATGGATGACTATGAAAACTATCTTGAAATTGAAGAGGTTGGCATGCATAATGGCCTGATTGAATACGTTGCTGATGAGGAGGAAAGTGATAAAGAAGCTCCAAGTTTTTCATGTTTTTTTCACTCATGCACAATCCAAGAAAGGTGTTTCGACCTCGGTGATTCTGACAGATGATAGGAAGAACAAATAAGATTTCCCCAAAGATTCCACAAAATAAGACCATCGTGAGAGGATCACCATTACCATCTTAAATCGAATCAGCCAAAGAAAAAATAGATTCACTTTGGTGTCCAAGGATCATGCTGCTATGCCAAGTAAGTTATCTAATTCTTCTCCCAACTCAAAAGTTGTTAAGAGAAATTCTCTTCTAAATATTGGTTCTGTAAGAACATCTAAATTTCAATCAAAGGCTATACCCTCACCTCCTTCCAAGCCAATTGCTACATTTGAAAAGGAGAACCCAACACCAAAAGTAATAAAACCCCTGTCATTTAAATCCTCTCCCACTATTGGAACCTCTTCCTCATCTACCATAGCTCCATTTGACTTTGTGGGAACGTGCAAGCAAAACAAAATTTCAGCTCTACGAGATTGAATATCTACAAACACATCCTGCCTAATTTGTGATTCATCAAGGCAATTTATGGTAGTACACCTTTTCTTCAAGCCCAATCTTTAAAGGCCTATTACCCACACCATCCATGCCACCTTCTCAAAACATTTTGGTCCTCAATTCCTCTAACACCAAAAAAGTTGAGCCTTTCTACTGTCACTTCTCATCAAAGGCTTCCCGATTGAACAATTACATCATAGACTACGGAGCCTCGGATAATGTGATCTTTGGTAAAAGTTACAAATTATCTTGGCCTCACTTTGACCTAGGTAAATGGCACATGTTATTCAATGGAATCTAAACAAGTTCCATTGGTAGGAAGTGTTTCACCTAATTCTAGAGCATTTCTTCGAATGTTGATGAAACAAATAAGGGTAAAAGGCTAGGAGGAATACCTGTCAAAATGTTGGTTGATAGGTTGTTGCGCACATATGATTTTGAATCCACTGACTGATCGTGAGAGCTTAATTTTTCTCTTGGAGGAACTACCTGAAATGGAACACAAGACCACCAAATAAAAGTAAAACAATATATGCAGTGGACTTCCTAACGTGTGCTAGATCCGGGAAGTGTGATACTTCTAGACAGCTGTCAATCCACTGTTTAAAGAAAATTAATGCAAGAAATAAAGGAAATCCTATTGTAGTTAAAATGATTTAGGTATCTCATTCATCTACAATAAGCAAATTTGTTCACAATGGGCTAAGCTATGATTAAATATGAAGGTTGTTAGGTTGTGGAGCCTATTTTCATGTGTGAAAGTGTTGAAGGCGTACGCTAAGAGTCTCGTACACTTTTCATGTATCCTCGGGGTTTGGGGCTAGGCCGAGGCCCGGCGGGGTCGGGGTGGCAGCCCCGTAGCAGAGGGTTCGAGCGCGCAGCCCTCGAAAAAAAAAAATTTAGGCGTAAAATTTTTGGCCTTGAAAAATGCACCCGACATATCGGGAAACGTGCTTTTCTCATATGGGTGATTTTTTTGACCCATAGGTTTATGGGACGGGTTTTGCCCATGGTTTTGATACCCATGGTTTTGTAAAACTGCTTAAGCAGTTGTCTATTTATATGGTCTTATGCATATGATAGATGTACAAGCAAATGTATTGCAGATGTGTTTTGAATTCGGGTGTGAATTCTGTAGAGTTTGTTGAGCATAGCTCCAAAGCAGATCGAGTATTGTATTGAGAGAGTGGTGGCTTGTAATAAAATCGAGCAAGTGATTTTTGGTGGAAGTAGCCCAAATTGGGTGAACCACGTTAAATACTATCTCTTTGTGTTGTGTTATTTTATTCGTAATTTTATTTGAGATCGTAATAATTTACGCATATTAGTTTCTCTTTGTTGTGATTACGTGAGGGATTATTCGCATATTTTATCCCTTATTTCCTAACAAAGGTCAAGGTCATTGTCAGAGATCGATGCTAGTTAGGGTGAGATTCTAGGTAGTTTTGGGTATTTGGTGGAAGTTTAGGAGCTTTGTTCTTGGTTTCTAGTAAAAGACACAGAGACTAACGTCGGTCTGGTATGACCGATATCGGTTTAGGCTAACTGGTGACGGTTGTGGGTAACCGACATCGGTATGGTCGAGGTACAGAAACTCAATAAAACTTGGTTGGGTGATAGATCTGAGATTAGATGAAGATGGGAGGGCAATGGCAAGATTCGTATGGATCTAAGGTATGCACAGGAATGATTAAGATCTAGGTATGGGTAGTACTGAGGGTATAGATAAAAAGATGGTCAAGTTTTCATGGAGGTAGATGATGGGGAATGTAAATGAGAGTAAAATCTAAATAACAGATGTAAAAGCATCTACCAAATGATGAATAGATAAATGTTGGTTAATGAACTTACTATTTGAATGTTTAATGCCTAGTTGGAAATGGTGGATGATCAAATGGAATGAACTTGATGTAGTCTTTGGTGCTTCCCGGATGCTCTTGTGAAGGCATATGGTTGTGTGATTGCTTGAGTGCATCGCTATGGATGCACTAATGTGTATACTAACGTTGGTTCTGCTTACATGCAACTCTGGTTTCATCACTTGTTCTCAAAAGATGTGATTATCTCTCATAAATGTGTCAACCTTGAAATAAGGTTGTTTTGGGGGTTAAATGGTAACCGATGGTGGTTTTGGCTTAACTAGCGGTGGTTAAGGGTAGCCTGACATCGATTAGGCGGGATTTCCTAGGTTTACTAAATTGGGTAGATCCCCTTGATTTTCTAGGATCTCATTTCGTTTACTCCACGGATTAGCATGGAAGTTTCCTTCTAACAAGTGGGAATGTGGTTAGAGGGAATGTAGGCATTGATTTTTAGGGTTTGGGTAGGTCTTAGTTAGTTATGGCAACTTACTAAGAATACGTCTTAGGGTGAGGTGGTTGGATGAGGTGTCTAGGTGAGGTGGATATGTGGGCATTAGCCTAATTAGGATATTTAAATAATAAATGTTATGAGGATAATGAATTAATTTAATTAAATTAAAATTAGTGTGGGATGAAAGGGGCCATGGTTAGGTGGATGTGTTCAAGATATTTATTTAACGAGGGACCCGGGAGTGTGACCTAATTTTAGTGTCTACATTTTCCCTTTTTTACATAGCTTGTATTGGTAGTTTACGCTAACAAAAATAAGATGTGGTTGCCCCATGTGTGGGTGAAGGTGATACCCCTCAAACTAAGGAACCGAGGCGGAAGGCGAAGTAGTGAGTGGTTTGATTAAAAGGTGAATGTGATGAAGAGGAGGGTGGGGAACGGGGGAAAAAGGAAAAAGGTCCACTAGGGTAATCTAGGTAATAGGTCAGGCTCAAAGGTAGTAATGTGATTAAACACACGCACACGTATAAATTATAGCACGGTACCTAGGTGAAGAGTAGGAAAAATCTACATTGTCTAAGGTCGATAGGTTTATCCAAACAAGGTTGAGGTGATTCCGGTATCCTAAGGTATAGGATATGGTCGGGAAATGCGGGGCATGTGCGGGAATGTTTAGGTATATTCCAGTACACCAAAGGTTGGAGTCGGGATAACCGATCATGGTAAGAGGCAAGGTAAGGTCGGCGGGTCAATCAACACGTGTAACAAAGTGCCGCAAGGTATAGCGAACACATGAGGTCAAAGGTCACTAGCAATGTTCTAGGTCTAATAATCTAGGTCACGGCACGGGTAGGGCTGAGGTATGGGTAAAATAATGAGTCCCCAAATGAGGACAAGGTTAGGTAGGAAATGATGAGGTCAGGAGGGTGAGGTGAATGGTTAGGGTAAATGTTGGGTGAGGGAAAAAAGAGTGATGAGCGGGGGTAATAGGGTGAAAGTGTGGACAATGTGGAAGAAAGGGTGACCGATGCTGATCAAGGGTAACCGATGCCGGTATAGGGTAACCAACCATAGTAAGGTAGGGCACGTGGTGCGGATTAGGTGAAGGTAAAACCGGTGTTAGTTAGGTTGAGAATGTTATAAAAAAGAAAAATCCACGTTTCTTCAAATCATTTGTTTTTTGTGAATTGGGAAAACAACACGAGAGAGAGATAAAGTTGGAAAGTGTCTGCAGACGGAATGGAAAGCTGAGTTGGCAAGCCAAACGGCAGGTGATTGGTAGTTGAGAGGTGGGTCCATGAGATCAAATTGTTGGATTTTATTGGTTGGAGGGGAGGTGATAGATTGGTGATGGCAGAGGCCAGAGAGGGATCGAGCGGGCCACCGGTGCGAGAGCTAAATGTGCCACCACGACGATGGTAGCATGATGAGGTAAGCGTTAAACCTTTTGTGTTTTGTGAAATAGATTAGGTGAGAGGTTGGGTGGTGAAATTTTGGGTTTTGGGGGGGGAAAAATGAAATTTGAAATGTGGGAGGGTGAATTGGGTAGAATAGGAGCGGGGAAAGAGGTAAGTGGGTGAATAGGGGGTGGGATGTGGTTAAGGGGAAGTGTAGGTGAGAATGGGTGGGTAGAAGGGTCAGGAGAGGTAGTTTTTTGAGAGGGGAGGGTTTGGGGTCACGGTTTTCACCGTGAAAGTGACCGGTGTCGGTCGGAGTTAGTCTAGCATCGGTAGTGTCAAACCGATATCGGTCCACAAAAGCAGGTGACTAATGCCGGTTTAGGGGTGATCGGGGTCGGTTAGAGATAGCAGGCACCGGTCGGGTTTTGGAGAAAAAGGTTTGAAAGGGGCCTAGGTCAAGTGAGTGGGATAGGGAAGGGTGGAATAGGGTGTGTTGAGGAAGAACCTAGTGTAGGCGGGGGTAAAAATGGGTATGGGGAAATGCTAGTGGGTGAGGGTGGGGGAGATAGAAATGTGATAGGAAGGTAGGTTAGGAAGACAGAAAGAGGTGAGATAGTGAGTATAGGTGAGGTGTCATGGGTGAGTATGGGTATGATGAAGTTTGATTAATTTTACGTTTGTATTGGATACAGGGGAGAGATCACCTACGAATGAGAGACAGGGTGCCACCTTGCTCTTGAGAGTGTGAAGCAGCGACCATAGAGGAGTGGTGACACGTGGAGGAGGTGGGCCGATTAGGTCCGGCACTATTGGCATATAGTCTAGCGGTGAGCGATGGTTGCTCTCATCCATAGATGGGATTGATTGCAACACGTTCCACCTACCAACGGGTGAGATGACAGTCACCCTGGAGGACATGTTTAGGATCCTACGGTTACCAATACTGGGGACGCAGGTGTACTTGATCTCTTCGAGGCCTCGGAGGAGTTGATGCTGATAGTGTTTGGGGAGGGACTGGCAGACATGACGTTCCATAGTGCCAACTTGAGTTACGGGGGGATGTACATAGCCCCTTCTATAGGAGGCGAGGCTAGTAGTGCTGCGATGGAGGCGGTGTGTTGCTTAAATCTTGCTAGATGTAGAGGGTGGGAGGTTTCTCTACACACGATGGGGTGTTACATGACATGGTGATGGATCAGACCTACTTTTCCTGGGTGCCAGCATTCCTTATGCATTTATACAGAGAGTTGTGGGCATATGGGTGTCTACGCAGGTTCAGCTTATGTTGCACGTTTTTACTACACTATTGGGCCTATGAGCACATAGTTTGTGTGTGCCAGTGGGTATGCCCGAGAAGATGCATTCCCACCAAGATTAGTGTGAGTGGGGAACAGGAAATGGGTACCCGTGATTGGAGAGCAGCGATCAGATAGAGTTATAGATGATATAGCATACTACCGGAGGCTATTGGAGGGGTTGTCTGAAGTGGACATCATATGGAGACCATATGTGGGTTATACCTCATACAGGTGGATACATGATGAGCTAGATGGCCTTCAGTTGTTGAGATGGATAGAGGGGTGTCATGTCGGGGAGCACAAGATGATCCCAGTTGATAGGGTTAGATGGTAGTTTGGGCTGCTACAGGACATACCTCCACCCTTCCTGTAGTACAGGAGAGATGACGTGGAGAGGCCATTGTCTTTACCACATCGGCATTGCCTACGGGGGTAGGAGGAGTAGGTGGTAGACTAGCATATCAATGATGTCGAATTGATAGGACCGATATAGGCGGATTGTGGGCGGCTCATTTACGAGTAGTACCACCCAGGGGGCAGCCGGATTTAGCCACGATCACGGTGCAGAGAGACGCCCTACAGGGGCAGGTGGTGACCCTAATTACCTAGTTGGGTATGGTGCAGGGACAGATTGGGGCCTTACAGGCATAGAAGCGGATGCCGATGGGGCCACCACAAGCACCGGGACAAGGTCCTAGTTCACTGGCAGAGATGGGACATGTACATGGTCATAAGGCGGATGGGGCCACCACAGACATTGCTCGTATCTAAGATTACAGGAGGTGAGAGAGGAGGCTAGGTACTATCAGGACCGGTTGAAAGTGGCAGGGATATATTTTCTATTGTATGTCGAGTACGGGGGCACGGCGAGGCTCTCTAGCAAGAGGATGATATCATGCACCCATAAGCACGGAGAGCACGAGGGGGTCCATCGAGCCCCAAGACATGGTCAGGGTGAGGCCACCAATTCATGGAGGCCAGTTCTAGTTGATGTACCAACAAGGACCCAGCCACCACCCATGATGGGTGGGGAGATGTTAGCAAGTCACCAGATAGGGGCCAAGGAGGCAAAGGGGATAGGCAAGATAGATATGGAGGATGTCCGCCGTGATGATGCCTAATATATGGCTCTCGATTTTGATGTAGTTTTGGTTTTGATAAATCATCCTGCATGCCAAGATTTTTTGTATATTTGATCATATACCGGCCTATGTGCCAAAAGTTTTTATATTTTTAATCATATATCGGCCTGCGTGCCGAAGATGGTGAGGATGTATATGAGAGTTTTGAGAGACTGGATTATATACACCGGCCTACGTGCCGAAGACATTTGACAGTTATGTATATGGATATTGTATTTATATAGATGATGATGATTATGGGAATTATGTGTTTGTGTTGATAACATTTTATTATTATGCATAGATGGACTTATGGTAGGTGTGTTAGGCATGGATGGAGTTAGGTTTTGGGCATGGTTGAGTCAGGTTGTAGGCATGGATCGAGTTAGGTTGTGGTCTAGGCATGGATTGAGTTAGGTTTTAGGCATGGTAGAGTCAGGTTATAGGCATGGATCGAGTTAGGTTGTGGTCTAGGCATGGATGAGTTAGGTTGCGAGGCATGAATGAAGTTAGGTTTTAGTTTTAGGCATGGTGAAGTCGGGTTGTAGGCATGGATGAAGTTAGGTTTTGGTTTTAGGCATGGTGGAGTCAGGTCATGGTTTTAGGCATGGTGGAGTCAGGTTGTAGGCATGGATGAAGTTAGGTTTTGGTTTTAGGCATGGTGGAGTTAGGTCGTGGTTTTAGGCATGGATTGAGTTAGGTTTTGGTTGTAATTCATTAATATTTGCAATGAATGATGATATGGGTCATTTTAAGATTTTTTATAATACATGCATGATGATGGTAGAGAAATGGTAGTTATAATAAATGTATGTTTTGATGAGGATAAAAATGTGAAGCAATATGTCATTTGTTTGGTTAATTTCAATTTTGATATAAAAAAGGAAACTAAGTAGGGTAGAATGTGATTTAGGAAGATGAAAGATGAATTGGTTAGGGTAGAGAGTGGTTGAGCTAACCTCCAAGGGCCCCATGCCCTCAGAGTGCTACCTACATACTCCCGGTGAAAAGGGACCTCAGACCAATGTAGTTCTCCCATAAGCTAGGAAAGAATATGAGGAGGTATGAGAATGAGTGGGTAGGTTTTAGGCATGAGTTGGGTTTAGGTCTATTAGGTGTGGGTGAGTTGTGGGAAAATTGGTATAGGTGATTTCGATTGTGGTAGAAGATGAAGATTACCCCAAAGGTAAGCGTTGAGGACCAAGTCCTGTATAAGGTAATCAATACGTAATAAAGAAGGCTAAAATATAAGAGGGGGCAAAAAAGCCACCTGATTGGTTAGGATTATGCCGAGTAGGTCATACCTTGGAAGAGGTGATGAGTGTAAGACCCTAAATACATTGCATGATTGATTATTCTAAGGGTGAAAATTAGTCACATGATCACCAAATGTCATGGTATCCAAGAGGTCCCTTGAGGCGGTAGGAAATGGGAGTGCGAATGATGAGAGGGGTGAAAGGTGGTTAATTTTTATACGGTATAAGGCAACATACTATTTGGGCAAGAGATCCAAGGTCACAATGGGCAAGTCCATGACTAAAAGGCTTTCTGTGTTGACTGATATTTGAGATAGATTGATCGATGTGGGAATTCTATATGGGATGAGGAAATTAACTCCTTGAGGTCTTCGTGAAGCTGATCAATGCGGGAAGCTTCATATTCTCTCACTTTTTCTTTTTCTTTTTTTCTTTTTAAAAGAGCTTTACATAGCTATCCTTTGAGGGAGCGGTCTATTTATAATAGCGATTGCTAGAGAGGAAGATGTCCTTTTGAGGGAGTCATATTTTTTTTTGGAAGTTTGAATCAAGGAGTTGGATCCCATGTGAGGGCTTTGAAGTCATGGATAAGACCAAGGTGAAGAATAGGATTCTTGTTTAGAAATTAGGTTGAAATGACCATGGGATCTCATCTAAAGGTAGATGAAAAGTAACCATGAGAATCATGCTATGTTTAGTGTCGTGGTACACATATTCAAGAGAAGATAACAAGTGACGAGCACGCACATGATTTTGTTTAATTTTTGGTGAGGTGTAAGAAGTAGATAGTGCTCAAGGGATGAGCATGGAAAGAGGCAAAAGGTGAGGTAGGACAAAAATTCAACAGTAGAATGGTCAAAGATGCAAGGCATTAAGGGGCTCACATTTTGGTTTACCATCGAGTGAAGATAAGCGATAAGCACCGATCCATATGCGTCACGATGTATGGTCCAAGCCAATTAGGAGAAAATTTTCCCGTTTATTTTTTTGCTTTGGTTACATGTTGATTTTATTTTAGGACAAGGTCACCAACTTGGAAAGTTTGTTCATGGACACGTTTATCATAGGCACGTTTGATACATTTTTGCTAAACTTGAAGGTGGTCAAGAGCATTAAGATGATGTTCATCTAATAACTCAAGTTGTGCTAAACGGTTCTAACGAAAGTCGTCATCATTGAGCATGTCATGAAGAGAAATGCAGAGTGAGGGGATCTGGACATTTAGGGTAGAACAACCTCTATACCATAGACCGAGAGAAAAGGTGTAGCGGCAGTGGAAGTACGAATAGTAGTGCAATATGCCCATATGGCAAAAGGAATGTGCCTATGCCGGTCCTTCCTAGTATCGTTGACCACTTTCATGTGAATTTTGTTCAAGGTTTTGTTAGTGGATTCGGCTTAGCCATTGGTTTGTGGGTAATAAGGTGACGATAAATTGAGATGAATTCGAAGGCGTCACAAAGTTTTAGCATGCAAGGTCTTATTTTTGAATTATTTACCATTATCAGTGATGAGGTGATGAGGGACACCAAAGCAATAAATGATGTGATGATTGATGAACTCACATATTTTTTCATCTTTTTGGAGATGAGTGGTATGGCTTCAACCCATTTTCTGTAGTATTCGGTAGCAGTGATGATCCGTTGATGTCATTGGGAAGAATGGGGATTGTGATCTCTCCGACAAGATCCAAACCCCATTGAGAAAAGGGCTAAAGGTCACAGGGGACTTGTAATGCGTAACTAGATGTATGATGAAGGTTGGCATGTTGTTGGCATTTTACACAATGCTTGGCATAGTCGCAATAATCATGGTTAAGGGTCGGCCAGTAATAGCCTAGGTGAAGAATACGCTTACATGAACAAAGGCCAGAAGTGACCTCCACATATGCCATCATGAACTTCCTTAATGGTATAAGGAATTTCAGAACTTGTGAGGAATCATAAGAGAATACCATCAAAGCCACGCTTATAGAGGAGGCCCCCTATGATGACATAATGAGAGACCTTTTTAAAGAAGGCACATTGTAAATTACGAGAGATATCGGGAGGTAAGATGGAGAGAGAAAGATAGTCAGAGTATTGTTTATACCAAAGGTTTCTCGGGTATGGGGTGACGGTTTTGATAGAGTAAACATCATGAGGTAAATAAGAGGGTGATTGGATTCATTGTATGGTGACAAATATTTTAGAATCGGTAGGCGAAGTGGGTATTTGAGAAGCCAAGCAAGCCATGGTATTTGTAAATTTTTGGTTGAACCAGGAGACGGTTTGAAGGGTGTAACAGTCAAAGGTGGTCAAAAGTATGTCTACATGATGTTTATACTTTTAAAGTATCTCATTACGACATTGGTATATACCATTGACTTGGTTTATGACCAATTGAGAATCACCAAAGATGTTGATTGATTTGACATCTAGGCGTAGGCGGCTTGGAGACCTAATACGAGTGCTTTGTATTCATCAATATTATTGGTACAATCAAAATCAAGTTTGAAAGACAAAGGCATGGGTTCACCATCAAGGGGAATGAGGATAAATCATACCCCACCCCCACACTGACACTTGGAACCATTGAAGAAGAGTGTCATTTGGTAAGCGGGTTCATCTAGGAAAAGGGTAGTAATTGACTCATCTAGAAAGTCAAAATTAGAGGGTTGATCCCCAGAAATAGGTGCGTCAGCCAATTGGTCGCGATGGCTTGGCCCTTAATGGACTTTTGATGGATGAATTCAAGGTCGAGGTCGGCCAAAAGCATAAGCCAGTGTGTGGCATGCTGATTTTGATAAGGTTTGGCATACATGAAGTGTAAGGGGTCGGTGTGTTGTCATCTCAAAATTTCCCCTCTTTTGAAAGTCTGAATTTTGAAAATTCTGATTTGGCACCTTTAGTAATGTTCTAAATGAAGAGAAAACTTGAAGAGATAGTGAAAAATGTGTTTTTGGAGTCTTTTTGGTGACTTGCGGGTCTATTGGACATTTTTTTCCCTCATGTCCCAAGTACCCCTAGGCCTTGTTCACCAATCGGCCACTTTCCCCGTAAATACCTAACTATCAGATTTTTCAAAACTTCTTGGCCCGTTTGCCCCAATTTCACTGGACTTCCTTTTACCCGATCACCCACATCGGTCACATTAGGTACTTCACGTACTTTTGTCCCATCTGTCCCAAATACATTTAGGATTTCTGTTCTGCTTTATCCACATCATGTGCATTAGCCAAATCATGTCCTTATGTCCCTCGCATCCTCATGTCCTCGCATCCCTTGTGTCCTTCACGTATCTAAGTTCTATCTGCCCGTGCTCATTTGGTCCGCATTTCCCACATCGCATGCATCAATTTGAATCGTGTCCTCGCATCCCTCATGTCCCAAATGTACCAAAGACCATCCAAGCCGCTTTTCTCCACTTTTCATCTTTTTGAGTCGGTGCAAGGTAAATTTAATGCACATTTAATGACTCTATCTCTCCTAAATGGCTATTTAATTGGACTATCTCCTACGCATTTTTCACATTGACCATCCCTTGCTCGAATCCTTGCCATTTGAGTCATTTGCTTGTGCCCCTGTCCCCCTTGCATTCTCATCATGATTTTGATCTTGAAAGGCTTTTCCCTGCGCATTGTAAAAATGAAGATCAAGTTTTAGGGTCAGGAACATGTGTCACCTCTTAAGACCTCTGTACCTGATATCGGAGACAGTGAGGTTCGGCACTTAGACTTCGGGATTTTTGGGGCAGATTAACATGCTCTAATCCTGCTCCCATAGCACAAATGATTAGTCACAGTGGACTTGCATACGCGGTTTTTTTCCCTATCTATGTATAGTGTGTAGACACGGTGCTTGTAGGTACAAGGCCCATTTTAACTCGGATACTAAGGAACTCACCAATGTGCATGGGGAATTAATTGTGAAACTAGATGTTACCACCATTACTACTACCCTACGCATTCCAGAGACTGAGGATTCCATAATTCTCACTCGTGCCCAAGCTCAAACCCTGTTCAACCAAGACAGTGACACATACAAAGCACGTATAGCAAAATCATGGTTAAAGAACCCTAAGAAGGGAGCATCCCAACTCTCCAAGGCATTATACAGGTTGATTTTAATGAGGATCTATCTGACTTTATTATTTTGCTCACCCGTATCATGGGGTTTCCTTCCACCAATGAGTTTCACTTTTGGATGTGTCCCTTCATAAACATCATCTGTGAGGGCAAGAAGAACATTAATTGGGCCGAAATTGTTTGCACGAATTTGACTAAGAAGTTGCCTAGTGTTCAATAGACTAAGAAGTTTTAGATGACTTCTTATCTCATGTATACCCTAACTGCATTTTGGCAATGGTTTGGTTTCACCTACATAGAGGGCCAAAAGAATGAGCCTATTTATGCATATTGCCCTTAGTTTACCCTTGAAACTAACAATCACAATTTCAAAAGAGTCAATGACACTTTCACTATGTACATTGTAAGGCTCTTGGAGGGAAACACTGCTAGGAGATTTTCTGATGAAGCTATGAACCTCATAGCCAAGTATGGGTCTTTCTTTATCCAATTTAGGAGGTTTTCATACATCAGGTTGGCTAGCTATGAAAGCACACCTCTCAAGCTCCCTATGTTCTGTAGTGATAAAATGGCCTTGGTTGAAGTATGCAGGTAGCTTGATAAGCTACATAGGACATGCAGAGATAAGAAGATCACTGGCCTGCATTTCCCTATCTCTTTGGGAAACTATACATGTAAAACAGCTTTGGATGCCCAAAATGTAGAAATGGCTATCACTTCTATCACTAGTCATTTCTTGGACCTTAACTGCTTTGATCGAAGAAGTTTATTGATCAGAACCTCAGGATAAATTATCATCACATGCCAAATGCTGAAGACTACTGGGCTGATTGTGCAGATGATTTTGATGCCAGACGAAGGAACTATGGAAGACTCTCTCTACAACACATTAGAGATCTCAATCTCTACCAAGTTCCTAAGGGACTTAAGGAGGATGATGAGGACTTACAGTCCTTTGAATATGAGACAACAATCAAACACACTCCTTTGGAGGATTTGGATTGGTACAAAAAAGAGAGATGATTTATTTGAGATTATGGCTCTGTTAGCATATGGATTTGCACGCATGTAAATGACATGCAACAGTGTGGGAATGAAGTCCCTCCTCAATGAAGGTGAGGTTTCCTTTATTGAAAATCAAAATTGTATTTACATTTGTACATTCAAAATTATATGTGGGGGTGTTTTGGAACATCAATGGAAAGAAAAGTGAATGAGGGAGATGGAATGGAATGAAGGAAAGGAGTGGAATGGAATGAATGAAAGAACATGCAAGAGTTAGGTAAAAATAGAGCCTAATATTGGATGAAGAGGAAAGATAAATAACTAACACAAATAAAATAGAGTTTGAGTTAGCCAAACAAGAACATGTAAAAGGGAACACACATGAGCAAGTAGATAATCATAGCTTGATCACTGTGAACTAGAACAACCGATTAATAATGTTGACAATAAGATCAAAGATAATATTTACATGCAAGATTCAAACACCTAACATCTAATGAACATAAGAACATCAAATGTTACAAGAGACAATGAATGAGACACAAATTTCATATTTCATTAACTCCAAAATGTTTTTCACAAAAGAACGCAAAGTTTCTTCCTGAAACAAAGCTTGCACAAAAGTATTTCTTCTCCTCTCTCAAAGTAACCCTTTACAAATGAGCCCCTCACTTCCTTTTATAAACCAAAATTTTGTTACAAAGTAGTTAGGGTTTTACATGATCATTAAATAAGGCACTTAAGTGACCTTTGACTTTTTCAACAACCTTATTAAAGACAACCCAAAAATAGAAATTACTTAAAATAACCATTGTTTCCCAAATAACAACACCTTTTAAAATATACAATAATAACCAGTGCCTTATCCATTGAAATGGGGTCTACCTATCTCAAGCGTATGAGAAATGGACTCTCCCACTTCGTTAGATACCAAGAAAATCAACTCCCTACACCGCCGGTGAAATTAGGATCTACCGCTTTTTCCAGTTGAAAGGATCTAAACCTTCCCAAAGTTTCAAACATCTTTTCTTCTTCTGGAGGTTCACTTGGTCAAAGAATAGCCTCACAAAATACCTGCAATTCAAGAATTCTACTTGGCATATCATTTAAATTAACAATTTTGGATTGAGCATTCTCAAATAAGTTCTTCAATTTGATGCACTGCTCCATGGAAACTGATGAGAAATTGTTGCTAGGAGTGTACATGTCTTTAAACAATTGTGAAAATTATTCTTCCACCGCTCGATGAACACCTTTGATTATGCTCATTTACAAGGTTACAAGGAATCTCAGCCATGAATTCTCGAATCAAGAGAGAGTGAAGTAAAGGCTTCATTACAAAAGCTGTCATAATGGATCATAGAATCCTCGAGAAGCGTTTTCTTGATTTTAGATGCAAACACCAAAGAAAACATGTCCCCCGATGTTCAAATTCGAGAATTCCTTCAATAGTTAAATGAAGATTTCATACTTGTCATTTCTGTAGAACTCGGGCAATATCTCATCCAAATTTGATATAGCGAAACAAAAGTTTCTTTGAAAGAAAGAATTGGATCCAAATATGCACCGATATCTTCATGAAGCTTAACCGCGGTCTTGATCGTCCCACGGCCTTAAACGAGAATCTCTAAAAGCCAAGTTTTAGTGACATGGCCCAATGTGTTTATTTCCTTTAATAAATTGAGAGTCTCTTCATCCGGGGCAACCACCGCATCAAGAAATCTTGGGAAGGTGGATGATATGGGATTTATCAAATGCTGAACATATTCCACCAATTGATTCTTTTCGGCCTTGAGCCGAGAGTTTTGAGAATTTTATTTCTCAAGTCTTTTAAGAATAATATCAATTGAGTCTCAAGCCATCGCCATGTCACTTTCTAATGTAGATCTTCCAAGTCCCAGTTTAGAAACTTCGTAGTTGGTAGGTGTCATAGCATCATGCTCTTTATCCACTTATGGAATGGCAAGGTCTGTAAATTTGTTTCCATCATTATCCACCATTATTCGAGAAAGCACCTTAGGATTTTTAGGAATGGTCTCATTCAAATGTTTGAAAAGGGCATAAAAATAAATGTCAATTGGCTTGACAACTCTCTTCCTTTTCCTTGCTTTAATCAACCCAAGAAGGAGTATCATTCACTATTTCAGCAAACGAGAATCTCGGAACTCGAATCAATATTCTCATTATTTATGACATCATGAGATCCTTCTTGAATCCTATCTACAACCTCAATTTGAGGAGACACAAACTCAATATCCACTTCCCGATTATTCGGGAGATTTTGAGAAATCCCTTCATGAAATACATGTTGTGAAGTGTTTGATATTTTAATTACTTGTACCTGATTGGATGCTTGTTTGAAGCATGGTTGGGGATCATTTTATGCTAGCTTCAGAGCACTATTAACGATGTGGGTAGAAGAATCTCTACTTAAGGTAGAAAATCTAGACACACGCTCTTTTCCTTCTTCGGGGTTAGGATCTTTAGATCTTACACCTTGTGACATGTTGCTTGGTGAAGTGGATTTCGGTAACCACTCCTTTCTCGCTTGTTGTGTATGATTGGATGGTAATGAGGTTGATCGAGAAGAGACTTTGGTCAAATGGAGACCCCCTCATATTGGTAATTTTTGTTATCCCGAAACGTGATCTGGAATTGATTGCAATTTGGCAAGTTCCCTGTCATACCAAGATATGCTTCTTTCAATAATTGGTTGGTTCTTGCCATCAAGAGAAAATTCATCTCTCTTGGTCCAGTCGATTCGAGGCAATGGGGTAAAGGCAATAGCATCATATGAGGGATCGACAACATCCTCATCATCATCTATGAATGAATCAGGAGGACTCTTGATGTGGAAGGCCTTGATCTGAGCAAGTGTTAGGTGAGAGTACTCCCATCTTCTTACCTCATGTTCATCCGAACAAGCAGCCCATAAATCTTCCATGGTAGGATTATGTTGGTACTTCACTCCCATAATCTTTTACATATATCCATTGATATCAAACTGGGCTCTCTTCACATATGGATGGATGGTTATGAGAGTGAACTCTTTTTCCATGAGCTATGCACTAAAAATATTTGGGCATTGGTATTCCCGATTTGGATTGGGAAATGAATTCCTGGACGGTGCTTATCACTAAGAAGGTAGTTAACTTGGAATAACTGTCGTGCTAGCTCCATTAACACCCATATTTCACTGATGTACTTGGGAAGTTTCCATGGGGTCCTAGTAAAACCACTCACGTGAATGTAGGAAAAAGATGAAAATTGTATAAACTAGGTTCCCCATTGGGAAATGACACTCATGGCTTCTTTAGAAAACATTTCTTGAGATTACGATTGAGTTCGAATCACGTAGAAGGTGAATGCATCGTTGACTCTTCTAAAATGGTGAGAACTATTTTTGAAACTGAGCTGAGGGTAATAGTGAAAAACATTGTTCGACAACCCCGTGACCCCTCTCGTTTCAAGTCCTAAAAATATATTTCTTTGTGCTACTGTATATGTCAGATATGAAGTCATGTAGAAGCATCTAGTCATCTTAAATTCTATCAATTGCTTGTGAATGGTGTTATTGATGATGGTGGCCCAATCCACAAAATCTTTCTTGGCTAGGATGATACATATAAACTAGTACATCCATGGGTGGAAAATCCTTGCAGAAGGTAGACTGAAAACTTGACTTAGGAGAGTGATCATGTCTCGATTTCTTCCAGAACACAATGCAGTATAGTTCTTTGGGAAGCCTATCAATTTGAGGTCTCTTGGTTATTAACCGGTTGTTGACCATTTTCTCCATCTCGGGGTTCTTCATCCCGAACTCTTCTACTGATTGGTGAGTGATATCCACATTCTTAGGAAATTCGGGTATTCCGAGCAACTCCTCAATGTGTTCAGGTGTGATTAAAAAGAAAGGCTCACGATTATATTTTAAAAATCCTTGTCTCTCGTGGTCATAATGCTCCGTGCAACAAATAACCAACTCTAGACACTACACCGAGACAGGAATGTTCTTTGCTTGCAGAGGCCACTATGGTAAAGTCTATCTGAGAAAATGGTTTTGCCTTCAATTTTCACTCACTCGCAAAACTGTTGCACATTGATGTGACCCAGATTCGTATCAGTGATGTTGTCATATGCTGACTTAATGGAGCTAGGAGGGATAATTCCTTGGAATTCATATTTCAGGGTGGATTTGTTAGATTTCTCCACTGGCTTCCTCGATCTCCCCATAGATTTGGATTTTTTGGCCATTATGAATTTAACAGAAAAGTGACTCAGGCACACCAAACAACGCAAACGGGGCCGGGTCTCAGTCTCCGAAACCCCATCAACGCAAGAAAAATATTTCTGTTAATATTATTATTATTATTATTTTAAAAATAATAATAATAATTGATCCCAAATTACAATTTTCTTCTCTTTAAAATACAAATATATCGAGACTAAGCTCGAGCTCCAAATCTAGCAACGACAATGATAAATATATTTTAATTAAAATCTCCGATTTTAATATTTCACGCGGATCAATTTAATCTTTTTTTTTAATTCACCTTTGCATGCGTGGGGTTTGAAAACAGTTTTCTCCCTAGGCGTTAGAAAAATTGATCCTCTCCTTCCTGGGCGCGTGGAATTTGATTTGGTTGTTGTTCCTTTTCTTTATCCTCTGTGTGGAGTTCTTGATTTTATTTCTTTGCCCTTTCAAAACACGCGTGGATTGCTGTGTTTTAATTTTGCTATGCATGGAAGCTTTTTGAATGGGAATTTCTATTTTTTTCTTTCCCATGTGTTGTCCTCTTGGTCGGGTTTGTGGGCGGCTGCTCCAAATGCGTGGAAAACTGTTTGGAGATGCGTGGGAATTTTCTTATGCCTGGCGCCTCCTTTCCATGTGCAAATTTTGATTTGGTTTTTTGTTTTTTTTAATGCGTTGGACTATCCTTACTTCCTTGGCATGGGCTAATCTTTCTCTTTTATTTGAAAACTGTTCTATTTGTCAGGCGCCTCCTTTGCCCAATGCGTAGCTTTTGGACTGTATCTCTTTTCTTTGTTTAAAAACTTGTTCTTTCTCTCCCTCCTGTCCTGCGTTTGGACTGTTTTGACTATCCTCTTTGGTTGGGCGTGGCCTTTTACTTGAAAAACAATTTTGTTTTGCTTTAAAAATTGTTCCACTTCTTCTTTTGGCACGTGGAAAACTGTCTACCTATCCCTGGGCTGGGCGCATGGACAAAAATGTCCTTCTCCTTTCTTTGGCACCTCCTCCAATGCGTGGATTCTCCTTAATGTCACTCTTTGTTGTTTTTAAACATTGTTCCTCTTTTCCTAATACCTGCGCATTTTTAAAAACTATTCTTTTTGCCTGGCAATGCATGGAAAACTCTAGTGGTTCTACCTTCTTTCCACTCGATCTCCTTTCTTTGCAAGTATTTTGGCTTTGGAGCAGACTGCGTGGACTCTTTATTTGGAAATGTGAACCGGTCTTTTCTTCTTCCTATTCTTTCTAGGCATCTAAAGACTGTTCTTTGTTGTAGACTTTGACTGCATGAAGATTTTCCAAAAGAACTTTCCTTGACTTGCGTGGACAGACCTAGTGGGTGCATGGGAACTTTTGCATGGGCTCTTAAGCTATTTCTTTCTCCAATGCGTGGGAAATTTTCTATTCCCTTTGGCATTTTGCGAAGTATTGTGGGATATGACAAAATATTATGTCCTTCAGGAGAAATAAGAAGAAAAGCTTTGCACGAATTTTTCCAATGAGTTTGACGAAGGAAGTTATGGGATTAATCTAACTTCCTCTCTTCCTGGGTAGTGGGCTTAAGTGTCAAGGAGAAATGCGGAAAGCAACAGACAATTACCAACGGGAATGGCAAAGTGGGTTGGCGTAATCCCGTTCAATTTCCCCATGTGGGAAATTGGGGAATTCCTACCCGTTAGCCAATCCATGATTTGGCAATTGGTGGAGAAAATCCCACATGTGGGAAAATTCAAGAAGATTGCAGGGAAAAGGGAAGTTGGAAGCGTAAGCTTACTTCCCTGTTATTAAAATTTGTCTAACGAACTTTTAATTTATATTTATTTAATTAAATACTTCTCAAGTTATTTAAAAATCAATTTTATCAAACAAGAAGCAATTAATTAATTAAAATATTTAATTTTAATGTATTTTAACATGATTTAAACCCCGCGGGAAGAGTTCTTACCCAAAAAGGATGAAATGAAGACCGAAATGACCACAAAAATAAGACACGTCGTGATAATGAGGGAAATGAACCACGCAAAGTAAAACTTTTCAAAACTTTAAAAAAATTCATTTTTTATAATTTTTTAATAATTTTGCAAAGTCAAAATTAGTTGATAATGGAGTTCTGTTCTTGTAAGAACTAAAGTTTGGCTGAACAGGAAGGTTTGTGAGTTCAAGAAGAATCAGGGTGGATCTTCTTCTAGAGACACCTCTACACCAGGGAAGGAAGCACATACAACCAGTACCAAGGTTCTTGAGCAAACCCCTCATTCTTCCTCAATGAAAGATCTGAGTCATCTACTCCTTCTTCTACTCAAGTATACCAAAAGAAGATCAAAGAGGTTAAACAGAACCAATTGATGAAGAACCTCTTCTTGAGCATCCAGAGCTACCTTCAGGACTAGAGAACATTATTTTTCTTAGTGAGAGTGATGACGGTGAAGTGCCAAATCCTACAGGAACTCTTGAAGTTACTATTGAAAAGGAAAAGGAAATGTCTAGTGCAGAGCCTCCTAGTACCACAAACTCCTCTACAAAGGAAGCTCTTGATACTCCCTCCACTTCTCTGCTAGAGGCAATAGTGGTCAATACTCTAAGTGCCATGAGTTCACTTGCTCTTGGGCCTCTTGTTCCTTCCTCTTCTTCTTCTACTTTTTCTTGGGTGTAACCCATGGTTGACAACAGAAGAGGAAATATTCCTCTCGAGATAACAGGGCCTAATTTTGATGTTGTAGAAGCTTTGCTAGGAACTACTCCTCCTCCTCCAGCTAAGAGAGCCAAGACCACTTCAAGGATAGTAACTGATGCTCAAGGCTACCATTACCTGGAGGTTACGAAGCCCAAGGTTGAGAAGGCAGAGCAGGATCTCTTGGTCTCTTATTTAGTACTTTCTAGAATCCCAATGGGGGAATCCACTCCTAAGAGTGAGGTTCATAACCTTCAAGAAACAGTTACAAAGGTTATTAAATGAGTAGAGAAGGGAAACCAAACTTTAGAATAGTTGGAAAAACATAATCAAGTTCTTTCCAAATTTATCAAGTCATTATTTGCCAAAGATAAGGTTTTGGATCCTACCCCACTGGCTACTCTTCCGCCCCCATGATTCTCAGCCAGGATGAAGTTCAGAGCATCAAAGATATACATAAGTATTCTACTTATGGAAAGGATTTGGAAGCCATGGTTGATGATATGATTATAGCTAGCTTGAATTTCATTGAGGAATCCTTCAAGGCCAACAAGAAGGTGATTAATCTACACAGAAACTCACTTCCTCAATAAGGGTTATGGATAAAGAGCTAAAGCTCTGGACTAGTTGTATTACATATCTTCACCTTATGGGCCAAGCTGATGAGAAGATCTTGTTGGCCAATAGTGTATTTGATGATGCCAAGAATAACTTGTCCAAGGCATGGGTTTTTGGTGTTGAATGGAAAATGAAGGTTCTGGAAGAAGCACTGGGTGAATTAAATAATGTGTGGTAGAAAGGAGAATCTTTCAAAAATTGTGCTTCTTCTGCCTTTAAAGATAATCATTGCCATCTTCATGACAAAACTTCAGGTGTTCCTTGCTCTCTTCAAGAGATCAAATCTCAGTTCAGAACATTTGTCAAAGAATACTTGTTCAAAGAAGAATTAATTACCAAAGAGAAGATAAAGGACATTTGCTTCCTTCAATCTACAATTGTTGAGGCAAATAAAGAATACCTGGAGCATACTAAGTTTGATAAAGATATGGAAAAATGTCTAGGCACTTGGTCTCACGCCACTACTAACACAACAATCCCACAAGGTATGGAGATAGCTGAAGCATTGAAGAAATTCAGATATTGTGTCCTCAAATCAGTGGGCCCATCTCAGCCATAATTGGGTGTTTCTTCTTCTGGATTCTCTTTTCCTCCTTCTATTTTTAAGTGTTGAGCTCCTTGTAAATTAATTAAGGATATTGTATTGAACATTTCCTTAATTAATCTTTTAGTTAAAAGAAACGGTTACCAAGTGTAACTAATTTGTAAGCTATATAATGAGCTCTCCACGCCATTCTAAAGGGCTGGAACTCTGACTATTTTGGAAAAGTGTAAAGAGTTAAAAAGCTATCAATACAAGAAGACTTCTCTTTCTGTTTCTATCTATGGTTATTCATTCTTTCCTATCTGTTAAAATTATTGAATCATTAATCTCTTTTGCATCAAGAAGCTTTGTATTCTTGTGGATGTCATCTCTGGAACTTTGTGTCTATGAAATAACATCTTATGGCTTTAACTGAATGATTTTGTTCTATATGATCCTAGTTCAGCATTTATAAGGAATTATTTTGCTATCTATATTTCTTGAGAATGCTACTCTTCCTTTTCCCACTTCCTAGTTCTTTTGTCCCTTTGTATTGATAATCTGTCATTTAAAACACTTCCATGATATCAGAGTTCCTCTTTAAAACTAAATGTTGTACATTTGTAAATAGGTTTTTTCCTTTAAATAAGGGAACCTCTCCCATTAAAGAGGAGGGACTTGTCCCCTTATTGTTTCTTTCTTTAAAGTTCTTATTTGACAACCAACACAAGTGTTGGTCACAACATACATTTTGTGGTTGAGTAGGTAATGGCATATTTTTGTGGCAATTAAAACTAATGCTAAGTAAAAATTTCGGGATGGGTGTATTGGGTTTTGTAGTCCAAAAGAGTATGGCTTATGTAATAAACTCGCTGCTCCCAGTGTTGTTCATCACAATGAGCGAGCATGACCCCAGGAGTGATCGGTAGGTGAGATGTATAAGTAGAAAGGTTGATCATCTTTAGGTGGAATGAGTATGGGGGTTGAATAAGGTATTGTTTTAAGGCCTCAAAAGCTTTTTGGCGAGTCATCATCCCACCTAAAGGAGACATCCTTCTTGAGCGAGATGATGAAACTTGATTGACACCGATCAGATAATTGTGAAATGAAACGGTGAATAGACTATAACTTACCTTGCAGGATACGAAGTTGTCTAAGGTTAGTGGGTGGAGGAATTTCTAGAATGGCCTTGACTTTAGCAGGGTCAACTTCTATACCATGTAGGGAAACGATAAATCCCAAGAGTTTTCCTAAGAGGACCGCAAAGACACACTTCTTGGGTTGAAGGTGAACGTAATATTTAATAAGGTGATCAAAGATGGTTTTTAGGATGGCAAGTGCTCGGAGTGGTGTTTAGATTTGGCAAGGAGGTTATCCACATAATCTTCCAATATACGATGCATGATGTCATGGAAGATGTAAGTCATATCCCGCTGATATGTGGCACCAGGGTTTTTATGGCCAAAATGCATGACTTGATAGCAAAAAGGTACCCCAAGGGGTGATGAATGTGGTTTTGTGTTGATCCTTTGAGGCAAGTAAAATTTTGTTATAACCCGAGAAGCCATCCATGAGTGATAGCATCTCATGACCAGCGGTAAGGTCAGCTACCTGGTCAATACTAGGTAGAGGAAATTCATCTTTTGGGCATTTTATATTGAGGTCACGGAAATGCATGTGTAAATGCAAAGTCCCCCTGTCACCTTAGTGACAGGGACAATGTTAGAAATCCAATGAGGATAATCAATGGGTAATATGAAGGAAACAGAAATAAGGTGTTGAAGTTCTTCTTTGATAAGAAGGGCAATGCGAGGGTGCATTTTCCTCGGCTTTTGCTTGATGGGCTTGGCATCGGGAATAGTTACGATATTGTGGACCACTAAGGTGAGGTCAATACGGGCATGTTCGAGTAAGACCAAGCAAAAGCATGGTTATGGTTTTTGAGAAAAGAGGTGATGGCTTCATGTTCAGTAACATCTAAAGATTGACCGATCTTTAGGATGTGTGGGTTGTCCTGAGTATGAATGTTGATCTCGATAGTCGATTCATTCAACATGGTTTGCGTCTCAAATGGTAACGACCGATGAATATATGAGTCTTCTGCACCAAGGTAGGTGAGTATAGATTCATCATCCTAACATTGAATGACATTGATCGAAGGTGTATCGTCATCGATCATTTCAAGATACAGGAAGGGAAGAGAGGAGGGAGCCTCGCCCTCGTGTTGATAAGTCAGAGGCCCCAAGGAGATGGTGTTTATGAAAAAAAAGTTAGGAGGAATGGATTCTAGGTCCATTGACTCCATCGGTGAAGGTGGTGATGGTGGTGAAGAAGGTGGAGAAGGGTTGATGTCCTCAATGAGCTCAATGTGAGCCTTCTTGGTAGGTGGTTCAGCAAAGTTGATACCACTATAGTCATTATGTTTGTAGGTAGTACATGGAATAACAGTATGGCAGCCTTGCTCATAAAATCCAAAACCAAAACCCTTCATGCACATCGGTGCAGGAAGGTGTGGGAAAAAAATGGAGATTGGTGAGTGACTGGAGGTCACAGAAAATGGGTGGGTTTGTGACAGTGGTTCGGGTGTGTAAGTGGTAGTATCAAGTCCCCCATAGGTGAGATTGGTACAAAGGTGGGGAGGACCATAAAGGAGATGCTCTCCTATATGGTGATCATAATGAGGGTGTTGGTGAATAATTCCATACTCTTGTGGAGTAAGGAATGTGTTGACACTATATAGGCGATACTCCCCCAGAATGAGGCGTTAAAAAATGCCTTTCAAGGGATCGATGGTTAGTATGTGAGTAGCTGGAATAGGTGATGTGTCAAAGGTGGACACGGGGGTGGAGCTTATGGATTGGGATGTTGATGGTTTGGTTGTGGAGGTTGTGGCAACGGTAGGAATGGAGGAGGCATGTACGATCGAGGTCGCGGTTATACTAGTAAGCGGAGGTGTAGGTGAAGTGGTAGTGGTCGTGGAGGTAGACACCTTAATGGGTATAAGCATGTCATTGGGTTGGTAAAGCATGTTGCATGTTTTAAAAGGTGAAGGATCATTTGGAATAGTATAGGTGTGTCCTTCATGCTCAAACTTTACACAACGATGCAAAGTGGAAGGAACACAACCCATGACACGAATCCAGGGTCTACCAAGTAACATGTTATATTGGAATTCCCCTCCAAGACGTAAAATAACTCGAACAAGTGCGAGGGGCCCATGCAAACATGGAGGATAACAGTGCCTAGTGTAGAGGTGATAGCGTCATTGAATGAACACAACATGACAGGATGTTTATGCATGTAATTTTTGGGTATGCGCATTTGAGTGAATGCATGGGATGAAATGATATTAATGCTAGTGCCCCCATCAATCATGACATGTCATACACGTATATCATTGATGTGGATAGAGATGAAGAGAGTTGGGTTTGGATCATCTGTTTGGTGCAGTGCGATCTCTTCCTCTGAGAAGCTAAGGGAGGCTACTTGGTGAGTAGGTTGAGGCGTGGATAAAGGTGGAAATTTGGTGAGAGAGGCTACATGATGGGGTGTGATAATGGAGGCTATGGGTGTAGGGTCATTGGGTAAAACCTCAATAGATTACAGGACCTCCATGAGAGCTTGACGATGGGATTCCGAGGTTTAGATGAGGTCATATAAGGACATTTTGAGGGGGGATTGGTGTAGTTGTTTTAGCATCGCATGGTGTGTGACCCCATTAGAAATAGGATATGTGGGGTTGCGAGATAGTGATTGTAGGTGTGGGTGCCGATGATGATATGTTGGGTATAGGGTTGGTCGGTGAGTCGGTTGCATTTTCCTTTGTCCTTCGAGCATAGGTAGCAACGTGGATCATGTTGATCTGAGGTGGGGAGGTAGGCAAGGTAGGTGAGCCATGAAAGGTATGGCGACATGAAGGGAAAAATCCCAATGGCGGGAAGGAGCTTTGTGGGATGAGCTAGGCACATCAACATTTGGGTGGAGGTTTGGCAAGGTCATTGATGCAAACCATGTTAATTTCAAATCTCGGAGGTGGTTCTAGGAGCTGTGGGGGCAAAGGTCCGGGTCATTAAGTAGGCAGTGAGGGAAGAGTTGTGGGAATGGGTGTTGGTGAAATGGGATCCTCGTCAAGAAGTTCATCGTCATCAAAGTTCTCGTCGGAGGGGGCATAAGCTGGATAAGAACATTTTTTAAAACCTTATAATTCTCTACATCGTGTCCTGGCACACGATGGTAGGCACAAATTTTGGTGTTGTCAAACCCTTTTGGCCTAGGTTTGAGAGGGTCATAAGGTCTAAGTGGTGGTAATGTGATGACAGAAGTCTCAAGGAGGTTAGTTAAGATTTTGGCATAGGACCCTACTAGTGGGTTGCAATGGGAAGTTAAAATGGGTTTGGGCATAAGTGTGGTTGATTGTTGAGGAATGGTATTCGCAGGGGGGAGTGAGTCAAGCTATGGTTTTTAGTGTTGGCGTGGTCTTGGGAGTTGGTCATATTTGTTTGGGTAGGGGTATGGTAGATCAACTGGTAGGAGCGTGTACGGTTGTTTTGACTACCTTATTGGAGGGTAGCGGATTTTTGTCTTTGGGTTGCACCTTCTTGGGTAAAGGTTATATGGGTGTATGAGATCTAGAGGAAAATTAGATGGGGAAGAGGGCAAGTTACCCACGGGGATAACGGAGGTCTTTGTGAAGGTAGATGATACGGGTGCGTAGGGGTGTGAGGGAGGGAGAGACTCGAAGTGTAGTGGGTAGTGAAGAAGTAACCGATGGTGTTTGAGGAATGAGTGGTAAAGATGCTACGCATGTGTGGATGTAAGTAAGTTGTGTCGGGTGCTTGGGTATGTTAGAGGTTTTAAGGAAGGAACGAATCTATTGTGTTTTTGGTTTATCGAAAGGTGGAGGTTTCTTAACCGTGCTAAGAGGTTGAGGTCCTAAGATGGATGGAAGGGGTGAAGGTGATGAAGGTGTTATTGGCGCAGCTAGGGTATGAGTTCTATGGGCTTGGATCTTCTATTTGGGTGTCAGAGTAGGTTTGGTGTTGACTTTAGAGGATGTAGCTAAATCTAGTTTGATAGGTGGATGAGTAAGGTTGGTGGTTGGGGTGACCCCTAAGGTAGTAATAGGTTTAGTCGAGGAAGATGATGTAGGTGTGGGTTTGGATTTAGATGTATGTTGGGTTATGGGTAAGGGTGTGTGTTGAGTTATGATGGGTGTTGTGGAAGAAGTTGTGATAGAGGTGGTTGTGCTCGGTTTGATTGGTTGAAATATTTTTGGGTAGATAGTGGAAGTGTCAGCAAGTGATATTTGCATTTGTGTTGAGACAAGAAGTAGAAGACGCCCCCAAATTAAGGCTTTGTCCACACAATCTAAGCGATAAGCTAAGCATGAGAATGGCATGGTTGTAGGCGAGGTTGATGAGGACCTAATGGAAATTCCCGTGAAATTTGTCTTAGAGATGGGAAATTTGTTAGCTTCGGCTTCCATGGGTAAGAGAGTCGAAAGTAATTCTGCAGGATCTTGGGTAGCTGATGGAGAATGATCACCTAGAGGAAAAGGTTTCTCTACTGGGTCTTTGATAGGTGGAGGAGATGATGGGTTCTCCTCTATGGGTGGAGGAGATAACGGTTGCTCCTCTGTGGGCAGAGGAGATGGTGGGTACTCTTCGCGTGGGTGCGGGAGAGGTGCTGCGCAGTGACAAATGACTCTCTAGGTGGAGAAGCCAAGGGTGAAATAGTCTTGATATTAATGGAAGGCTCCTCATAGGTGATGAAGGAGGTGAAAGGTGTTCCTCATGGGTGGAGGAATAGGTGGCGTGGGTTCCAATGTAGAAGGAGGACTTGAGCTTTAATTTTCTCTATGGAAGGAATATGAGGTAATTGGGAAGCATCAAGTGTATCACTAAAAATAGCATGGACCTCGTGGGTATGGCTATCATCATTTTAAGTCTCTCCGATTTGGTCAAAAGAAGGGGCATGATTAGGAAAGGGTTTCTTGAATATGTGTAAGTTAAGATTGGTAGGTGTGTTAGGATTATCCATGGTTAACTCACCTTTCTCGAGCATTTATTAGACAATATTTTTGAAGGTGATGCAATTGCCATCACTATGACCTTTACTAGATGGTAGTTATAGAAGTTGTGCTCTTTATACCACGCGGGTGTGGGCAAGCAGGTCAAAACCAAAGTGTGTGGTTTCATGACGACAGAAGGGTGATGGCCTCAGCTTTGATGAGCTTCTCCAAGACGGAAGAATAAGGTTCCCCAATTGGGGTATATTTCGTTGTTCCCGTCTGAATTGAAAATTCTGAACGGGTGAGAGATTAGATGAGGGGCTATCCTGATTTGATGGATGAGTTGGGCCAGCTTTGAGTACCACTGCGTTAGTGGTCCCCTTAGCCTTTGAATAATTGTTCTGTGGTTTTGAAGAGGAAGAGGTATCATTTGACTTGAATGTCGAGTTCTTATTACATAATTGGATTTTCTTCTCTTCAATGGCCCGAATCTCTAGCTTTCGTGTCATGGTGAATGCTTCGTCGAAGGTTTAGAAATTTTGGATCTGCGGGGGTCTTTGAGATATGCCTAAAGACAAGCCCATGTGAAGAGTTTGATCAATTCAATTTGTGGTAGTTGGAATGTGAGTTGATTGATTAGGCTACACCAATGAGCAACAAAATATGTAATATATTTGTTGTCATCTCGATGCGTAGAGTATAGGTCAGCCACGGTAACCTTCTTAATGATATTAATGGAGAAGTGATCCAAGAAGGCTTGGGCTACCTAGTTGAATGAGAAGATAAAGTGTCTGGGTAACCCACTATACCAATCTAATGTAGGCCCGATGAGACATGGGAAAGGTCTTCATAAGCAAAAGCATCATCATGGGCGATTAGATAACACCCGTGTTTGAAAGACCGCAAATACTACTGCAGGTCTTCTTTGCTATTGAAACAATTGAATTTAGGCATTTCCCAATGCATGGGATATGTGAGATAGGAATGGAGGGGTGGATAGGCTTGTTACAAATATCACCATAGGTGAGAGTGTCATGGAGCCGTAAATCGATGCCTCTAATGTCTCGCATCTTGTCCATCATTAACTTGATTAGATCGTTGGTAGGTTGTGATGGCTGGGTGCCTCCTGTAGTGTAAGAGGGTTGGTATTGGGCATATAACGGGGGTGGAATTCCAGTATATGGTGCTGCTGTATATGTAGATTGAGAAGAAGGTAGTGAAATAGAGGGTACATACCCAGAGTGAATAATAGATGAAATAGGAGGTGCTGATAGTACGTATATGGAGGTGGAAGGGTCGTGGTGACCCTAGTGGCAATGGGGCTAAGGATTGTGGAATAGAAAGGATGATGTTTTGAAAAGGGGTAGGGGTCACCAATATTGGGGGTGGTTGTGTAGCTACGGGTATATGCAAGACAATAGGCACAGACAAGGTTGTGTTCTAGGTGGTTGGCGAAGGTATAGTGGATGTGGTGAGTGCAATGGATGTAACAGACATGGCAGTCATAGTGGGTATAGGGCCTAACTATGAAATGACTAGGGGTAAGGTAGATGTGGGTAGCACGGAGCAAGATGGGGCTAACACAGGAGTGGGAACAAGATTCAGGGGGATAGATACGGGCATGTCGTATATCAATTGACCCGAGGCATCTCGAGTGGACGAGTGGGAAAGGTAAAACTATTGCAAGGTGGCAGGATTTTGGTCAAGGAGTCATGTGAACTCCTTGTCTCCTATGGCGATAGTGATAGGTTGGGTAGGATCCATGGGTGATAAAATAGAAGGTGGTGAAGGACTAGGGGGAGTGGTTGATGGTGGCATGAAATATGAGGGCATTCACTTGGCTTCGGGTCAGCACCATGTGAACAGGTACTGATCGGGTTGGACTATTTTCTATAAATGACATAGAAATATAGTAGAGATATGAGAAACAGGTGGTAATAGGTGGATTAGGTACCAAATGTCAGCTAGAAGATTTGCACAGTATAACCGATGCCAGTTAGAGTAAACCGACGCCTGATCCACAGTAATCATGGTCATGGTCACTGTGGAAAGTGGAAAGTTGGTCAAAATATGGTAAAAGGCCAATAATCTACCAAGTATGCAAGATGCTAATGGGATTTACCAATATGATGATAGTGACAGAGACTTTAAAAAGCAAAGAAGGTGAATAGGTGTCCTTTTGGGTAGGTTGACCAAAAGAACCAGAATCGACGTTGGTTGGGTAAAATTGATGACAATCAGAGGGTAACCAACGATGACCACTGGACCGACATCGATTACTGTGAAATTGAGACAGTGATGAAGAAAATGTGGTTGTGAGTTAAAATTTGATGTGGAATCAAACCCAGAATTCTGAGAATGATGACAATATGGTCCAAGCACACTCAGATGAAATTGAAATGTACCAACTTTGATTAGGATGCAAGGGGAAATAAGAAAATGAAGAACAAATCCTCTCACCTCAAAACATAAGCCAAGCGAAACACTAAGAAAAATACGATCCTAAGAGTGCCTTTTCTATTATGTTTGTTTAACTTATGCTATTTTAAGGACTGACTCATGAATTGTAGAATAAATTTTTTTGGTGAGGATGGCTTCTTACAAAGAAGGAGATCTATAGGGAGAGGTTTCACGGGCTTTTCTCTCGAAGTATGACTCGACAGAAACAACGAGTCGGGTGCCCACTATGTCGTGATCGTGTGATCACCTACAGCTTCTTCCAGGAAAGATGTTATTTAAGAATGTGTATATTTTAAATTTTTTGGTGTTTGGATATGACTCAGAGAGAGAAATATAAATAAAGTTCTTTCTATGATTTGTTTGTCAACCATCAGCTGGGAATGACTTCCAACAGTATAGGTTTCCCTCAATTAATGTGAGCTAATGCAAAAAGCATAATGAAATGCAATGTTTTTTAAACCCAAATTGAAATGTAGAATTCGATGCCACAAATAGATGAACAGGAGAAGGGATGCTCTTTCACTAATGTTATACTAATGAAAGGGAATAAATGTTTGTTTTAAGCACCAAAATATGATTGCTTTTAGACAATAGAAGAGAAGAAGGTTCCAGGGGAGAAAGTTTAATGTAAGAACTTTTTAGAAAAGAAACAAACAACATTTTCACCTAGAAATGAAAGAATGAAAGGAACCTCGAATGGGTCCCACCGGGCATGCCAAAATGCTTCACCTGATTCTAGAGTGTTTCTTCAAATGTTGACGAAACAAATAAGGGTAAAGGGCTAGGAGGAATACCTATTGAAATGCTAGTTGATAGGTTGTTGTGCGTGTATGACTTCTGAATCCACAGTTGATCGTGAGAGCTTCCTTTTTGCTTAGAGGAACTACTTGAAATGGAACACAAGACCACCAAATAAAAGTTAAACAATATATGTAGTGGACTACCTAGCATGTGCTAGATCCAAGAAGTGTGATACTTCCTAGATGGCTATCAATCCATTGTTTAAAGCAAATTAATGCGAGAAATAAAGGAAATCCTATTGTAGTTAAAATGATTTAGGTATCTCATTTGTTTACAATAAGCAAATTCGTTCACAACGGTCTAAGTTATGATTGAATCTGAAGGTCAAGGTACTGATGCTAGTCAGGGTGTGATTCTTGGCGGTTTTGGGTATTTGGTGGAAGTTTAGGAGCTCTGTTCTTAGTTTTTGGTAAAATACATAGAGACCGACGTCGGTCTGGTATGACAGTATCGTTTAGTCTAACCTTGCCAGGCGCCGGTATGGTCGAGGTACATGAAACTCAATAAAACTCGAGTTGGGTGAAAGATCGAGATTATATGAAGATGGGAAGGCAATGGCAAGATTCGTATGGATCTAATGTATGCACAGGAATGATTAAGATCTAGGTATGGGCAAAGGCAAGGGTATGGATAAAAAGATGCTCAAGTTTTCATGGAGGTAGATGATGGGGAATGGAAATGAGAGCAAAAGCTAAATAACAAATGTAAAAGGATCTACCAAATTATGAATAGATGAGTGTTGGTTAACATAACTTAATGTTTGAAAATGTTTGATGCCTAGTTGGAAATGGTGGGTGATCAAATGGAATGAAATTTATGTAGTGTTGGCACTTCCCCAGATGCTCCTATGAAGGTAGATGGTTGTGTTATTGCTTTGCATCTTGGCTATGGATGCTCGATGTGTATATTAATGTCTGGTTCTACTTACATACATCTATAGTTTTGTCACTTGTTCTCAAAAGACGTGATTATCTCTCAGAAATGTGCCAACCTCGAAATAAGGTCTTTTGGGGGGTTAAATGGAAACCGATGGTGGTTCCGGCTTAACCGGTGGTGGTTAAGGGTAACCAGCATCATTTAGGTGGGATTTCCTAGGTTTACTAAACTAGACATATCCCCTTGATTTTCGGGATCTCGTTTCATTTACTCCATGGATTAGCATGGAATTTTCCTTCTAACAAAGGGAATGTGGTTAGAGGGAATGTAGGCATTGATTTTTAGGGTTTGGGTAGGTATTAGTTAGTTATGGTAACTACTAAGGATAGGTCTTAGGGTTAGGTGGTTGGATGAGGTGTCTAGGTGAGGTGGATATACGGGCATTATCCCAATTAGGATATTTAAATAATAAATATTGTGAGGATAATGAATTAATATAATTTAATTAATATTAGTGTGGGATGAAAGGGGCCATGGTTAGGTGGATGTGTTCAAGGTATTTATTTAATGAGGGACCCGGGAGTGTGACCTAATTTTAGTGTATACGGGAAGAATCAAGGATGCTCAAAGTTGCACTATTTGATTATCCCGATAAGAAGATACTTCTAACCATCTTGGTGGTGAGACATCCCAACCTCTTTTGGTATGTTGTTGAGCGAAGATTTTGCAGAGACCTAGGTGGAAAAATAAAAATGGATTGGTCATCTACAAATATCCCCATGAAAGGAGAAATGAAGAAGTTGTTGTCGATCAGAAAATGAAATTCACAATAAGGAAATCGATGATCCAAGAGCTAACATCCTCTTTTAAGATTGTGGGTCGAAACTACTTCCTTACATCACAAAAGGAAGAGAATTTTCCACTCCTCATGGAGGAAGAAGAAGATAAGATTTGGGCAATGGAGTTTGATGGAAACCATTCCAGAAAGGAGTTCAGAGCTGGTGTAGTAATATACTCTCCCTCCAATGAGGTATATCCTTTTACCTACAAGCTGCAATTTGACAATGCAAATAATATAGCAAAGTATGAAGCATTACTCTTAGGCATGAATACAACAGAGGACATGGGAATCAAGAAGTTGAGATGCAAAGGTGATGCAGAGGTTGTGGTAAAGTAGGTCCGCCAATAATATCAGGTGAAAAATCCCAGACTCAGGCACTATAGAAATAGAGTGTGGGACTGCATTGAATCCTTTGATGCATTCTCCATCAAGTTGTCCCTAGGGAGAAGAATGAAAAATTTTATTCTCTAGCGAGTGTCGGCTTCCTTAGTGACACATCATCCTTCTTTTGGCAAGGATAAAGTGACTATTGAGATGGTTTTTAGACCTATTTGCACTGACAATGCAAATCACCTGGTAGGTCTTCAATGATGACAATCGAGATCATAGCATTCTTAGAATAAAGAGATAACTTCAATAATATTTTCTTTAAAGGAAGTGAAAACCCACACCATGAATCAGTCCCCAAAGAAGAGAAGGAAGGAATTGAGGGAATTGATGAAGAGGGAGTAATCAAACTAAAAGGAAACAAAATCCCCAAAGGCCTAGTTTCTTTGGAAGATCTCTTTGAAAAGCATGAAAGGTTCATCCAAGAGAAAGAAAAGAATTCTTCTCGGTGTCCATCTGATTTTGATCAAGAAAACATTGGCACTTCAGAGAATCCAAGGATGGTTAACATTGGTAAATTCTAATCACCAGAAGAGAAGAGAAAGTTTGTTGCCCTACTAAAAAATTACTTAGATGTGTTTACCTACTCCTACGATGAACTCAAATCTTTTCAGCCAAAGGAAATGCATCACTCCATTCCTTTGAAGCAAGGACCTAAGCTCTTCAGGAAAAAACAAAGGCCCTACAATCCAAAGATTTTTGATGTTATCAAAGAAGAGGTGAAAAAGATGCTCAATGCTAGAATCATCTTCCCCATCCACCATTCAACATGGGTGGCTAGCATTGTGCAAGAAGGGAAGAAGAATGGGGAAATAAGGATTTGTGTAGACTTCTGAAATCAATCAGGCATCTCTCAAGGACAATTACCCTCTTCCAATCATGGATCACATTTTGCAAGCAATCACTGGATCTGAAATGCTCTCTTTGCTTGATGGATTCTCAAGGTACAACCAAATCAAGGTGGCAGAAGAGGATTGCAACAAAACAGCCTTCACAACACCTTGGGGCACTTTTTCCTACAACAAAATGCCTTTTGGCTTGATCAATATTAGGGCCACTTTCCAGAGAGCAATGGACTTGGCCTTTAAAGATTTGAAATATTGCATTGTCATTTACCTTGATGACCTCACGGTTTTCTCAAAGAGGAGGGGAGATCATATTTGTCATTTGGAGCAAGTCCTTGCAAGGTGTAGGAAACGTGGCATTTCTCTAAATCCAAAGAAGTCCATTTTTGGGGTCACAGAAGGTAAGTTGTTGGGACACATTGTGAAAAAACATAGAGCACACATTGATCCTAAGAGGATCAAAGCTATCCAAGCACTAGCCTTACCAACCAACAAGAAGGGAGTTCATTCATTCTTTGGAAAGGTAAACTTCCTTTGTTGTTTTGTGTCCGAGTTTTCTAAACTGACTAAGCATATAACCTCCATGATGAAGCCTCAAGCAAGTTTCAAGTGGAATAAGGAAGGAAAAACATCATTTTAGGAGATCAAGAAAGCCATTGCCAAAGCTCCAACTCTTGTATCTCCATATTTCAACAAGGATTTCATCATGTATTGTTATGCATTAGAACATACCCTCTCTATTGTCCTTGTTCAAAAAAATGATGAAGGTTTGGAAGCACCCATTGCTTTCATGAGTTTTCCTTTTAAAAATCATGAGCTAAACTAAAACCAATTAGAGAAACATGCCTACGCAAAGTGGTCAAGGTTTTTAAAAGTTTCGATTCTACATTCTTAATTCTCATACTGTGGTGATGGTTCCTAGAAGTGCAATCAAGTCCATTTTGACTCAACAAGATCCTGGGTCTAAGAGGGGAAGTTGGATTGCAAAGACCCAAGAGTATGACTTGGAGATTACACCCTCTAATCTGGTAAGAGGAAATGGTTTTGCAAGTTTATTGTTGAAGATGAAGCTCTCAAGGCTCAACAGGAGAAAAAGATGATGTTTTCTTAAATTGTTTAAGAGACGGTCCACAAGTGCTCTTTATCACCACTACCGATGAGTGGTATGTCGACATTACTTACTACCTTACTTATGGAGAATGCCCCCTTATCTTGATTACAAAAAAGGAAGGATACTCAAGCTAAAGGTAGCTAAGTTTGTAATCTGGAATCATGCACTTTACAAGAGAGGCCTAGATGGTTGTTTCCTCGGATGTGTAGACAAGGAGCAGCAAGAAAAGTTGCTCAAGGCATATCATGATCAAGCTTGTGGTGGACATTTCTCAAAGCAATGGTCACCACACATAAGATTCTCGGGGAGATATTATTGGCCCTCCATCTTTGTAGACACTCAAGATTGGGTTTCCAAATGTAAAGCATGCCAATAATTTGTTGGAAAACCACAACTAGTTGCATTGTCACTTAGACCTGTGGTGATTAAAGAACCATTTCAGCAATGGGGGCTAGATTTCATTGGTGTTTTGAATCCTCATTCAAGTGCGAGGCATACTTATGTACTCACTACAAATGATTACTTCACTAAATGGGTGGAAGCCATTCCAACCAACCAAGCCAGCTCTGAAACAGTCTACAATTTCATCAAGGAGAATATCATTGTCCATTTTGGAGTACCACATAAGATTATTGTAGACAATACCACATATTTCTCTTCAAAGGAGCTCACAGAGTTTTTTTATGGTTTTATAATCTCCTTATCTCACTCTTATGACTACTATCCACAGCAAAATGGTCAAGTTGAGTCAAGAAACAAGAACATTGTGACCATTGTTCGCAAGGTGGTAGATGAGAATCAAAGGAAGTGGCACAAGAATTTATATGATGCCTGTTTGTGGGCGATAGGATCACCCCTAAGAAGGTAATATGTATGTCACCTTTCCAAATGTTGTATGGAGTTGAGGTAGAGATTTCACTCACAATTGAGATGCCGGCTCTCAAGTTCTACAAGAAATAGAATATGGTCAATACAAAGACTCCACTAACAAGAGGATCCTCTTCTTGGAGAAGCTAGAGGAAAGTAGATGCCAAGTGGTGGATAGAATTAAAGAACACCAATTGAAAGTGAAGAAGATATTTGACAAGAGGGAAAAGGCAAGAGAATTCAAGGTTGGAGATTTTTTCCTACTTTGGGACAAGAGAAGAGAACCAAAGGGAAGCCATGGAAAGTTTGATTCATTGTGGCTTGGCCCATTCCAAATTCATAGAGCTTGTGGTGAGAATGTTTTTCTCCTCTCATACTTGGATGGAACGCCATTGGAACTACCAAGGCGGGTAATACTTGAAATTGTATCATCGGTGAAATCGGTGGTCCCCGCCTTGTACCATAGGTGCTTTCGTAGCTGCATTTTCCCCTTTTCTATTGTGTGGTTTTGGTTTAGTTTTGTTTGGTTTTTGTTGTGTGTGGTTTGGCTTGTGTGTTTCCTCCTTCCATTCTTTCTCAAAATTGTACATGACTCTACAAGGCCCAATGGATAAGGCACTAGTCAACGTAATATGTTTTGAAACTTGAGATTCTGGATCCTCATGTCGTGCCCTAGCCATGCCCAGTTCACGCCATGTCCCCAAGCTAGAGCCAACTATTGTCTCCCGAAAAATACTCTACGTTTTCATAGCCAAATTCAAATTTTTGAGCTCATGCCCTTTATTGGTGTTTAAGCCAAGTTAGAGATTCAAGAAATTAGCAAAAGTCATGCCCTAGAGTTGTTTAAATCTCTATTTTTCTCTTTTTAGAAATCCTCCATTTCCCATCTGTGCACGTAATATCCTCTTTGCAACCTCCATTTTTATCAAAATTGTTCACTTGTTCTATGGCCTGGGTCATCAAATCATTTTTTTCCTCCATGCCTCTGGTTCGTGAAGGAAATTTGAAAATTGGACTCAAAATGATGAAGTTTTCTTCCTCTGCATATTTTCCACAGTTGGGATGACGGGCATCTTTTCCCCGTCAAATTTTGACCCCAATGAATGTAGGTATGTGGTCAGATCCTATTAGATGGGGAGGAATGGGATTTTTGGTGAACTTAACACTTTTGGTCACTTTTGGCAAAAATGGTAAATTTTCCCCATGGCCCCGATTAGGCTATAAAGGTAAAAGTCAAATTTTGAGCCCGTAGAAAAATTCAAAGTGGGAGAGCGGAACGGTGGAGAATTTTGAGTTTTTGAGCCTTTTTCCCAAAAAGGTTAAAATGGTAAATTTTCCCCTACGGCCTCGATCGGTCTATGAAGGTAAAAGTCAAATTTTGAGCCCGCAGGAAAATTCAAAGCCGGAGAGTGGGAACGGCGGAAAACTTTGAGTTTTGAGCCTTTTTTCCCAAAAAGGTTAAAATGATAAATTTTCCCCACGGCCGCAATCAGGCTATAAAGGTAAAATTCAAAGTTAAAGCCCGCAGGGAAAAAGTCAAAGGTGTAGCCCACTGTTGAAAATTCAAAGCGGACAAGAAAGTTATCAAGGCACTTCGTAAATTTAACCAAATTCCCAAAAGTGAAGAAAAAGTTCCGAGAATGCCCGCGGCTCCACCAAAGGTCTCGGGCCCACCATTGAAAAGTCAAATCGGAGTAGTGGGCCAGTGGAGGAAATTGAGTTTTTGAGCCTTTTCCAAAAAAAGGTTAAAACGTTTAGAAAAGAGACATGACCCCATCTCCAACCAGAACGTGCGACATGTCCTAGTCAAATCAAAGCAACGGGCCGGTGGAGGAAATTGAGTTTTTGGGCCTTTTTCCAAAAATGTTAAAATGTTGAGAAAAGGGCCACAACCCTATTTCCAATAAGAACATGCCATGTGTCTAAGTTGAAAAGTCAAAGCGGAGCTACAGCCAATTTGTTCCAAATTGCCAAATCTCACAAAAAATCACAAAATGTGAAAGGCTTCCCCCGTAACCACTCCAGTTCCTTCCTGCCACATAGATGGCCCAATTTTAGAGTTAGAGGAGCAAATCAAATGGTATATATTTAAACTAGCAAATCGAATGTAGTTGTTTTGCAAGATCTGGTTTTAACCCACCATGAGTGTTTTCTTCACAACAAAGGAATTTGAAAAGGCGTTGAGGATTTGTGAAGTTGTAATAGTTTCTTGTGAAGAATATAATGGCTTCTTGATGTCATTCCAAGGGTTGGCGATTGATTTCAAAAAAGACCAGAGTGCTTATGTACCTGGAAAAGACAGAAAATGCCACATTGCTTCTATTTTCTCTTCTTCCTCGAATTTCTTCCATTCTCAAGCTATGTACAAACTCTACTCGAGCTTCAATAATAAAAGAAGGAATTTTGGCCTTTTTGATTGAGGGATTGATTGGTACTTTGTGACCAATGAGTTTCATTCGGTCTTGTAGCTTCTTCTACGGGTTTGTTTTTCTTCTAACTATAAATGCATGTAAATGAAATTTCTAATTAATGTGTGTGGGCATCTGATATTCTACTCACAACATTAGTTTCTCCTACCTCCATTCTCACTCATTTTCCCCTTCTCAGATAAAGTTCTTCTCTAGTGAGAAATTGCTAGCTTTTTGCCATAGGGTCAATGGAGTGCCCCTGTTGGATCTCTAGTTGAAAGGCCACCATTGAAATCCACTTTTTCACGCATGCACATACGGAAGCTGCACTGTTCAAGTAGAGGGACTTAGATTCCCATAGCGTTGGCTTGAATCCCACCAATTTTTCCACAAGACAAATTTTCTCGCCAACAAGACCATAACCTAAGCATCTCGAGAAAACATAGGCACCTAGTTCAATCACCTGGATCCTAGGGTGCTCTTGTCCTCCTATGGGCACTTTTGTCCTATGTATTTCTAGGGTTCTGAACCCTCATCGAGTATTGAAAAATTTGTTTCCACCCATATCCAATAGATACTCAGTCTAGATCACTCCCAGTTTGTGCAAAATCAGTTATGTCATCTTCCACTCTCATTTTCTTAGGGTTTTAATTATCATAATATCATTAGTTACAGTAAGTTACTCTAAAATTAAGATTTAATTCAATTTATATTAAATCATTTGGTGAACCCATTCACTTGAACCATACCTTGCTTTAAAGCATTCTTCTTATCTTCTTCCATGACTGCAATTTATGAACCATTTAATCGGCGAAGACCTTCATGATCTCTACGCTCATATTTTTAAACATTGTTACACCCTTAACCTATTGCCTATATTAAGATATGAGTAGCTGACTTGTGGCTTACCATATCATTTTATTATGTCATTTATACTTTCTCATGCTTAGTAGGTCGGCCTTGGTGATGGCCATAACATATGAATAATATATATAGGGGTTAGTAGGTAGTAGTTGATGATCATATTGAGTATTTGAGTCTTATTGTATGGTTTGGAGGTTGCCCCCTCGAAGTGGCTAAGTTATTATACTTGAATATTGAGATCATTTATCTGCAATATTGTGTTCTTTGGTGTTCTATTACTTCTCATAATCTAAATTATACAAGTAATTCCATTACAAGTGGTATCAGAGTAGCGATTTGGGCCAAAAATTAGGTCAAAAACCCTAATTTTTTTGTTTCAGCCATATCTTACGGAAGATTGCAAATTTTTCGAGATTTTTACTATAGTTCGAAACATCTCGAATTATGCTCCTTTAAAATTTTTACAATATTTTGATCTATTTTGCAATAGTTATTTCCATTTTATGATTTTTCATAAATTCACTCTATAAGCCGTGTATTTTGGAATTTTTCAAAATAATTTATATTTTCGGAAATCTCTCAAAAAAATATTGGTAGTATCTTCTCTTTGTTGTTTCCTATTCAACTAAATTTATATAAAAACCCTAAACCCTGGGGTATGACATCATGGTGGGGCCTTCCACAAAAGCCAAAAAGAATCATGTCACTCCGGGTAAAACCCCAAATAAAGATGGGGTAGTAATTGAAGAGTTGAAGTCAGAAGAGGTAAATACAAATTCCTCAGCACTAGGGTTTACCTCGGTTGATCATAAGGTGAGCCAATTCGAGTATGATCTACAAAATCTACAATCTGAGGTGGCCCATAAAGGAGACATAGACCAAATCAACTAGTGATTGGATGATATCATGCAACATATAAAGGGTCAACAGTCTGTCCCAAATCAGCCCCAACTCAACCAAGGAGGATCTTCAATTTAGAATAATGGGCAAAATAACCAATTTGGATCACTTTTCCAACCCAATCAGATTCTAACTTATTCGCAACCATGGAACATGATGCCAAAAGTGGAGATGCACAAATTTGATGGGAAGGATCCATTGAATTGGATAAATCAAATGGAGAACTTCTTTGAGTTACATCAAACCCCATCGGGACAAAAGGTGACCTTGGCATCCCTATATCTTGAACCAAACCAATTCATTTGGTATCGATGGTTATGTGCTCAGAGGTAGAAGAATGGTCTCAGTGTCACTTGGACATTTTTTACCGAGGAGTTGCAATTGCACTATAGTTACAGTGTTTCAAATAACTACTTTAGTCAATTGGCAAAGTTACAACAAACAGGATCAGATAAAGATTATGTGCATCAATTCCATAACCTATCCTTAAGGGTGGATAATATTACAAAATGAAATCTGAGTGACCTATTTTTTGGGGTCTTAAGGACCACATTGAGCATGAGGTACATATGTTTAATCGACTCAAGATTTCTTATTCTATTATCATGGCATGTAGGGCAGAGGAAAAATTTCTTTACAGTAAGAAGAAGCCTTTCACTAACACCAGAGACCATAGTATCTCTTCCTCATCATTCACTCGGCTAATTAAATTGACTCCTCAACAAAAGGAAGAAAAGAGAGCAAAAGGATTATGTTTTAACTGTGACACCAAATATGGACCGCGACACAAATGTGTTGAGAAGAAGTTGTTCTATATTGAAGGAGGAAATGAGGATGAAGAGGAAGCTGAAATTATAGGAGAGGCTGAGGAAACAGTAGAAGATGAAGTAGAGGATCACCAACCTTCAATTTCTTGCCATGCATTGTCAGGTATTAGTAATCCTCAAACACTCAAGGTTATCACTATCTCAAAAATAGAAAGTGATAGTGTTGATTTACACAAGTAGTACTTATAACTTCATAAATAGTAAGTTAGTTTCCGTGCCTCAATTGTTTTATTTATCCAGCTCCAAAAATGCAAGTTATGATTGTGGATGGTGGGATAGTCAAGTGCATAGGAAAGTGTCATAGTATCAAGCTTTCCATGGGGGACTACATGTTATACTTGCCTATGTTTGCTATTTCTATGGGAGGGGTGGATATTGTTTTGGGCGTCCAATGGCTCACAACCTTGGGTACCATAAAGATGAATTTCTAAGAATAGTTCATGTGATTTCATTTAGAAGGAATAAATATACAATTAAAAGGCATGGTAGCTAAGCCTCCACAAATTATTAGATCTCATTAGAAGGTTCTCAGAAAAGGAGTAGATGGATTTGTAGCAAAGTTATTTTCCATAGAGGTACAAAATATAGAGTCTTCAATGCCACCCGATCTTGAATATTGTTGATGCTCACTCATCTCTTTTTGATGTAATTCCAAAGGGACTACCACCGGTTAGGGATCATGATCATGCCATTCGACTAATTCCAAGGATCTAACCACCTAACATTAGACCATACAAATACCCACATTCCCATAAAAGTGAGATCAAGAAAATGGTTTAGGAAATGTCAAGGCGGGTATCATCGTGCATAGCAGAGCACATATTCTTCACTAGTGGTCATGGTACGTAAGAAGGATGAAACATGGAGGATGTTTCCAGATTATCAAGAACTCAACAAGTACACCATCAAAGATAAGTTTCATATTCCAGTAATTGACGATTTACTTAATGAATTTCATGGTGTTATTTATTTCAAAAAATTGGATCTTCATTCGAGGTACCATAAAATTAGAATAAGAGAGGAAGATGTTCATAAAATGGTTTTTAGGACTCATGAGGGCCATTATGAGTTTTTGGTAATGCCCTTTGGTCTTATAAATGTTCCTTTAACGCTTCAAAGCTTGATGAACACTATTTTTAGACCATTTTTAAGGAAATTTGTATTAGTTTTCTTTGATGACATATTGATTTACAGTAAGACATGGGAAGAACCCTTGCAACATGTAGATAAAGTGTTGGAATTTTTTGAGAAACATAACTTTATGCAAATCCATCCAAATGTTATTTTGTTGTATAAGAGGTAGATTACTTGGGTCACATCGTATCCCATGAAGGTGTCAAATTTTATCCTCATAAGACCAAATCTATGGTGGAATGGCCAAGGCCCAAAACTCTAAAAATCTCTAAGGGTTCCTAGGACTAACAGTTACTACATAAGATTTGTGAGGGGATATGGTATAATCGCAGCTCCACTCACCGCATTGCTAAATAAGGATGCCTTCCATTAGATGGATGCAAAGCAACTAAATCCTTTGAGTAGTTGAAGGAAGCCATGTGCACCACCCCAGTTTTGGCTACTCCCGACTTCTCAAAAACCTTCATTGTTGAGTGTGACGCTTTAGGATTAGGATTGGGAGCAATTCTAATGCAAGAAGGAAGACCAATTGCATTTGATATTCATCAATTCAAAGGAAAATATCTGTTCAAACCTATCTATGAGAAATAAATGATGGCTATTCTTCATGCGGTCAAGCAATGGAGGCTCTATCAAATGGATAGACACTTCAAGGAGAAAATTTATCATGATAGTCTCAAATACTTTTTTCGAGCTAAGATTTTCATCCGAAGAACAACAAAAGTGGTTAACAAAATGTTGGGTTATGATTTTGAAATCATATACAAAAAGGGTAAAGAAAATGTAGTAGCCGATGCATTTTCCAAAAGGGATACATCCACAGATGCATTACTATGTGCAATGTCCATGTTGAAGGTGGATTGGGTAGATGAAGCAAGATTGGAATGGGATCGGGACAAGGATACACAAGCTCTAATATAGTATCAAGCAAGTTTTTATAGCATCTAAAGAAAAATTAGAGGAAAGGTAATGACCTATGGTACAAGGACAAAGTTATACTTGTGCAAAGATTCTGAGTTAAATCATAATATTCTTGTAGAGCTACATGCATCACATGTTGGAGGACACTCTAGGTTTTTAAAGACATATCATAGAATAAAAAGATAATTATTTTGGGAAGGACTCAAGGGTGATGTACAAAATTTTGTATCAGAGTGTTTGGTGTGCCAACAGAATAAAGGTGAAACCATTAAGACACCAAATCTATTGCAACCATTACCAATTCCTAGCCAGAGGTTAGAGGAGGTCTCTATGGATTTAATTACAAGGTTGCCTTGTTCAGAGGGTAAGAATGTTATTTTGGTGATTATGGATAGGCTCACAAAATATGTCAATTTTTGTGCCTTATCACACCTATTTGCAGCCAAGATAGTCATAGCTTCTTTTTTTTGAGATAGTTCAAAAGCTACATGGAACCCCAAAGATAATTATAAGTGATCGTGATCCTATTTTCATGAGTAATTTTTGGACAAAATTATTTGCATGTTTGGGTACTCAGCTAGCTCATAGTTCATCTTACCATCCTCAAACTGATGGGCAAACAAAAGTGGTCAATAAATGCTTAGAGGGGTATCTACATTATTTGTATCAGATAATCATGAATGTTGGGTTAAATGGCTACCACTTATAGAATGGTGGTATAACACATCTTTTCATACCTCTTCTCAAATGACCCCATTTTTAGCATTATATGGTTACCATCCACCATCTATCACTTCTTCCTTGAGGGTGCAAAATAAGGTCAGAGATGGTGAGCAACACATTCAAAGCATCAAGAATAGGTTTTGGCTGGTTTGAGGGAAATTTTAGCATTGGCACAAAACAGATGAAACAACAAGTAGATCAACATCGTAGTGAAAGAAATTTTGAAATTGGTGACTGGGTTTTTGTACATCTACAGCCTTACAAGAAGATGTCCCTAAAGCAATAGAAAAAGGAAAAAAACTTGCTCCTAAATATTATGGTCCTTATCAGGTTCTATAGAAAATTAGAAGTGTTGCTTATAAACTAGAGTTTCCTCAATCTTCATGCATACACCCAATATTTCATGTTTCTTTCTGAAGAAGGTTATTGGACAGAAATTTGCAGCCTAAAAAGAGCTACCAAAACTTGATGAGGAAGGAAGAATCATTTTGGAGCCAAATAAGATTCTGTAAACACATACTAAGAGGCTAAGAACCAGAGACATTAAGGAATATCTAATCAAGTTTAAGAATTTGAGCATAGAGGATGCGACCTGGGAGGATGAAGGTTTTCTACAGAAACATTCAGATTATTCAACATTGAGGACAAATTTGGTTTGAAGGGGAAGGGCATGTTATGCCCTTAACCTATTTCTTGTATTAGGATATGAGTAGCCAACTTATGGCTTATCATATCATTTTATTATGTCATTTATACTTTCTCATGCTTAGTAGGTCGACCTTGGTGATGGCCATAACATATGAGCATCAAAGCATATAAATGTGTCCCACTTTTTTAAATTTTTGTACTTTCAACTAAATATTTTTGAAAGTTCTAAAACATGACCAAACATGTATTTTTAAGAGCTTATAAATACCAAGGTACATGGCAATCGAATTTACCTGATTTTATTAAAAAATTATAGTATTTTTAAATATTTATTTACTAATCAAATTTTAAAATATTTTTGCCACCAAGTGGGACACACTTATATGATTTGACCCATGAATATTATATATAAGGGTTAGTAGGTAGTAGTTGATCATCATATTGAGTATTTGAGTCTTATTATATGGTTTGGAGGTTGCCCCCTCAAAGTGGCTAAGCTATTCTACTTGAATATTGAGATCATTTATCTATAATATTGTCTTCTTTGGTGTTCTATTACTTCTCATAATCTGAATTATACAAGCAATTCCATTACAAACATCCTCAATACCTAGATCTCTTATTATTGAATGCCCATAATGAGGCCACGTGGTTAGCTGAGCTCAACCCTCCAATCTCCAATGGTACTTTTGTTCCTATTGTGACACTTCCTCCTCACACCACCACTCTTCCACCTACATCTATTATCCATGTTTTATGGCTACTCCTACAAATCACTTTACCCTCCCTATTACTTCTCACACAACATTCCTCCTCTTCAAGAACTCATGACCTAGCCTCATTATACCATGACTTACAAACCCAAATTCACCAATTACAACAAGCCTCTTCATCCTTCTCTCCATCTCTAGATTCCTCACTCCTTCATACCAGCCCTTTCATACCCACCATCACCTCTTATCTGCTACCTCCTAACTTTTGCACCTAAGTTTCCTATGTTCAATGGCCATGAAGACCCTTAGGAACACCTTCGCTCCTTCCATGTTGCATGTCTTGACTATGTTGATGACCTTACACTATTGGCTAAATTATTTCCTTAAAGCTTAAATGACTATGATATGTGATGGTTCTATGATCTACCTATCCATTTGTTAGCATATTTTACATATTTATCTGACACATTCCTTGCTCATTTTTCCATAAACATCATCACTAAGATATCATATGCAACAACTAGCCAAAATAAAACAAGGATCCAATGAACATCTTGCAGACTATGTCTTGCACTATAAGAACAACCTTGCCAAAATGACCAATGTCCTTATTGATTCAAAATTGCAAGATCTATTTATTCAAAGTCTTTTTCCTCCACTCTAAGAGAGTGTCATTTTTGAGACCTCTCCTTCCTTTGATCAATTATGTCATACACTCAAATTGCGTGAAACCAAACTACTATTTATGGGAAAAATAAATTATTATGATACTTCTTCCACCTCATCCTCCAACAAGTTTCAAGCTAAATCCACATTCAAACCATCTCCTAAGCCTACCAACATTAAAGATATTGTCAATTGCAATCCACAACATTGTTACTCCTTAAAATCAATATGATTACTCTCCCTCCACCACTCAATCTATATCCTTCTCGACCACATGGTTGTCACTACGATAAAAATGCACATTGTGTTTATTACCAATGTAATGGGCATTCTATTGATCATTGCTTTAAACTTGAACATATCATTCAAGATCTCATCGATAATAATGTAATCGAGCTCCCGAAGCCTCTACTTCTAAGCTAGTCAATGATAATCAAAATATTAAAATCTTCAATGACCCATTACTAAAAGATGGCAAGCCATCTATGGATTCATCTGTTAATCATACATATCATGTTGTGTCTCCTCCCTCATCAAGACCACTTGATTTCCTCATTTGCTATCTGACATGCCACCACCAATTATTACATTCTCAGATCATGATTACCATGCTACATTTTCCTCTGATTCGTTGCATATTAATTCTTCTATTGGTGCTCATATAGTCAATAATACTATGGTCCATCCCTCGGCCCTTTCCAATGCATGCTCTGTAGCACTCTTGCTAGCTATCAACTTTCCAACCTCTCAAATCACATTTCCAATTCCTAATTCTTATATTCATGTCGTCCTTCCCATTATTGTTGGGTCCCTTACCATACCTACACCATTCCTCGTTACATATGAAATCAAGGGCTATGACATGGTCTTAGGTCTCCTTGGCTCAGACTACCCAAGTTATCCCTTTTATGGTCCACTTATGTCTTAAATTCATTCATAACAAGCAAGTTATCACCATCAAAGGTATTCCACCACATACACCATTACCTTGGCCCACTCTTTGCCTCTATTTTTCACCAAGCACAACATCTAGGCCTCCCACACCTCCTAAGTCTAAATTTATCTCTGCACATAGCTCTCCCATTCATACATGGCCTACATCATAACCCCACCAACCTCGGTGGTCCATTAGTCCATCACATAGGCCTAATTTTCCTACCTAGGCAACCCATTCCTATAGGTGTTCTCCACCTCCTTTACCACATCACTTGCCCTCACATACACACAGATATTCTCCTACACCTTCGTTTCTAGACCATGGTCACATGCTCTCTCTTTCTTAGATACCAAATAAGGGGCCCTCACTCTTCACTATTATTGGATAGCCTTCTATCCCTCACACACTTGGGGGCATTGCACTTATTCCCGCCTCCATTGATGTTGACTATATCTATTTAGTACACTTCATGCTTTGTGCTTATGCCTATCTTTCCTAGCATCATCACATTATGTTACTCTCGTTATCTGATGACACGCTCTTGTTCTATGGTTTATGCTTGATTGTTGAGGGTACAATTCCTCAATACCTCACTTTTCACATCTTGATTACTAATGCTTTGTGCTTCATGTCTATCTTTCGAGCATCACCACATCTCTGGTAAACATATTTTACCTTCATTACTCGATGATGCACTCTTGTTCTATGGTTCATACTTGACTATTGAGGGAGAATTCCTAAATGAACCTCATCTCACACACATTTAATTGGGGGAAATATGACCCCTTGTATCTACACATTTTACATATCGTAGCACACCATAACAATCACATAACATTTACACATCTTGGTTGTATTTACTCTTGTTAGCTTATACTACTTACATGTTACACTTTGTTTCATGTGTTAGTGGAATACTTATTATGTCATTATATTTTTATGTACACACATGCACATTCACATGGTAGCTTGAAGTGAATGAATTAATTTTACATATTCTTATGTGATGCATGATGCTCAACACTGCTCTTTACCAATCTCACTGAGGCACCTAGGGGCATCTACCTTTACTACTCTCATTCTCAACACATCACAGGTCATATTCTTATAATATTTACTACTTTTTGTCAATGTCACTTACTTTTCACTTATATAAACATGTTTTGACATAATATTTATCTTTCTAACATGCTAACGGGTGCTTCATGTGTAGATTTTTCCTTACATGATTCCATACAACCATGGTTATCTATCACTTCTTATTTGCTATTGTTTGTTATTATTTGTGGGTTATGCCCTATGTCTTGTTTGATCATTGTTTTCTTATGACCGATATGGCCCACATTATATTGTGACATTGTGAGCGATGTCCCGTGTATGAAACCTACTTTTTCAGTACCTCTTATCTTCATAGTTGTTTGTTACATTGTCTTTTATTACATACTAGCTCTTTTACACTAACACTTGTTTACTAGTCCATCTTTTTTGCATGTGCCTTGGTTTCTACCATGCACATCCCCTACCCCCGTAGGTATTCAATATAGATAGATATGCATGTCCTCTCTTTTGGGCTGCATCCTCATAATTCCGTCACATGTACCCCAAACAAGGGGGAGCATTTATTGGGTGAACAAATCACCCCTCTAACAGTACTCAAAGCTTCATAATAGAAAAATATAGTAAATAATTAGCATAGGAACATAGTCATAAAGTGGTCTAGAATTAAACTTGGTTCACAAACATGAGTGGACACTAGTGCCCAAAGAAAGCAAATAGAATGATGGGTGTTTGTGTCTAGGGGAAAAATAGACAATTTCTCGATTCAACACAGTTTTTAGTTGTTTACAGTAAGGATCTATAGTATAAGTGCTTGCCTTCAGTAACAAAATTCACTCAATCAACTACAATCAGTTACAAATTGATACATTCCATCTGTAGTGGCACTTATTTGAGAAGTGTCATGGAAGGAGAAAAAAATACCTCTCTCCCCAACAATCTTCTCTTGGCGTGAGATCGCCCAAAAACCAAAAAACCTTTATTGCCCAAGAACAAGACACTCAAATCCAACAAAGATCTCCAAAATAAAAGTAGACAAATTTCTATCCTATACTCTCTCATACATCAAGTGAATTCTTTCCTTGATTGTTACTTTCTACACACTTTTACTTACTCATACACACATTACTCTGATTCTTCATATACGAGACTTTGACTACTCTTTTGATTTTATTTTGTAGGACCATCCTTACAAGAAGTATCTCACATCTTCAAGCACAAGCTCCAGTATCACCCTACTACACAAATGTTCTACCCCTAGGGTCTACCTCCCTTTCCTAGTTTCTATGCTTCATATTATGATCTTTTCACACTTCACGTAGCTACTTGTCCACTCAGCACATTATCGAGTACACTTCTCTTCATATCATAAGATACACATCTTCTATTTACTTTATGTTATCAATTATTCACTCAACAACATAAAGTGGGGAAAATGTAGACACAAAATCTATGAACTTGGGTACATTTCTAGGTCTTAAAGCATACTAATGTATACATAATTCCTAAGCAAGAAAAATAGTAGTTGAAAACTCCTTTTGGCATTTTGATTGGTTTATCTATTGCACTTTATTGACTTTACACATCTTACAACTCTATCGGCACTTGACTAATTTATCTTTTGATGGCCTCGGACACTAGCACTCAATTAGGATAGAAGCACCCAGCAGTGCTACTATCCCTCCTCGATGCTCTTGACCCTATCTTTATTCTTTTTACTCTTTTGGGTCCTTTTCGCTTCTTTGTCACCTTTTAACACTTTAGGTCATCCTTTCAGTTGTCAATTACAAAATTCAAACAAGGGAATCATATATATACTTAGTTACTTATTCTAAATAATGGGCCAAGCACTATAAAATTATCTATCTATCAGCACCTAAGCTTACACAAAGGCATAAGAGCACTACAAGGCATACATCTAGCACATCCATATAAGGGACAAGGGCTACATTATTTTGCATACACAACATAGGAGGGGAGTTCATTCTATTCCATCACACACATTCTACATACTTGATACAATCTACATTTAGCTCACTATCATCATGAAACTTGCACAAGGGAAACCTAGGGCATCATTACACACACAAGCATAGAGAACTACATGGAGTCTGAGATGTAGTGCAATGCTCAGTCATAAGTTCACTCTTTAATTGACCTCCGAGGCCGGTCGAATCCCTATTTTGCATATTTTTTATTATATTTGATGTGGTTTGTGGGAATGTGTAGGTAGTCATCTATTTTGTAGGTTATAGGTATGACCAGAAGACATTACAAGTGAAACTAGAGTGACAAAGAGAGATCAACAACGAAGCTCCTCCAACCTAGAAAAGACTAGATCCTGAGCATTTGAGTGGACACAGGCACCCAGTTCAAGTCACTAACACTGGGGCACTCTTTTCCTCCCATAGGCACTTATGTCTTCTGCATTTCTAGGGTTTTGAAACCTCATCAAGTCTATATGACACTTTGTCTAGCCAAATCCAACATATACTCAATCCAAATCACTCCCAGGTTACGCAGAATCAACTAATTCATCTTCCCCTCTCATTTGCTTAAGGTTTTACATTATTAAATGCTTATTGTTTGTGCATACTATATATAATTATCATAATATCATTATTTACAATAAGTTACTATGAAATTAATATTTAATTCAATTTATTTTAATTCAATTTCAAATGGTTTTGGGATTTGTGACAATTAGGGTTTTTGAAGAAACACATATTTCCAAACCACTAAAGAGTAAAAACTATATAGCCCCATTCCAAGAAGGTCTAAGACTGTAAAATAAGTTCAGATTGGATATTACAAACCAAATCAATTTTATTATCTTGGACCACGGTAGTTTCAAGTCACAGTTTAAAAACGAAGCATCTTTAGGTTCACTATTTTCATATTCTCCACTTTATACCAAATCTCCCTAGTATCACTTTGGGTAGCTAAGTACATATTCCCTCTTCTATTTTTTATTTTGTAGCATGTCGTCACCATTAATTGCAAGTAACAATACAGAATTATGATATTTTTAGTTTGTAAAAGGTCTAGGAATTTTACTTGACAACCCCAAATATTTTTTTACTACCTTTCGAGAAGCTCGATCAATATTGTCAAATTTGTCTCTTTGCAAGTATCAACTTGTGCGGAAGGTTTCGGGAGCCTCGTGTGGTTTCAAGAATCTATATTACAGTTATTGGAAATATTTCATAGTCTACTACATGTTAGTATACTTAGAGTAAGTTTTTAGAAGCATTGGGAATGGAAACCTTTCAAGAACTAAGATATCTTGACCCTAATGAAGAAGCAAACTTGTATGGAAGGTTTCAAGAGCTCTAGGTGGATCTGGAAGCCCTATCAGTAGTTAAAATAAAATATTATGAGCTCCTCACATGATCTTAACACTAGTTTTGGTCTTGGTCATTGTAATTTTTCTCCATAGCCAAAAACCATTTGCTACCTTGTTATGACTACTTTGGTTATTTTTAGGTTTTTCTCAAAAATTAAGATGCTAGAACTTTCAACTCTTGGAAATTATTTCAATGGATTTTTTAGTGGTTTTTATTCAAAATCACGTATCATATGGCTTCAGAAGTCCCACTTTTGGTCTAGGAATGCAATTTTCACTATCTAAGTTCCTACTAAGGCCTCCATATGTGCTTTTGGAACTTTTAGTTCCTCATCGTAATCAAAAATGTGCTTTTACACCTTGCTTGGTTCCAATTTGGAGTTAGAAGCATGATGTAACTCTTTATGAGGTTAAAAATTCTACTTTTGGGAACTCACTTGGTTTCCATGTTCTAATTTCATGTTGACATGCATCTTTTGCACCTCAAGTTCCTTATGAACTCCAAAATTTTACTTTTGGGAATTTCATAGTGACATGCACTTTTTTCACCTTGAGTTCCTTATGAACTCAAAAATATATATTTTGGGAACTCACTTGATTTCCATGTTCTAATTTCATGTTGACATGCACCTTTTGTACCTAAGTTCCTTTTGAATTCCAAAAGTGCACTTTTGGGAATCACTTGTTCTAATTTCATATTGGCTTGTAATTTTTGCACCTTGATTTCCTTATGAACCTGAAAAGTGTGCTTTTAGGAACCTCTTATTCCTTCCTCCATCTAAAAGTGTGCTTCGGAACTTAAGTTATTCCTCCGCTCAACAAGAAATACACTTTTGAGAACCCTAAGTAATAGCATACAACTTGTGTCCCCCCAAAAGTGAGTTTTAAATCACATAAAGTCTTCCCCAAGCTTCTCAACTTCATATTAGAACAAAAGTGCACTCTCTCTTGCTCCTTAAAAGTCATGAAAGCCATGAAAATTAGCTCCATGACCTAGCTTCCAAGAACACATTTTTCTCATTTCCAATGATTTCATCGTCAAAATATATTGAAATTTTTCCAAGATACTCTATTCAAAATGATTTCAAGTTAATATATCATACACATGCTATAATGAACTGATTTATTTATTACCTCTATAATAACACTCATCTGGAAATGTTCATTTTTCCTTAGCTTTTCTTAAAACCTTTTGTTCATTTCCGGAGACTCAATTATGCAAATCCTCATAATTTTTGACTATATGTTTTCCTTGATAATACCCTTCTTTTGAGTGATGAGCTGGAAGATTCCATTTTCTACGATCAAACTCGCTTTTCATCAAAACTTTGTTAAAACAAGCAAGTTGTGCCCATGATCCATTTTGTCATTTCCTATTGATTTCCATAGATGATTTTTCTCAAATTTGGAGCATAGTTTCACCTTCCCCATACCTTTCATTCAAATCCATTCATGTTTACTTTCATTGAGTATTACTCCCAGATTAATTAAATCCATGTTTCAGTTACAAGCCTCATTAAAATCCCATTTAAACCTTTAAAAACTCAAATTTTACCTTGTCAAGTGTCAGTTTTCCATTACAAAAATTTTCATGCTACTCATTCTAAATATGAAGTTCAAGTATCTCGGCTATGAGCCTATTTCCATTCTAATCATTGAAATTTCTAATATCATATATAGTAACGTAGATTTCATGGATTTTAAGGATCTAAGAATGAGGATGACATAAGGTGACAAGACTCCATTAGTAGATAACATCTTCCATAATGGCTTGTATTGGGTTGCATGATTTCCTTTATCCATTCATTGTATGGATTTAGTCTTGGCATGTTCATACCACTATGATCCTAAATTGAGAAATTAAAACTTTAAATGGCTCAATGTTGGCCCACCTGGATCCAGTTCACATTGGTACCACTTTTGGAATACAAAGAAGAAAGAACTTTGTTTTTTTAACCAAGGAGAATGTGTTAGCCGAATGGAATAATCGAGATTCTAAGCTCTATAACATGTTGGTTTTTGTAGACACAAAATCACACACTTAGGTACATTTCTAGGTCCTAAAAGCATACTAGCATTTATATGATTCCTAAAAAAGAAAACTAGTGGTTGACAACTATCTTTGGCCTCTTTTCTTTATTTGGTCTTACACACCCTACTGACCCAGGTTGGAAATTTACTTGTTTATCTTTCATGGCTTCAGACACTAGTACCCAGACCAAGATAGTAGTGCTCGGTATTCCTGTCCCTTTTGGGAACCGTGACCCTTTCTTATATTACTCACTCTTTTTGGTATCTTTTATATTTTGGGAATCATTTACACTTATGGGTCACCTTCCAATTTTCAATTACAAAATTCAAACAAGGGAATCATATAAATACATAGTTATGTGTTCAAAATCAAGGACCAAGCACTAAGCATTACTATCATCACCTAAGCTTGCATTTCAAAGGCACTAAAGCACTCTAAAGGCATCCATCTAGCACTCATTCAAGGGACAAGGGTTGCATCAACTCTGCATACACTACATAGGAAGGGGAAGTCTATTATATTCCATCCACACATACTACTACATTGCTACATTCTAGCTACACCCGCTATCAAGTACAACTTGCACAAGGGCATCCTTTATACACACACAAAATAACTACATGAAGTCTCGAGATGCGGTGCAATGGTCGATCGTAAGTTCACTCTCGGGGTGACCATCGGGGTCAATCTAACTCCCCATTCTACATTTTCCTTTTTAGGTTTGATGTAGTTTGTGGGCTTGTGTGGGTGTAGACACTAAATCATACACTTTGGGTACATTTGTAGGTTGTGATCACATACCACTGTACATATGATTCCTAAATGAGAAAATTACTAATTGACCATTGTCTTTGCCCTCTTTTCTTTCTTCCTAGTTAACTTCTTGGCCTTACACACCTTGTTTCCTAGTCGACTTTCGATACTTCATCTTTTCGAGTCTTGACACAAGCCCCAAACTAGGAAGCAGCGCCTGGTTCCCTCATCCCTCCGGGAACCCCGGCCTCTTTGTATCTTGCTCACCTCTTTTGGCCTCTTCTAGTTGTTAGGCATCTTGTTTTCTTATGGTTTGGCCTTTTAGTTGTTAATTATAAAATTTAAATAAGGGAATCATATAAATATAAAGCTATGTGACCATAATAAAAGACCAAGCTATAAGCATCTACTATCATCACCTAAGGTTGCATCCAAAGGCATTCTAAGAGCATCAAAGCATCCATCTAGCTATCATTAAAGGGACAAGGGATGCATTCTTTTGCATACACTTCATAGGAGGGGAAGTTCATTTTAACATCCACACATCTACTTACATTTATAAATCTAGTTATTGCTCATTATTCAAGTGTGTTTGGCACAAGATCCAATTAAGGCATGATTCTTCACACACGTATGCGAGAACTACATGGATTCTAAAATGTAGTGCAGTACCAGATCATAAGTTCACTTTGTCGGGTGACCACCGAGGTCAATCGACTCCCCATTTGCATCTTTTTCTTTTTAGGATTTGATGTGTTTTGGGGTTTTATAAGTGCTCTTTCTATTTTTCAGGTTATATGTGAATCTTGTTAACTTAGTGTGACATATAGGCGATCAATAGCAAAGGGCAATGACATAGAAGCGACAACGTAAAAATTATTTTCGAGGTTCTAAACAATCACAGGCACCCAACAATGGTCTACAGCCTAGGCACCCGACCTAATCCAAGCGCCCCAATCTAGGTTGATCTTTGTGGTCACACATATTTCTAAGCTTTGTTACGACACTTCCCTCCTCTTGTTCATCATTTCCTCGATCGCACAATTCGGGATAAATTTTAAAATCAGCTAAGTACTTTATCTCTTCACTTGCATCCAGTGGTTTTAGTTTCACCTATCTTATTACTTAGGTCAGATATGTACTTCATTGTTTTATTTATTAGTTATTACACTACAATATAGGGTTTTATAAAAGTGTATTTTTGTTAAATCATTTGGTGAACCCATCACTCGAACCCACCTTGCTTCTAGGTCTTTTATCATCTTCTTATTATGGCTCAATCTTATGGTGAATTTACTAAAGCCCACCTTCAAGAGCTCAATGATCATCTTGTTGAACATCCTCAAGATCTAGATCTTCTTTTATTCACTGCTCATGAGGAGGCCACCAATCTTACGGAGATTAATGTTCCTACATCCATCCCTGGTTCCATTCCTATCGATACTCAACCCCCTTCTTCTACTTTTCCACCTACTTCTATTGTTTATGTTTATGTTCCTACTCCCACCAATCACTTCACTCCACCTCTTTTTTATCACATGCAACAAGTCTCTTTTATGGCACTCAAGACCTAGCTTCTCTTTATCAAGATCTTCAAGTTCAAATCTATCAATTACAACAAGCTACTTCTCGTGCATCTCCATCTCTAGATTCCACATTACTTTGCTTCATACTCCTTTCGCACCTCGCCACTTCCACTTATGCACTTTCTCTAAAAAATTTTACTCCCAAGCTGCCCATTTTAATTAGCCATGGTGATCCTCAAAAGCATCTTTGAGCATTTCATATAGTATGTTTAGATTATGTAGATAATAACACATTATTAGCAAAGCTCTTTCCTAGAAGTATCCAAGACTATGCAATGTGTTGGTTCTACAATATACTGTCCACTCGATAACATCCTTCATGCATTTGTCCGATGTTTTTATTACTCATTTCTCAACCAATATCGGCTCTAAGATCTCATACGCTCAACTAGCACAAATCAAGCAAGGATCTAATGAACATCTAGCAGACTATGTCTTACGATATAAGAAAAACCTAGCTAAGATGTCTAATGTGCTATTAGACACCGAGTTGCAAGATCTTTTTGTATAAAGTATTTTGTCTCCATTATAAGAAAGTGTCATCTTCGGGACATCTCCATCATTCAATCATTCATGCCATACACTTAAGCTACGCGAAAGTAAGCTATTATCTATGGAAAATCTTAATTATCATGAACAAGCTTCATCTTTGGCTTGGTTTCAAAGTAAATCAAATTTCAAACCATCTACTAAACCTACTAAAGAAAAACCAATTGTCGGTGTTGTCATTACTCTTGAAAAGCTTCAATGGCAGCCTCAAGCATAAATTTACAAATAAATCTATCACTCTACATATTCTATTGTCAAAATTAGTTGAGAGAAATCTTATTACACTTCCACCTCCACTCGATCTAGATCCATCCTACCCTCAGGGCCGTAATTACAATGAAAATTTCAGATGTGACTACCATCAATGCATTGGGCATTCCAAAGATTAATGATTTAAACTTCAACATCTCATTCAAGATCTGATTGACAACAGCAAAATTGAGCTTCCTGAACCTTCGGCATCTCAGGAATTCAATGAAAATAAAAAGCTCAAAAATTTTAATGATCCTATTCCTAAACATGAAAAGCAAACGTATGACTCTTCAAACAATCATACATATCATGCAGTGCCTCCTTCTTCATCGAGGGCTCTTGATTTTCTAGTTACTCATGTGGATGCACTTCCACCAATCATTGCCTTCTCTAATCACAACTATCATGTTACATTCTCTTCTAACATGTTACATATCAATGCTTCCATGGATCTTATGTTATTAACAATATCATGATCATCTCGTCATCTTTTGTGTGTGTGATATATTGCACTTCTTTTTCTATCGACTATTCACTATCACGTATGTCATATCCAATTGCTAAATCATATGGTTACGTCAAGCTTCCAGTCACAGTTGGTCCTATTACCATGCTTGTGTAATTTCTTATGGCACCTTCATTCAAAGGGTGTGACATGCTCTTAGGTCTTCCCTATCTTCGTGCAACTCGGGTTCTCATTTCCATGAATCACTTGTGTCTAAAGTTCATTCACAACATGCAAGTCATTGTTATGAATGGTGTTTCACCATGCACACCACGGCCGCAACCTCTTCTTAAGGTTTCCATTGCACTCACTAGAGCAGATAGGTCCCCGTAACCTCTCAAATCTAAAGCGTAATATTCTCCTAGCTCACTTGATCACACACAACCTACTTGGTATCATCAGTCTATTAGTCCATCACATTAGTCTAAGTCAACCACTCGGACGCCTCCTTTAGATAGGTATATATCACCTCCTTGATTTCCTTCACATAGGTGTTCATCCCCTCCACATTCTACTTCACATAGGTTTTCATCACCTCTATACTCTCCTACACATAGGTGTTCATCACCTTCATGTTTTTCTTTACATAGATGTCCATTGCCTTTGTGGTCTCCTTCACATAAGTCCACATCACCGCGCAAGTATCACGTACATAGGTCTCATTCACCGATACATCATTTGTCTCATACATCGCTGATCTTAGAGCACGGTCACATGCCTTCATCTCTATAAGCATTGGGTGGTGAACCCTTACCCTTCACTTTTGTCGGAAAGTGTATTCATCGGCATACACTTGGGGTATCATACTTATTCTCCCCCTTCTAGCATTATCATGTGTCTTACATTTCTACTTGTTCACTCTACACTTTGCATAAAATATATCGCACATCTTCGCACATCTTAATACAATTGTATCATCACAAACCCTATGACACACTCTCATGCTAAGGTTCACACTTGATCATTAAGGGCATACTACATTCATGAACATCACATCACACGACACGTATCACACTTGACGCATTCACAACACATCTTTCTCACACATCATCACTACCCTATGACGCACTCTAGTTCCACGAGTTCATTCTTGACTACCGAGGGCCTAAATCAGAAATGAACCTCACCACACTCACTCATTCTCTATGCTCTATGTTTCATCAATCATATCTATCTATCGCACACATTTAAACCATTTCCCAATGATGCACTCTTGTTCTCTGGTTCATTCTCGATCGCTAAGGGGGAATATATAAATGAACTTCATCGCATGCATACTCATTGAGACTCACCCAAGGGCATGTTGCTCCTATCATTCACTTTATATTCCACCCCATTCAAACTCACGACATGTTGCATATATTGGTTGCATTTATTCCTTCTTAATTATGCTTACATGTACACTTTTCTTATTATGTTAGACAAATACACAGTATGTCATTATATTTATCATATACACATGTGCGTTCACTTGCCTTCTAGTTGTGAATGCAGACTTTACACAGATCTATTACACACAACATGGATGCTTGGCACTATACCTCTTACCAGTCCCACAACGAATCTTGGGGGTATCTAATTTTGTATACACATCACAGGTGTTATTGTTTCATTTTATACTACTTCTTATTCTTACTAGCACACTACTATATTAGACCATACACGCTTTGACATACTTTTTATCTTTCTAACATACTAATGAGTTCTTCATGTGTAGTAATTGCTTCTGTGTCTATTTTCCACCATGATTATTTGTTACTTTACTTGTTATTGCTTGTCATTGTTTGTCATTGTTTGTGGGCTTTACCCTTTGTCTTATGTGCACATCGTATGCTTTTGGACACTTCAAGCCCTGATTGTCTTATGACATTGTGAGTGATGTCCCATGTTTGAAACCCAATTTTTGTAGTCTACATTGTCTTCTTGTTTTCTAGATTACACATTGTCTTCTATATGTGTATTTGTCTTGTTTGCACTAACACTTGTTTCAGATGCTTTGTTTGCATGTGCCTTTGTTTCCACCAAGCACATTCCCCATGCAAGGCATCGTTTCATATATCAGCGTCTGGTCCTCCTTTGGGCCACATACTCCTAGTGATGTTGCATGCACCCTAAATGAGGGGGCATACATTGGGTGAATTAGTCACCCCATTTAGTAGTTCACAGCCATGAGACAACACACCAAGACCGATACAAAGACAGTCTAAAGTTACGAAATGGCCTGAATATGACCTGAGGTCATCGGTTCAACATGGATGTCGGTGCCCAAACATAGACATGAGCACCTAGGTTCTCCTGACCCTTCCTAGGTGCCCATGACCAGGGGAAGTTACAACCATTTTCTCACAAAGAACGTAGTTTTAAGCAATCTACACAACGGTTTTCTCAAGTATAGGCACGATCCTTCAAAGCAATCAGCATGCATGTTTTCTCTTCTTTTTTATTCATGTTGGATTGAGCTGGATTGAAATGGATCATATTTGAACAAATCAGGATCACACCATTTGTAGTGGTGTATAAATCGTCTGGAGCGATCAAAGGATGGAGAATAACACTAGATCTTTCTCCCTACACTTCTTCTGCTATGGCGCAAGATCACCCAAAAACTCTCTTAGTGTGAGATCACCCAAAAACTCGCTCTTCTACTACATCTTCAGGATACTTCATATCCTTATTACTCATCACGAATCAGGTGCACATGTTTCTTTTCAACTTTTTACATGTTTTTACATACTTGGATCAAATTTTTCATATACACATATTTGACTACTCTTTTTCTCTTCTCTTTTGCGAGGTCCATTATTTTTGGAGGAAACAATTACATCATCACACACATCAAATGACAATGACAATAGGTACAATGTGACATATACACATACGCTTTCACCCCTAGGGTCACTTCCTCTTCTCTAGCTTCCACACTTCATTTTTATTACTCCACGCTTTTTCTTATCTCCTTGGCATGTTTTTCATATCTCTTATCTAATTTATGTTATCAACTATTCACTCAACAACATAAAGTGGGAGAAAATGTAGACATTAAATCATGCACTTGGATACATTTTTAGGCCCCGATCACGTACCATTATTCATATTATTCCTAAGCGAGAAAAGTACTAATTGATCATTGTATTTGGCCTCTTTTCTTTCTATTTGGTTTCATTCTTGGCCTTACACACCCTATTGCCCAATATGACTTTCAATACTTTAGATTTTCTAAGTTTGGACACCAATTCCCAACTATGACGCGCCAACACTTAGGCACCCTCATCCCCTTTGGGCGCCCCTGACCTCTTTGTATCTTACTCGCCTCTTTTTGGCCTCTTCTAGCCATTGTGCATCTTGTTTTCTTATGGGTTGGCCTTTTAGTGGTTAATTATGAAATTCAAACAAGGGAATCATATAAATATAAATTTATGTGACCATGATAAAATACCAAGCTCTAAGCATCTATTATCATCACCTAAGGTTGCATCCAAAGGCATTCTAAGAGCATCAAAGCATCCATCTAGATATCATTAAAGGGATAAGGGACACCTTCTTATGTATACACTTCATAGGAGGGAAGTTCATTTTTACATCCATACATCTACTTATATTTCTACATCTAGCTATTACTTGTTATTCAAGTGTGTCTCGACACAAGAGCAACCTAGAGCATGATTCTTCACACACATATACAAAACTACACAAAGTTTGAAATGTCGTGCAGAGTGTCTAGATTGTAAGTTCACTCTATTGGGTGACCGTCGAGGTTAGTCTAACTCCCCATTTGAATCTTTTTCTTTTTGGGATTTGATGTGTTTTGGGTTTTGTAGGTGTTCTTTCTATTTTAGGTTATAGGTGAATATTGTGGACTTAGTGCAACATACAAGTGATCAACAACGAAGAGCAAAGTGACATAGAAATGACAACGTAAAAATCATTTTCGAAGTTACGTGTAGTCACGAGGTGCCCCGTGAGTCTACAATGCCCTGGACACCCCGACCTGGTCCAGACGCCTAGTCCAGGTACATCCTAATGGTCGCACAATTTTCGACATCGGATGTGATACTTCCTCCTCTTATTCATCAATTCTTTAGTCCAACGCAGAGTTTTGGATAAATTGTGAAATTATCTAAGTAATTTATCCCTTTTCTTGCACTTAGGGTTTTAATTTTATCTAGCTTATCGCTTAGTTCAAATATGTACTTCATTGCTTTATTTATCAGTTTTTACACTGCAATATAGGGTTTTACAAAATAATATTTTTGTCAAATCGATAGAGTGAACTTCTCTTTTGCGGGTTATAGGTATCATCAAGATCATAGTGCAAACATCGGGTTATCAATAGAGAAAAATTGTGAAGCCCTAATGACACAAGAAAACCATACTACGAAAGCATCTATACAGATCCACCAACGCATAGTTTCAATCTCCATCACCTATACACCCTGTCTCTACTATGGGTGCTCATGTCCAGATTTGTTCCTACACTCCATATTTTTTAATGACCGGTGATAACCCTATTTGCCTTATGTTCATCAATCACACTTGCCTAGATCACTTCATGTCCCTTCGAAAATTAACTAAGTGCTCATATTTCTCTTCCTTGTTTAGGTTTCATATTTTACATCTTTGTTTGCTTATGGCTCTACCTGTATTTTAGAATTTGTACATCATTTATTATGATAGTTACTCTGCAATTGATTTTAATTAAATTTAAATTAAATCATTTGGTGAACCCATCACTTGAATCCAACCTTCCTCTAGGGTTTTCCTTTTATTCCCGTCACCCATAGTGGTCATTTTGGTTCCTTTGAGTACATTGAGCTTCCTCCCTCTATTCGTAAGTCCTCTAAGTCAATGGTTGAATCTTCCAACCCCTTTCTTAATTCAAACATGTCCCTCTTGAGAACATTGAAGCTTCTGATAGCAAACATTCATATGATGAGGATACCAACGTTGATCAAGAACAACTAGACAAACTCACCAATTTTCATCAAGTGTTGTGCACCAACCCTTTGCATATTCCACATGTTCTCAATGCTTTAATTACTATTAAACATTCTCAAGATGCTAATTTTTCTCCTCTTGTAGGCTCTTCTCAGTTGTCATGGCTTCCACCTAACCTCTTAACATTCTTACTTCCATTACTACCACTACCACTCCTCTCATCACTCCCAATACCTCTAATACACAACTTGGTTCCTCTTCAGGCACTCATGACTTAGCTTCTTTATATCAGGATTTGAAAATTCAAATATGTTAGTTACTACATGTTACTTCACATTCCTCTCCATCCCTTGATTCCTCTTTACTCCATACCCCTTCCACACCCGCCATTTCTACTTATCCACTTCCTCCTAACTTCGTCACCCCTAAGCTGCCCACCTTCAATAGCCATGGTGGCCCTCAAGAGCATCTCTAATATTTTCATGTGGCATGTCTTGACTATGCAGATGATTATACATTGCTAGCTAATTTATTTCTTAAGAGTCTTCAAGATTACACCATGCATTGGTTTTATGATCTACTTGTTCATTCAATAGCTTCTTTCACGCATTTAGCCAATGTTTTTCTCTCTCACTTTTCCATCAATATCGGCACCAAGATCTCTTATGCATGACTTGCTCAAATCTAATAAAGATCTAATGAGCATCTAGTTGACTATGTTTTTGCATTACAAGAACAAAATACCTAAGATGACCAATGTCCTCAATGATTTAGAATTGCAAGATATATTTGTTTAAAGCCTCTTGCCACAACTTCAAGAGATTTTTATCTTTGAGACCTCTCCTTCATTTAATCAATTATGCCATACACTCAAAATGTGTGAAGTTAAACTCCTCTTTATGGGAAAATTAAAATATCATGATACTCCTTCATCCTCTTCTAATAGGTTTCAAGCTAAATAAATAGTCAAGCCATCTCCTAAGCCCCCTTTGAAGTAAAGGCGATTGTTAATGTCGTCTCTTCACCTGAAAAACTTCAATGACAACCTTCAAAGCGTGTACTTTCACCAAATTACCCTATGCACCTTGATTTCTATAGCCTCAACTCATCAAAAACAAACTTATCACTCTGTCACCGCGCTCAATCTCGATCCCTCTCACCCCTATGGCTATAATTATGATGAAAATGTAAGATGTGATTATCACCAATGTGTTGGGAATTCTACTGATTGTTGTTTCAAACTCAAGCATATCATTCAAGATCTTATTGACAATAATTCACTCGAGCTCCCTGAGCCATCTACTTCTAAGCCGATCAACGATAATAAAAAGATAAAACTATTTAATGACCCTTTTCCCAAGCATGACACGCAAGCTCCTAATTCTTCTGTTAATCATACATATCAAGTTGTTCCCCCTCCTTCATCGGGGCCCCTTGACTTTCTTGTCACTTTTGTTAATGCATCACCACCATTCATTTCATTTTCAAATCACGATTATCATGCTACATTTACTTTTGATTCCTTACACATCAATGCTTCTATCGGTTCATATATCAATAATACTTTGATCTATCCAAGTAGCTCCTATGAACATGTGCTCCATTACACTCCTCCTAGCTATCAAATGTCCTCTATCTAATATCACATTTCAGTTCCCAATTCTTTTGGCTATATTCGGATTTATGTTACTGTTGGCCCTCTTACCATGCTTGTGTCATTCGTTGTGGCATCTTCAATTAAAGGTTGTGACATGCTCTTAGGTCTCTCTTAGCTCCACGTTGCCCAATCCATTCCTTTCGTGAATCACTTGTGCCTTAAATTCATTCACAATAAGCAAGTTATCATTATCAAAGGTGTCCCACCATGTACACCATTTCCTCGACCTACTCTTAATGATATATATACATAAGTCACGGACATCTAGGGCTCCTCTACCAATCAATTCTAAAGCACACTCTACACCTAGTTATCCTATTCGAACTCATCCTACTCCACGACCTTTTCATCCTCATTGGTCTCTTAGTCCACATATTTGGCCTAATTCCCCTACTCGGGAAGCCTCTTCACATAGGTGTTCACCACTACCTTCACCACATAGGTCTCCTTCACGTATGCATAATTACCCTCTTACACCATTGATCTTAGAGCATTGTCACATTCCTTTATCTCCTCAAACATCGGGTGGAGGGCCCTTTCCCTACACTATCGTTGGATAACTTTCTCTCACTTAAACACTTGGGGGCATCATGCTTTCTTCCTACCCTCCCATCACTTTTAATTTTCTTTGATGACTACTACCATGATTTATGTTATGTGCTTCAAATCTATTCTTTATTTGCACTCTCATGCCTTTTGATACACACATTATATTATCATTACCATATGATGTACTCTAATTCCATGGTTCATACTTGACTGTTGAGGGTCTAATTCTGAAATGAAACTCATATCATTCACACTTCACACTTTGTTCTTCGTGATACATCTTTCTAGCATCTATTCCAACATTGCACTCGTTACTGATGACACACTCTTGTTTTATGGTTCATTCTTGACTATTGAGGGTCCCTATAAATGAACCTCATCTCATATACACATCCTTTGGAGGGCACCTTTGCTCCTACCATCTTCACATATTACAATCCATATCATCACACTCCTACATTGCACTTGCATATATTGGTTTCTTTATCTACTTACACGTTACACTTTGTTTTCCATGTTATACGGATTTGTAGTATGTCATCTTCTTTCTATACATATACACATGTGTGTTCACTTGGTCTCTAGTTGTGAATGTAGATCTCTTACAGGTTCTTACACACTGTAATGATGCTTCACATTGTACCTTTTACCGGTCCCACGAGGATCTGAGGAATCTACCTTTTTACTACTCTCACACATTACATGTGTTATCACTTCATCATTTACTACTTTTACCTTTTATCATACTACTTTCCGTTGATACATACATGCCTTGATATACTATTTATCTTTCTAACATGTTAACGGTGCTTCATGTGTAACATTTACTTTTCAAGACTATATGCCACCATGGTTATCTGACACATTTTTTTATCTTGTTTGTCATTATATGTTATTATTTGTGAGTTATGTCCTATGTCTTGTATGCTCATTGTATGTTTTTTTGGTCGCTTCATCCTTGATTTTCTTGTGACATTGTGATTGATTTCCCATTTTTGAAACCCACTTTTCATGGTTCATTTTGTTTGTACACTTGCTTATTACATTTTCTTCTATTGCATGCTTTTTCTACTAACACATTTTATTAGCCGCTTTTTTTTGCATGTGCCTTGGTTTCTACCATACACATGCCCCCCTGCCCCTGTATATCTGACTTCAGCATCAAGATCCTGGTCCTCTCCTCTCGGTCCACATTCTCCTATTATCGGCGTATGACCCCAAATGAGGGGGGGATATGTTGGCTGAATAAATCACCCCTAAAACAACTTAGAGCATAAGTTCAAGTCAGCACATTACAACAACATTGTAGGAACACGGTCATAGAATGACCCGAATCGACTTGGGTCCAATGCACAGTACAGACACCAATGCCTAGACTCGAGACACTAGCATGGGTGATCTTGACCTCTCATGAGCGTTAATATCTAGGGGACACATACAATCATCTTCTCAAGTCAACACAATTCACAAAAGTCTTCAAAGTAATGTTATAGCTACAAGCACAAGAGTCCTCCATCCATAGAATATATTCTATCACCTATAATCTATACAATTGGAACTAATTGGAACAATGGAAAAACGGAACAACTTATCGGGGAAAAAAAAATTCGGGCACTGCACCATCTATAGTGGTGCTTATTAGGTAGATTCATGGAAGGAGAGTAAAACTAGACCTCTCTCCCCAACACTTGCTCTTTATCATGATATCGCCCAAAAACTCACTATCAGTGAGATCGCCCAAAAACTCTCTTCTTCACAAAGCATTTCAAGACACATTTCCATCCTTCACACTCTTTTACATCAGTGCACACTTTCCTTTACTATTACTTTTACATTCTTCTACATACTTTTGCATAATTTGCTTGATTTATCATATACGAGGACTTTAATTACCCTCTTTCTCTTCTTTTCCAATTTCATCCTTAATATGCAACAAGAAGAAGCCTAAAATAGTAAATACGTACCACAATAACAGGTATAAACAATGCACATGCTTCACCCCTAGGGTCACTTTCCTTTCCTAGTATCCATGCTTCACTTTGTAATTACTTCACTTGTCCACTTGACACGTTATTCACCACACGCTTTATAGGATCATAAGGTATGCATCTCTTATCTACTTTATGTTATCGAGTATTCACTCAACAACATAAAGTGGGGGCAAATGTAGACACAAAATAACACACTTGGGTACATTATTAGGTCTTAAAAGTATACTAGTATTTATATGATTCCCAAGTAAGAAAACTAGTGGTTGATAACTATCGTTGACCTCTTTTCTTTATTTGGTCTTACACACCCTACAACCCAGTGGAAGTTACTTGATTATCTTTCATGGCTTAACACGGCAAATGAGCGCTAGGTGATTTTGTCCCTTCGGGTGCCCCTAGCCCTTTCTTATATTACTCTCTCTTTTGGATCTCTTTGATCTGTTGGGCATCTTTTTCACTTATGGGTCGGCCTTCCGGATTTACGAAATTCAAACAAGGGAATCATATAAATACATAGTTATGTGTTAAAAATCAAGGACCAAGAACTAAGCATTACTATCATCACCTAAGATTGCATTCCAAAGGCACTAATCCACTCTAAAGGAATCCATTTAGCACTCATTCAAGGGACAAGGGTTGCATCACTCTCGCATACACCGCATAGGAGGGGGAAGTCTATTCTATTCCATCCACACATACTATTACATTGTTACATTCTAGCTCTACAAGCCACTATCAGTGTAAATTACACTAGGGAATTTTTTTGCACACACACACACACATAAGAACTACATGAAGTCTAACATGTAGTGCAGTGCTCGGTCGTAAGTTCACTCTCGGGGTGACAGCGATTGAGGTCGATCGACTCCCTATTCTGCATTTTATTTTTTAGGTTTGATGTGGTTTATGGGCTTGTGCAAGTGAACTTCTCTTTTATAGGTTATAGGTATCATCGGTGATCATAGTGTGAACATCAAGTGATCAACAGAGAGTAACTATGAAGCCCTAGTGACACGGGAAAACCAAGACTCTCGAGCATTTGTATAGCCACTAACACCTAGTTCTGGTCTTTAGTGCCTAGGTGCCAATTTCCTACTACGGGCACCCATGTCCAGCTCTATTCCTGCACTCCATATTTTTGGTGACGGTGATGACCCCTGTTTATAGTTTGTTAAACACTCACATCTACCTAGATCACTTCTTATCCATTCAAAAATCAGCTAAGTACTCTTATCTCTCTTCCTTGCTTAGGGTTTCATACTTTACATCTTAGTTTGCTTATGTCATTACTGTATTTTAGAATTTGTGCATCAATAGTTACTTTGCAATTAAATTTAATTCAAATTAAATTAAATTAGTTCGATTTTGGTTAAAGGTACAAAAGAAAGGGAAATCTAAGCTTCTCATGACTTTGGTGAGAGATGACTTTCACAAAGACCTATGGATATGATTTTCCTCTTGAGCCAAGACATGGGAGAACCTATAATATAAGAATTCAAGTTGTAGATGGTTGAGTTCATTAATGTTATTTGTGAGGGATCACAACCTATTTTGATCGAGTGTTATATTATCAACGACAACCTACATAATGTTTTGTTGGGTGTGGCCATTATAAGTGAGTTCTACATGACTTCATGACTCATATACTCTATTGTTACAACCAGAGTTTGGAAAATATTTTCTACCATATAAGAACCTAGTGAAGATAGGAGAGTGTATGATTATCAACCTCAAATCACTCACAAGGGAAGTTTGCAAATTTTCAAATGGGCCAACAATGCTCTCCTTTGTGTTTGTAGGTAAATCATTAGAGGCGACACCATATTAAATATCTCCAAGGATGTCACAAATCTCATAAATATGTATGGTAACTACTTCATCTGGTTTGAGACATTCACATATATTTGGGCTAGTGGGTTTGTGAGATATCCATACAAGCTTCGAGCTATGTAAGTGATAAGTTCATTTTTATTGAGCTATGCACATAATTGTGTATTGTATATGCTAGGTAGAAAGATAAAAAATTCAAGGGTGTAAAATCTCCTATCGGACTCAAAATTTATTGTTCTACAAATTCCCTATATGCTCAAAATATTGATTATACCATACCCCCTTCAATTTGCATTCATATTCCAAAAGAGTTAACTTTGACAATAAAGGTATTTTCAAGAATAGTCTAAAAACTACTTGCATTAATACTTCAACCTAAAATTGAAGACTTTTGTGTTGCTTATTTTGAAGATCTCAAGGTCCACCAGCAAGATTATATGAGAATGGCTAGTGAGTAAATGAGAGCATTAGAGCTTGAATGAGTAATTGAAGGATTGATAGATGATGACAACAACTTGATTGATCTATACTTCATAGATCATGTTAAAAATCATAACTTGAAGTTTTTAATTGGTCAGGTGAGAATCGGGTGACATCATGGATTGTACATTTGTAGTCTGAAAAGATCAAGAAGTGGTTCCTCAACAAACCGCCTATCGAGAATTCACCTCTAGAAGTAAAAGCATCAACTTGAAAGTTGGTGAGGGGCCTTCTTATACCAAATTATGTGTTAAAGGTTTGAAATCATATGTCACAACATCAAGTTCTCCTTAAGAGCTCATTTGCACCGAAGAAGTCTCACCTTTCCTTTATCTCCAAGGTGCCGTAAGAAGGAACTCCACCACTTCACTCGGCGAGGAGAAAATGGTATTTCTCTTAAGAAGGACAACCACATAGTTCATGAGGAAGAAATCCTTTAATATTTCTCACTTCCCATAAATTCTCCTTATAGGAATTCCCCTCTTTCCCACTCAAATTCTCCTACCATTCATATCTCTTCAGGTTCATTCTTCCCATCATCCTTATCCTATAACTTTGTTAAACATTATCACCTTCCACTCCCTCTCCTCGTCCTTCTTTATCTTGGATCTCATTATTGATATAAGAAAAGAGGTAGACAACTACAAGATCTGTTAATCCAAGTTTTGATGCAATAACATAGCTCCTAAAAGTAAGCAAGGTAATCAAGAAAGTAAAAACTACTTCAAGGTTGGTGATGGATACTTTTACATCACAATTTTAAGAATTAGCATAAGATCATGTTGAAAGGCTTGAGGAAGAAATGAATCTTGTGGATTATGAGCTTAGAATAATCCTATTAGAGAATCTACTCCTCAAGGTGACATGTACTGACTTGAGAGAAGCGATTCTACAAGGATGATTGAAAGAGTAAAGAAAGGAAAGCAAACTTGGGAACAACTTGAATATCATGCACATGTGCTTTCTTCATATATCACAACATTTTTAAATCCATATGATTTTACTTCTTCTCCATCTTGTGTTCTCTCTCCCATATGCAACCTTAACCAAAATTCCTTAGAGGAAATTTGAAGATTCGGTAAGTAAGGAAAAGTCACCAAATCAATGGTTTAGAGTATTTTGACTAGTGGGTACAAATTTATACACAAAATCAACAAATTGCAAGAGTATGTGGAGATAGTGACTTTGAATATCAAAGGCATTATCGAGTTGGTCAATGTTGAAATTTCTCCTTTGTGAAGAATTGATTCCGGATATGTGATCTCTAGAAAATTTAGACAAGAACATTCTTATGTCAAGGGAGTCTTCCTACAATTGAAGAATATATTCCAAAGAAGTGGGTGAGAACCATTGAATGGTGAATCAATACTCTCAACTAAGTAATAAACAACCTTTCTTCCCTCTTATAAAGGGATGACATGTTAAAATCAGAGATTGGTGTATATTTTTAAGACATGGGTTGTTCACCACTCGATGAACAACAATCCCAAGATGAGAACAATGAGGAATTCAACGAGACAATTTGTGAAGAATAATGAGAGATCAATTCTTTCATCCTTAACATGTTAGAGCAGACTCAATGAATAAGATGGATAGAATTTATAACAATATTTTGAAGCAACCAAGGAGCTTCCAAATCTATTTGTCTGAGTAAGGTAAGAGAATTTTGGAAGTAACATATTCATGGGTTGATGTCTTGGAAAACACTTTGATTCTACGCGAAGGTGAAGTTCATGTTATGGGCACACACTTTTGATTGTCTATGCATGATGTGAAGGTTCTTTTAGTACAATGTATCTAAGGGTCTACACCTTCCAGGTCTCCACTGCGCATGATAGTATCTCTCTCTCTCACGAAGAAATCACTTCTTTTGTAAAAGTGACATGATTCACTTAAGTGATTTATATTTCTTCATTAAGATTGCACTTTTCTATTTTCATTTTCTTCACTTAAGTGAATTTATATTCCTTCATTGTAAAAGTGCTTTTCTTAAAATAAGGAAAAGTAACTTATTTTAAATCCAGAATATGAAAAGTCACATAGGGATTTGAAGAGTCGTTTAAGGAGACTATATATTAGGATGGATTCTCTATTATAAATGATCATATTTTATCCTTTAAAGCATATTGTGTTCTTCTACTTCTTGTATAAATATTTTCTTCCTTTCTCTCTTTATACTCAACTAAGCATAAAAAAATTGTAAGGAAAACTAGGACTTTGTGCTTATTTGAATGAAATGAAAATCAATGGTTGAACTTTGTGATTTAACAAAAATATAAATTTTATTAAACCCTATTACAGAGTAACTGATGTAAACTATGGTGTACAACTACTAAGTACGATATGACACATGAAAATAAGAAAATAAGTAACAAACCCTAAGTAAGAGTTATAAAAAGATGACTTAGCTGATTTACGTTAGATCCAGAAGTGCTATGGACTAGGAAAACTGCTAAACAAGAATTAAAAAATGTCATAAATGCTCAAGATAAATTATGAATTTGTAGGAATAAGGCTAGACATGGGAGCCACGGCTGGATAGAGGCACTATGGTGCTTGATACATCTTACGGGTGCTGTGACTATGAAAATGGTCAGAACATGATCTTTACTATGTCACACAAGTGTCACAAATATTCTCTGTTGATCGCATATGTGTCACTCTTTGATCACCGAGGGTACATGTAACCTACAAAACAAATATCACTTGTAAAAACCCACAAACCACATCAAATCCAAAAAAATATGCATAATGAGGAGTTAGATTTGACCACTGAAGGTCACTAAGAGTGAACTTGGGACATAGTGTTGCACTACATCTCATACTCCATGTAGCTCTCATGATTGTGTGTAAAATGTGTACCCTAGGATGCCCTTATGCAAGTGCACTTGATAACGAGATGTAGCTAGATATAAAAATGTAATAGAATGTGTGAATGGAATAAATAACTTCCCCTTCCTATGGTATGTAGGCATAAAATTCAGTCCCTTTTCCTTAAATGAGTGCTAGATGGATGACTTGAAGTGTTTTAAGTGCCTTTGGATGTAAGTTTAGCTAATGATAGTATATGCTTAGTGCTTGGTCCCTTATTTTGAACACATGACTATGTATTTATATGATTCCCTTATTTGAATTTCATAATTGACAACTGGAAGGTTGACCCATAAGTGAAAAATATGCCCAAAAGATAACAAAGACACAAAAGGAGTGTGTAAGGTGAGAAAGGGTCGGGGTGCCAGAGGGGATATGGGTGCTTAGGTGCTCTTGTCTTGTTTGGGCGCTGGTGTCTAGAGCCATAAAAGATAAATAAGTAAAATACCAACTAGGTTGTAGGGTGTAAAAGACCAAGTAGAAAATAAGAAACACATAAAAGAGGCCAAAGATAGTCGTCAATTACTAGTTTTCTTGCTTAGGAATCATATGAATGCTAGTATGTGTTTAAGACCAAGAAAGCGTACATAAGTATGTAATTTAGCATCTACATTTTCCCCACTTTATGTTGTTGAGTGAATAATTGATAACATAAAGTAGATAATAGATGGGTACCTTTGATCCGTAGAGTGTGCGATGAGAAGCATCTTTGAATGGACAAGTGAAGCATAAAATAAGCGCACAAATGAAGCGTGGAAAATAGGAAGAGAAAGTGACCCTAGGGGTGTATGCATATGTGTTGCATTATATCGTATCGTACTTGTTGTTGTGCTTGTGATTGTTGTTTCTTATGAGGACGGACTGCTGACACGAAGAGAAAGAGAGTAGTCGAAGTCGTGTATATGTAAAATATGAGTAAAACATGTATAAGTATGTAAAAGTGTGCACCTGATGTAGAAGAGTGTAAAAGGATAGAAAATTATCTTGAACTATTGTGAAGAGCGAGTTTTTAGGCGATCTCACGTCATAAGTGATTTTTGAGTAATCTCATGCCAAATGCAAGTTTTTCGGGTTATCTCGCTTTTAAAAAGAGCAAGTGTTAGGGAGAGAGGTCTAGTGTTACTCTCCCTCATGACTTTTCTTGATAAACACCATTATGGATGGTGTGTTTCTACTTTTTACTATTATCCCCGATTTATTCGAATGTATTAATTGTTACGGTTGAAATTCAAATTGCATCTATGTTGTTTGTTAGAGATTGTGCATGTACTATAAATTACTCCATAAATTGCTATGAATTGTGTTGATATGAGAAAATTATTGTATTTACCCCCAAGATATCAATGCCCATGGGAGGACACAAGGGCCCGGGTGCTCTGTCGAGCCACAGGCACCGGTGTTTGTGTTGTGTTGAGGACTCAAGTCGGACTCTAGGTCGTTATGTGACTGTCTTCCTATGTTCATCCTCTATTATGTTTGACTAAAATGTAGCTCTAAGTTGCTTTGAATGGGGTGATTTGTTCACCTAATGTATGCCCCGTCATTTGAGGTGCATGTGACATCAATAGGAAAATGCGGTCCTAATGAGACCCTTTAATTACTATTTTAATTGTCTCATTTGTTATATATTTTGTATACCCTTGCACTTTTTATCCCAGTTATCATGTCATACATTTCTACTTGAACTTAAACTTATGACACTTATATTAATTAATATAAATATTTCTAAGTTACTCTATTTCTTTGGATTTTGAATGTGCATGTTAATCTCTTTGATATGGTGAAATGATTAATAGTGCTTCATCTGAATTCCATACTTGTTTGCAAGAAGTTTTTATATGTTTCCACTAACATGAAGCCGAAGAAACTTTGTCACAATGTAAAAGGACTCGTTCGTAGCAATGGACATACATGGCCGGGACTCATCATGCAAAGCACTGCTGACGCAAAGGATAACATGCACATATACAAGACCGTGATTTTGAGAAAGTTTGATCAACGTGGATACTTCACCTGAGTTTGAACATATCAATAGAGAAGTAGTTATGAAAACAAGAACCAGATCTCACACCAATACCTGATTATGATATGCAACTACAACTATGGAACTAGTTGATTTAACTTAATAATTGATTGTTAGAATGAATAGTTAGTTATGTTGTTGTATTAGAACATATTTTCTCATTTCGATTGCATGCATAAGAATCTATGTATTTCTTGGTAATGATCTTGTACTTAATCAAAATATAACTGTTAGTTTGAATGAGTCTCTTCACGTCTCTGTTGAATATAAAGAGAATGGCGAAACTATAGTAGATATATATGCGAGTTAAGGAATTGTTGTAAGTTTCATTCTGAATCTTCATATTGATGAATAAAATCTGAGTTCTATCATTTTTCTATAGACACAAGCCTTAGGAAGGGTTAACACCTAAGGCAGGGCCCACTTGTGGTTTGTTAAACTCCCTTTCCTTTTTATTTGTTGTTTTAGTTCCTTACATGCATAGATTAGAATTAATGACAGTTTATTCCTTTACTTGTGTTATGATTTTACTTGCTTTATTACTTAGTTGTAGCATCTAATTTCATCTGTAACTTAGTTTATTTCAGCATTGTATTTTCCAATTTTTGTGACAACAATATTTTAGTTTATACCTCTTAAGCACATGTAATTGTGTATACAACACTGACAGAGTTGAAAGTTTACGTCCCTAGGTCGATGAATAAATGACTGTGGATTATTGAACAACATATTAATTACCACAAGCTAATTTGCACCACCATTTTTGGTTCCATTGTCGGGGAAACTGCCAAGTTATTAGGTTTTTAATGAGGGTTTTTCATTTCTTAGAAGCAGTCTAGGTTTTTAGGAATTCACCTCAAATTGGTCTCTAGCTAATTTTCTGTTGAATGAGTAGAGTAGTTGATGCATGCATCATCGAGGATGCCCATGGTATATTTTTACATAATCCACAAGTACCACAAATATCTTGATTACCTCTAAAGATTATGAAGAATAAACCTTTGTACTAGGTTTTTTTAAAGATAATCCCCAAGTGAGTTCTATAATTGCTCTGAGCAACTAGGGATGGTAGAAGAAGTAGACTGGAATGCTCGAAATGGGGCAACCACCTTTGATTTTCCCATCATTGACAATAATGCGATTCTTTAGAATGAAGAATATTTCTCCATCGGCCTTGCAAATTTCCATAGAGATATGTTAGAATATCCAGATACCTTTCTCTTTGAGTTTAGTGTTTTGTGCAGGAGTTGTGATTATACCACTAATGTACATAAGCTTAAATTATTTCCTGCAACACTCAAAGATGTTCTCTTAAGGTGGTTCATGGGATTGGGAAGGAATGTTGTTACTACATGGGCACAAATGAAGGATAAGTTCCTCAATAAGTACTAAGACTATTGTAGACCAAGCAACGGAGGTGATGAAATCTATAGAATGGCACAAAAGGAGGATGAACCATTAGAAGACTATTTGGAAAGGTTCCTATTTTGTGTTCAGAAGTCAAGGCACACCACTAACATACCATATGACTCCCTCAAATTAATCTTTTTGAAGGGACTCAATGATGAAGACATGAATGCTCTGGATCGATAGGAGCGAAGATATTTCAAGGCTAGTTTTGAGAAGTTTGTAACACTTGTAAAAATTATTCAAGAGCTATTATGAAGAGGTGGATTATCTACCAAAACAATGGGGGACATCTCTAAGTCGAAATTATTATCATGTTCAAAAACAAGAAGCGGGAGATTATCGAGGATATGGCCAATCAACTGGATGCTCTACACACCAAAAAGAAGAAAGAAGATGCGGACACAACACTCACAAAGTACTACCATACATGCGGAAGGAAGAAATCGGGCGTAGATGTAGATAATTATCCATCATTTCTCAAGAGAGAGAGGCTTTACGATTTCAAGATGTTGGAGAAAAATATGGGCAACTATTCTATGTTGCTCAAAGGAAACCATGGCCACCAAGGCAAGGAGGTATAACACCTAACCCTATGCATTCATTTAGAAATTATTCTAATAATTCATATATGCAGCCCCTACCTTAGGCTAACCCTCAAGGATGGGCCTCGTATCCTAACCAATACGATAATAGTGGCGACCTCAATACCAAGGCCAACCACAACAACAATGGAAATAACCTCCCCAATCATGGAAACAACCCTAAAGGGGATAGTAGTGGAATAACCCACCTCCTAATTACCAACAAGCTTATCAACAACCTCCTTATTAGCAACATCAACAAGCTCTAATGTTTAATCTGCAATGAAGCTCCCAACCAAAATTTACACAACTACCTACTCAACCAACACCTAATCCTAACAATAAAGTTGCTCAGTCTACCTATTCCACTGAACCAACTCAATACCCTACCTATTCTATTGATATCAACAATATCCATCTTCACTCAAGAAGGGTACTTTCTCCACCGATCGGACCTACATTTACTAAAATTATAGAAGAACCACAATTATTGCATGATGACCCGTAACAAGGACAAAAGATGCGGCGGGTTGATCGCAACAACAAACTGCGTAAAATTCTAGTAGGGATAAAATGCAGGGTAATGAGCCACAATTTCCTAAAAGGTTACAAGAAAAGAAGACTGACCTCATATCGAGAATTTGATTGATTTTGTTAACCGATTAAAATAAATTTGTGTCGAAAGATACCATTGATTCAAGCTATTAAGGATGTTCCCATCTAGAATAATCTAGTTAAGGACTTATGCATTAAGAAGCCAAGCAGGAAGAGGAGAGATCCATCTACTGTATAGGTCATTAGACAACTAGTTGATATTATGCTTGGGAACTCAGTTCTGCCCAAGTATATTGATCAGCAACCCTTTAGTAAATGTTACAATCAATGAAACAGTAATTAAAAACACTCTGATTGACTTAGGGGCAACAATAAATGTAATTATAAAACAAATTATGGATGATTTGAAATTGGAGGACTAAGACCAACAACCAAATTCTTGCAGGCTTGCGAGACGGATCAACGGTTAAACCCGAAGGAGTTCTAGGAGATGTGGTAGTAGTGGTAGACTCATGGGAGTACCCTACTGACTTCATTGTTCTCCATTCAAGCTTAGGAGGATATCCTATCATCCTAGGAATATCGTGGTTAACAACTGTTGATGCATTCATTAGATGCAGATCTAGTAACATGATCATCTCTAATGGAAGTGGCACTAAAAATCTTATGTTTTACCCTCTTTGCACAACCACTCAATGAAGAAGAACAAACCGTTTGGGTTAAAGAACGAGAAGAAGACCAAAGCTCGGTTCGGTAGCTCATGATGTTGGAGAAGTCATGTGTAATAGAGGGATAGGAGGAGGATGTTGTTCTTTCTAACGTTTTATAGAATAATTATGGTAAGAACGAAGAAGAAGATGATTAACTAAAAATCAAATTTTTGTTGGGTTTTAGCTATTTTATAAGTTAATCTAAATAGAAACTAAGTGTTATATTGAAGTGCTAGATCTAAATATTTTACTTTTATATTTGAATGGATTGAAATAATAGAAATAAGAGGGATATGTTACTAACCTATAAATAACTTACCTCATTGTGTGTTGGACTATAGCAGACTAGTGTGTAGTAGTTCATTATCATTTAGTTTCTGGCTTACCATATCATTTTATTATATCATTTATAGTTTCTCATCAGCTATTATAATTGCATATTGAGATCATTATTCTAAAATATTGTGTTATTTGGTGTTCTATTATTGTGTTATTTGCTTCATAATCTGAATTATACTAGTAATTTCATTCTAAGTGGTATCGGAGAGTGTGATCTGGGCCAAAATTAGGGCAAAAACCTAATTTTTTGTTTCCACAATATATTTGAACCAAAGTGAATTGGTGGGAGATATTTTTACCAGAGTTGTGAAACATTTCAAGTAAGGTTCCCTGAAAATTTCAGACTTTTTGATTTATTTTGCACAAGTTATTACAAATTTAGGGTTTTTTCATAAAATCGCTCCCTAGGGTGCAAATTGTGGAATTTTTCAAGTTCTTTACATTTTGGAAATCTCTAAAAAAAATAGTATTAGTATCTTCTCTATTTTTTTCTGTTTGGCCGAATTTGTATCAAAACCCTAAACCCTAAGGTTTGATATCATGGTGGGCCTTCCACAAGAGCAAAAAAGAATCGGTTACTCGGGTAAAACCCCAGATAAAGATGGGATAGTGATTGAAGAGATGGATTCAGAAGGGGTAAATACAGATTCCTCAGCACTAGGGTTTACCTTTCAGTTGATCATAAGGTGAGCCAACTTGAGTATGAGCTGCGAAATGTACAATCTGAGATGGCCTCTAAAGGAGACATAGCCCAAATCAATCATCGGTTGGATGATATCATGCAACATGTAAAGGGTAAATAGTATGGCCCAAATCCATCCCATATCAACCAAGGAGGATCTTCAGTTCAAAATCATGGACAAAATAACCATGTTGGATCACTTTTCCAACCCAATCAGAATCCAACTTATTCGCAACCACGGAACATGATGCCGAAAGTGGATATGCGCAAATTTGATGGTAAAGATCCCCTGAATTGGATAAATCAAATGGAGAACTTCTTTGAGCTACATCAAACACCATCAGGACAAAAGGTGACATTGGCATCCCTGTATCTTGAACCAGACCAATTCGTTTGGTATCGATGGTTATGTGCTCAGAGGTAGAAGAATGGTCTCGGTGTCACTTGGATCAGTTTTTACCGAGGAGTTGCAATTGCACTATAGTTCAGTGTTTCAGAGAACTACTTTAGTCAATTAGCAAAGTTTACGACAAATAGGATCAATCAAATATTATGTGCATCAATTCAGAACCTATCCTTAAGGGTGGAGAATATACCAGAAGAGAATCTGAATGACCTATTTCTTGGGGGTCTTAAGGACCACATCGAGCATGAGGTATGTATGTTTAATCCACTCAAGCTTTTTGATTCTATTATCATGGCACGTCGAGCAGAGGAAAAATTTCTTTGTAGTAGGAGGCCACCTTTCATTAACACCAGAGACCGTAGTATCTCTTCCCCTTCATTTTCTAGGCCAATTAGACTGACTCCTCAACAAATGGAAGAAAAGAGAGAAAAAGGATTATGTTTTAACTGTGATAGCAAATATGGACCGGGACACAAATGTCTTTGAGAAGAAGTTGTTCTATATTGATGGAGGTAATGAGGATGATGAGGATGCTGAAATTATAGGAGAGGTTGAGGAACCGGTAGAAGATGAAGTAGAGGATCACCTGACCTACTGATTTCTTGCCATGCATTATCAGGTATTAGTACTCCTCAAACACTCAAGGTTATTGGCTATCTCAAAAAATAGAAGGTGACGGTGTTGATTGACTCGGGGAGTACTCATAACTTCATAAATAGTAAGTTAGCTGCCCGCCTCAATTGTTTTATTTTTTGACTCAGAAATGCAAGTTATGATTGCGGATGGTGGGACAATCAAGTGCACAGGAAAGTGCCATAGTATCAAGCTTTCCATGGGAGACTACATGTTAGACTCACCTATGTTTTTATTTCTATGGGAGGGGCGAGATATTGTTTTGGGTGTCGATGGCTCCTGACCTTAGGTCTTATAGAGATGAATTTCAAGAATTGTTCATGTGATTTCATTCGAGATGGAAGGACAATACAATTGAATGGGATGGTAGCTAAGTCTCCATAGATTATTAGCTCTCATCGAGATGCAGAAGGTTCTCAGAAAAGGAGTAGATGGATTTATAGCAAAGTTATTTTCCATAGAAGTACAAAATATAGAGTCTTCAATGCCACCCGATCTTCAGAAGATTGTTGATGCTCACTCATCTATTTTGATGTAATTCCAAAGGGACTACCACCAGTTAGGGATCATGATCATGCCATTCAGTTGATTCCAGGAGCAAACACCTAACATCAGACCATACAAGATACCCATATTCCTAGAAAAGTGAGATCGAGAAAATGGTTCAGGAAATGTTGAAGGCGGGTATCATCGGGCCTAGCCAGAGTGCATATTCTTCACCAGTGGTCATGGTACGTAAGAAGGATGAAACATGGAGGATGTGTCAGATTACCGAGAACTCAACAAGTACACCATCAAAGATAAGTTTCCTATTCCAGTAATTGATGATTTACTTGATGAATTGCATGGTGCTATTTATTTCACAAAATTAGATCTTCGTTCGGGGTACCATCAAATTAGAATAAAAGAGGAAGATGTTCATAAAATGGCTTTCAGGACTCATGAGGGCCATTATGAGTTTTTGGTAATGCCTTTTGGTCTTACAAATGCACCTTCAACCTTTCAAAGCTTGATGAACACTATTTTTAGGCCATTTTAAGGAAATTTGTATTAGTTTTCTTTGATGACATATTGATTTATAATAAGACATGGGAAGAACACTTATAACATGTAAATAAAGTGTTGGAAGTTTTGGAGAAACATACTCTCTATGTAAATCCATCCAAATGTTCTTTTGGTGTACAAGAGGTAGAGTACTTGGGTCACATTGTATCCCATGAAGGCGTCAAAGTTGATCCTCAGAAGATCAAAGCTATGGTGGAATGGCCAAGGCCCAAAACTCTCAAAAATCTTCGTGGGTTCCTAGGACTAACAGGGTACTACAAAAGATTTGTGTGGGGATATGGTAGAATAACAACCCCACTCACTGCATTGCTAAAGAAGGATGCCTTCCATTGGACAGACTTAGCCACTAAATCCTTTGAGCAGTTGAAGGAAGCCTTGTGCAGCACCCCAATTTTGGCTACTCCCAACTTCTCAAAAACCTTCATTGTTGAATGTGACGCTTCAGGATCAGGATTGGGAGTAGTTCTAATGCAAGAAGGAAGACCAATTGCATTTGAGAGTCACCAATTCAAAGGAAAATATCTGCTCAAACTTATATATGAGAAAGAAATGATGGCTATTCTTCATGCGGTCAAGCAATGGAGGCCCTATCTCATGGGTAGACACTTGAGGTAAAGCTGATCATGATAGTCTCAAATACTTTTTGGAGCAAAGGTTATCATCTGAGGAACAACAAAAGTGGGTAACAAAAATGTTGGGTTATGATTTTGAAATCATATAAAAAGGGTAAAGAAAATGTAGTAGTTGATGCGTTGTCAGAAGGGATACATCTGCAGATGCCTTACTATGTGGAATGTCCATGTTGATGGCTGATTGGGTGGATGAAGCAAGATTGGAATGGGATCAAGACAAGGATACACAATCTCTAATACAGAATATCAAGCAAGGATCTATGACATCTAACAAATTTGAGTGGAAAGGTAATGCCCTATGGTACAAGGACAAGTTATACTTGAGTAAAGATTACGAGTTGAAGCATAAGATTCTTGCGAGCTACATGCCTCACTGTTGGAGGACACTGGGTTTTTGAAGACATATCATAGAATAAAAAAGAGAATTCTTTTGGGAAGGACTCAAGGGGATGTACAAAAGTTTGTATCAAAGTGTTTAGTGTGCCAGCGAGAACAAAGGGAAAGCAATTAAGACACGAGTGCATTTGCTGACCCTTACGATTCCTAGCGAGAGAGATGGGAGGAGGTCTCCATGGATTTCATCACCGGATTGCCTTGTTCAGAGGGTAAGAATGTTATTTTCGTGATTGTGGATAGGCTCACAAAATATGCCCATTTTTGTGCCCTATCACATCCATTTGCAGCTAATACAGTCATAACTATTTTTTGGAGATAGTTCAAAGGCTACATGGAACCCCAAAGATAATTGTAAGTGATCGTGATCCTATTTTCACAAGTAATTTTTGGACGGAATTATTTTCATGTTTGGGTACTCAGCTAGCTCACAGTTCATCTTATCATCCTCAAACTGATGGGAAAATGGAAGTGGTCAACAAATGCTTAGAGGGGTATCTACGTTGTTTTGTATCAGATAAGCAAGGAAAGGTGGATTAAATGGCTACCACTTGCAGAATGGTGGTATAACACATCTTTTCATACCTCTTCTCAAATGACCCCATTTTTAGCATTATATGGTTACCATCCACCTTCTATCACTTCCTCCTTGAGGGTGCAAACTAAGGTCAGAGATGTTGAGGAACACATTCAACATCAACAACATGTTTTGGCTAGTTTGAAGGAGAATTTAGCATTAGCACAAAACAGGATGAAACAACAAGCAGATCAACACCGTAGTGAAAGACATTTTGAAATTGGTGATTGGGTTTTGTACGTCTCAGCCTTACAAACAGATGTCCCTAAAGCAACAGAAAAAGGACAACAAACTTGCTCCTAAATATTATGGCCCTTATCAGGTTCTACAGAAAATTGGTAGTGTTGCTTATAAACTAGAGTTGCCTCCATCTTCACACATACACCCAGTATTCCATGTTTCATGCCTGAAGAAGGTTATTGGATAGAAATTTGAAGCCCAGACAGAGTTACCAGAACTTGATGAGGAAGGAAGAATCATTTTGGAGCCAGAGAAGATTCTGCAAACACGTATTAAGAGGCTGAGAACCAGAGACATTAAGGAATATCTGATCAAGTGGAAGAATCTGAGCATAGAAGATGCAACCTGGGAGGATGAAGGTTTTTGCAGCAACATCAGGATTATTCAATGTTGAGGACAACGTTGGTTTGAAGGGGAAGGGCATGCTACGCCCTTAACCTATTGCTTGTATTAGGATATGAGTAGCCGACTTGTGGCTTACCATATCATTTTATTATATCATTTATACTTTCTCATGCTTAATAGGTCGGCCTTGGTGATGGCCATAACATATGAATAGTATATATAGGGGATTGTAGGTAGTAGTTCATTATCATTTGAGCATTTGAGTCTTATTATATGGTTTGGAGGTTGCCCCCTCGAAGTGGTGAAGCTATTATAATTGCATATTGAGATCATTATTCTAAAATATTGTGTTATTTGGTGTTCTATTGCTGCTCATAATCTGAATTATACTAGTAATTTCCTACAAAACAAAAGGTTAGTGGGGTCAGGTTGACCTTGGTTGCCAAACTATTGGGCTTATTCTTTGAGATATGCACTACATTCTGACCACGATGTAGTTTTAGTGCGTGTGTGTGTAATTTTGTGACTAATATTCCTTATCGCCAATGATGTAATAATAAGGGCAATAACTAGATGTAAAATGTAAAATAATGTATGGAATGGAAAGAATACAACCCTTCCCCTTATGTTTGTGTGATGCAGATGTAGAAGAAGCCCAAATTAAGTCCCTTGCCTTAGTAGATAGTTACCCTTCATGTGTGAGATGTCCACCCATAATGTAGTGAATATGTTTTGTTTATATAGGGATCTCTTGCTCAAATTTTGACACTAGTGACCCAAAACTACCGACTATGACCTAGGGAATACGGGGTAACCGTTAAGACCGACCTCAAATAAAGAAATTAAGATCACAAATTACGATGACACGTGCGCCTAAAATCACGGACTGGGGTGCCCCAGTGCAACCCTAGGCACCCCAATGTAGACCTAAAGATGACAACTAAACAAATTACGACATCCGAGACACCACGAGAGATGGCCAAAACTGCGAGAGATAAGCGGCGATTGAACCAAAAAAACACAATGACACCTAACTAACTAACCACAAGACCTAGAGATGGGTCACTAGTGAATACTTTTATCACGTAAGATCCATATATAAATTAACATACCCGACGGTATAAATATAATAGTAAGTGTGTGATTTTGTGACTACATTTACCCCCACTTTATGTTAGTGAGCAGAAAGCTCGAAAACATAAAATAGATAGAGATGTGTACCTGAGGAAAAGTTGGAGAATCCCAAGTTGTAGAAGAACATGTAGATGTGTAGTAGAAGCATGCCAATATAACTATAAAAGTGTGTCGAACCATGGATCAGTGAGTTGATCCATGCAACGTAAAAGTGTAAGTGTCGCGATGAAGTGTGGAAAATGAAAATGATCATTAGATGATTTTGAATGCGGTTAAATATCGAATAGGTGGGTAGGGAGTGATTAGTTCCCAACCCGAACACTTGTATATGAATGGAATGATGGGAGGATTTTGGCATCCTGACCCAGAGGAAGAGTGTAGGGAGAAAAGTGTGTTATTCTCTAAGATTTAACTACATCCCCAAGATCTAGCTATTGCAGATGGACTCAGATCAAAAAGTGGTGATTTTTGGATCCAGATGAATTCGGTTTAAATAGTTGACCCATATAGGAGTGATAAGGGGAAAGGCACTCTTGCCCCCACTTCATGGGTTTCGTTGCAATGTAAAGGCTTCCAAGTTAGGTCATGAGGAAGTGAGCATGATAGAGAATGAGATGGCTTCCAAGTTAGGTCATCTGGAAGTGAACGTGATAGAAAATGAGATGGCTTCCATGTTAGGTCATCTGGAAGTGAACGCAAAGTATAGAATAAAATCCCAAGTTATGTTGTCTAGGAATGGAATGGTGAATGTAACTCCCAAGTTAGGTCATGGGAGACTCTCTGGATTTGAAATGCACATGTTGATTTTGATTTTGATTGGTTGTTTTTGATTGGTTACTCATGTCAAGGCTTTTCGCTAATTGCCCCCAGGTTATGTTACTAGGGGGTTGTTCTAGAAGCCCGATGAGATAATGCATAAAATGATGTTTAGTCACTTGTTTCCCCTAAGTTAGGTCATTAGGGGGAATTGATAAGTTATGATGTGTGAAGGTGTTTGGAAAATGTTAAACGATTGTTGCCCCCATATTAGGTCATTAGGGGGATTGATGGTGAAGTGTCATGGTGTAAGTCTCGAGGTGTTGCATTCATAATGTTTGAACATGTGGTGACGTAAGGGGGATTATAGGGGGACTCCCCAATGATATGCCCCCCCTTTTGGAAAAAGAGGGAGTGGTGAGTGGAATAGACTCTAAGTTGAAAGTAACGACAAGAGGTTAAAATGTGGTTATAAGGAATAGAAAATAGTAGTAATGTGTATAATGTGGGCAAAACATGTGTAGTATACGGTGGTAGGTGGAATTTTGAAAATAATTTCATAAACAAGGTGCAAATCGGAGTAAAAATGCTCAAGATATGACCGAAACGGTGTTACATGTATTAGTTGTGGTGATAAGCGTGACATGTAGACCATAGTAAAGGTGTCAATTGTAATGTGATTATAAATAGTAAAGTGAAAAGGTAACTTATAACTTCATTTTTTTATGGTGCGAGTGTAAGAGTGTTTATGAAGCAAGTGAGGATGCCTCAAGCGAGACCATTACATCTGACTTGGTTTGAGAGAGTAGCGATTGCGGTAGCATCGCATACTATTGTGGAGTTGGTAAGTACATTATTTTTACTTAAATGTAGGGTGGAATAGGTTGTTGAGGTGAATTTTTACATTTTTGAGATTTTTAGTTTTCTCGGTGTTTGGGACCTAGACAAGAGCGGTGAGGGAGCTAACGACCCTTGGGACTGGAGCGCCTAGATCGGGGTGCTAGTGTCCTACTTTGGGGCACCCCGGTCCTAAAGTTGGGCATCCTGGTCTAAAAAATTGTGGATTTGGAGGTAATGTTATGGAATTTGTTTCTAACATGTTGAGTAGTTGTTTTTGATCATGTAAAGCATTCTAATCATTGTGTTTGTTGTTGTTTTGTGTTGTGCAAAGGGATATCCATTCGAGGGAGTTCCATGGTGGTCGACACTTGAGTACATTACTAGGATTGGGTTTTTTGGATGATGAGTGGGATGTGTTGGACCATGTCGTCCTATAACATATAGCACGGATGGGGGATGTTCCCCATAATATGCCCATGTTGACTGCATTATGTGAGAGGTGGTGTGCAGACACATCCACATTTTGGTTGCCTACGAGAGAGATGACAGTGACATTAGAGGATGTATATTGCATATTGTGGTTTCCAGTGGTTGGGGAGAGAGTACAAGTGATGGCGGTAGTGGATATGGAGTGGCAGATGTGCTCGGTTAGATGATATTTTGTGGGGGCCTAAGTTTCGACAAAGGCCCATATTAGTTTGGATATGATATTGCATTCGAGGGTTCCACATCTATGGAAGTTCATCACAGTGGTGATAGCATCATGTATAACAATGGAGGGAGGGGTGTCGAAATATTATATAAGATGCATGACATATGTTAGCGGATAGAGGAAGATGGGATGAGATATGCTTGGGTGTGGTGTGTGTTGGCCCATATGTACATGGACTTATATTGGTTTATGTTGGATGAGCATGACGGAGGTATAGGGGCCACCACACTGCTACATATATAGGCATATGAGCACATAGCCGTATTGAGACCAGAGGGCCACGAGGGGAGTGGGCTCGGCCAGAGATATTTGCTCGACGGTGGGTGGATATTCACGGTAGGAAGATGGAAACTGATAGCTTCAGGGCCCTAATAGATAGGATGGGATCTAATTCGGTGACATGGAGGCCATATCGCGATTATGGGGTGGGCGAGGATACGGAGGAGTTCTTATGTATTCAGAGGACCATGTGGTTAGAGGACTACTTTCTAGGTGTAGCGGAGTTGTTTTCAGGTGGAGAGAGTATCGCGGTAGTTCGGGATGGCATAGGATGTGCCCCAGAGCCATATATATGGCTACGAGCCGTTAGATCCCCTAAGAGGGTAGGTGTTAGGCCAGGGCCCATGGTGGAGCAGTTGGTACCACCGGGGTTAGATGTGGTAGACCCAACGATAGTGGTTGTGGATGGCGATGATGTGGGGAGTACGAAGGATTATCAAGTGTGGTGGGAAGTGGATTGATGGGTGTTGTTAAACTAAGTATTTACATGTGTTATGAAGTTACCAGTAGGAGTTGTGGGTGAGGGAGGTATCCCTAACCCTGTAGCAGCAACGATGGAAGATCGTAAGTATTTGTGTATGCTAATGTGGTTAATGAATTTTTTATGTTGTGTTTTGTACATGGTTGACTAACATGAGGTTGTATGTTGTGTGTGCAAGAGATGCCTATTGTTCGTTGATAGATACATCAATCCGCACATTGACGTGGAATGTGCCTAATGATCTATTATGTGGAGGGATATTAGAGTGCATGGATGACATCACGAGAGAGTATGCCCCTCTGTTTGAGCTAGTAGCCATAGCAGCAACGACATGTACGGTGCTTCTTAGCGAGAGGGACGAGGCACGTGAGGGGACTCATCATGCTTGAGAGGCGATAGAGTGGTGATCCCTTGGCTCGAGGATGTGTTCGCTCGTTATGTGGATTTGCAGTGTCAGTTTTGAGCAAAACATGGATATTGCCATGTTATGCAGATAGGTGGAGAAGTTTCGGGGCCATGAAATGCGGCGTCGCGTCGTTGGCGAGGCATCGAGCTATAGAGCTCTCGTGGTACATGAGAGTGATAGTGATGATGATATTTGATAGTGATGATTGTATATGATGTAGGGGCCTCCCTAGTGATGAAACATATTTTTGTGATGATGATTGGTATGAGTGTTATATGTATGGACACCTATTTTGGATATATATGAGATCGATATTGGAGATGTTTTGTTATTGTGATGTAATGGATATTGTATGGTTGTATGGTTATTGTTTTAGCATGTGTATTATATTATATGTGATGAATATAAATTTATATGATGATGTTAGTAATGGTAGATAAAATATGACAATGTAGATAACTAATGTAATATGATTGATGAGATGAATAAAGTATGTGGTGTGTAGGTACTGTAATGGTGAGAATAGAATAAATGTAAAAATAGAAAAGTGTATCGTAATGAATATGTGAAAATATAATATAATGGTAATATGATAAGGTGACGAAAAATAGGAGGGGGGAGAGTAACGATGCCCCCTGGTGTATGGATGAATAGGCTCATGTGATAAGACCCTCAACAATCAAGTAGGAGCCACGTAAGTAAGAGTGCATCATCAAGAAATGATTGTGGTGCGCTAGATGAATGAAAAAGTGAGTGATGAAAGGTTCTTAAAACTACTCCCTCAACAGTTGTGTAAGAACCATAAGAACATAAGTGCGTCATCGGGGGTAAGGTGATAATGATCACCTACCAATGACTAGGATGATGGGTAGAGGTGGATGCATATGGAATGGATGGAGCATGAGTGTATGGACCAAAGTGTGTGTCATATGGAGTGACCATGGGATATGCAAAGACTGGTGGAAACCCATGGGATGGATGTGATGGATAGTGTGAGTGAGGTGGATGTAATGAATATGGAGGTGGAAGCAATGGAGGTGGTGGATAGTGTGCATGTGACGGTGGTGATTGAAAAATAAATTGAGTACCAAGTGGAGAAGATGCAAGGGGTGTATTCCTACACTATTGTGGTGAAGGAGATAATGATCTCTCACAAGATGCAAAAGATATGACACCAATGTCCTCTAAATGTTGTAACCACTCATGTAAAGCAAGACAATCATTGTCACGATGGCCACTAATACGGTGGTAATTATAGTAATATTGATCATGTTGGCATTGTAAATGGTGTGGAGGGTGGTGGTGATTGGAAGGAAGCTAAATTAATCGCTCAGTAAGTAATATACACAAGACATCATGAGGTCGAGCATTAGGTGAAAAACACAAAGGCTCATGGTATTGAGGTGAAGTAGTAGTAGTAGTAATTGGTCGCAGAGGTGGAGAGACATGTGTAGGAGATGGAGGAGGAGAATGAGGTTATTTCTCGTGCACTTTGGGTTGAGATAAGGGTTGATTTGGATTGTTCTAGGAGGTGGAGTAGGAGTAGCATGGTTTGTTTGAGTTTTAGCTAAGGGTGGAGGTTGTTGAGGATGTACAATTGGAGGTGTAGGTGGAAGAGTAGAGGGCATAGTAATCAAAGAAATGTGGGAAGGCTCGATAGAGGAGAATCAAGAAGGTCCTATTCTAAATCAATAACCTTGTAACACAAAAGTATAAAAGACTCACAAGTATCATATTGTAAGTGTTGCTTTAGAGGAGGAATAAGACCACAACAAAAGAGGAATTGCTTTTCCAAGTCACTAGGATGAAAGATAAGTTGATGTATGCATGCATTAAAGTGTAAGATGTAATCCTGAATAGGTTTGGAAGAGCCCTGATGGAGAGTGGGAATGTGATCGTATGTGACCCTAGGACTAGTATTGATAATAAACCTACGAAGGAAGGCATCCTCCATGTCGTAGAAAGTGCTAATAGAACCAAAAGGGAGATGGGTATACCATTGAAGTGCATCATCAACTAGACTAAACCGAAAGGCCTTAAGTAATAGTTGATCATTGGAATAAGAGGCCATAAGAGTGCGATAATGTGCAATATGAGCATGAGGGTCACCGGTACCATCAAAGCATGTAAATGTGGGCATGGTGAAATCCTTAGGAAAGGTTGAGTTATGGATTTTTTTGGGAACAGGATTACCATGCAAGGAATTTTTATCTATAGACATGTAGTAAGCCCTACTTTCTAAGGTGAGAGAGTGAACCTGAGACTGAAGTTGACCTACAACATGCATGAGGGATAGGATGTCCTATGATGGAATAAAAGAAGATGGCAACAATGTATTAAGAGGTTAGAGCTTTCCATTTTGTGTGATCATAGGTATATCAAGAGGTGAAATAGTAGGCTCGAAGCTAAAGACGCGTGAGGAGTGTGTGTCAAAGGAGCCACATGAGATGATGAAGGGGAAATTTTACTAACAATACTAGAAGTAACATGTGGTGTGGGTGAAGTGGAAGAAGGAAGCATAGATAAGGTAGGAGTAGAATGAGAAGAACCATTAACAAGTAGAGACTCATGTACTATGGTGGAAGTAGCCTCCAGAGAAGAAGAGGATGGAAGAGGGGAGGCACTCTCAGCAGTGTAAAAATAAGGAGACTTCATAGGAACGAGAGACAAAGTAAGATGGTCAATGTTAGTGAAACACTACTATCAATAGGATCATCAAGGTAATAATAATGTGCTAATGAACTAGAATGGGATGTCAAGGAAACACAATGAGAAGCGGTAGGAGACATGGGAGTAGCGATAGGAGTCAAGCGGAGGAGAGGTAGAAGGCATACCAGGTTGGGAATCAATGCCTAACAGATAATCAATGATAGAAGGATCTAAAACATCAGGTGGCATATCAGAAGAAGAATAAGAAGGATCACAGGCTAATGGCATGGCGTATAATGAGTAAAAGCAACAGGGTCATCAACAAGGCATATCTTGATAGGAGAGTCAGCAGGATTGGTTGGCACATGTTTTTGACCTTCCAAGAGGAGTTGTTGAGTGGCATCGGGTAAGGTCATAGGAGTACTATATAAAGTTGTAAGCTCAACAATGGTAGCCTCATCATAAATAGGGTTGAAACTAAAATGCGACATGATAATAAAAGAAGAGCTATGCTAATGACTAGATAATAAAAAAGCAACAATGTTCAAAATGACGGGTTCACCAAAATGATTAACTAAAAATAGGATTTTTGTTGGGTTTTAACTATTTTATAAGTTAATCTAAATAGAAACTAAGTGTTATATTGAAGTGCTAGATCTAAATATTTTGTGTTTATATTTGAATCGATTGAAATAATAGAAATAAGAGGGATATGTTATTAACCTGTAAATAACTTACCTCACTGTGTGTTGGACTATAAGCGGTGTGTAGACCGGAAAGACTATGGTGAATGACTTCGGGAAGGACATAAGCTAATTGTTTGTCTGCATCTTGAGGTGCTTAGGAGTGTACTAGGGTGCCCCGTGGCACCCTGAGTCGACTTTCTCCAGGCCCTAGGAACTATGAAAAATCTTAGGATTTGTGTTTGGCAGTGTCGCAAGGAGATCTAAAACCCTGTCTATTTGTCACACTAGATTCACCGGATGAACTAAATAATGACCTACAAAACAAAATGTTAGTGGGGTTGGACTGTCCTTAGCCACCAAACTAGTGGACTTATCGTTGAGCATTGCACTACATTACAGACCCTAATGTAGTTCTAGGCGTTTGTGTGTAATTTTTGTGCCTAGGGTTCCCTAGCACCAATGACGCAATAATAAGGGGCAATAACTAGATGTAAAATGCAAAATAATGGATGGAATGGAAAGAATACAACCCTTCCCCTTGTGCTTGTGTGATGTAGATGTAGAAGAAGCCCAAATGTAGTCCCTTGCCTTAGTAGATAGCTGCCCTTGATGTGTGAGATGTCTTCCCATAATGTAGTGAGTATGATTTGTTTATATAGGGATCTCTTGCTCAAATTTCCACACTAGTAACTGAAACTACCGACTATGACCTAGGGGAATACATGGGGTAACCGTTAGGACTGACCTCGAATAAATAAATTAAGATCATAAATTATGATGACATGGGTGCCAAAAATCATGGTAGGGCACCCCGGGCGCCCAGTCTGCAACCATAGGCACCCAGTGTAGACCTAAAGATGACAACCGAACAAATTACAACACCGAGACACCATGAGAGATGGTGAAAACTACAAAAAAAAGCCCGCGGCTAAAGTAGAAAAAATACAATGACCTTTTGACTAAGTGACCACAAGACCTAAAGATGGGTCACTAGTGAATACTTTATCATCACGCAAGATCCATTTATGAATTTACATACCCGATAGTATAAAAATAATAGTGTGTGATTTTTGTGACTACGAAGATGGAAAATTGCGATGCATAAGTTGTCCTAAAAATCAAATATTGTCGCAAAGTAGGGTAGTATGAATGTTCCATGTAAGAACTACATCCTACACTAACTTCTTCCATGTGATTGTATATTGAATTATGTAAGTAGCAGCATATGTTCCATGACGTATCTTTCTAAGCAAGTGGAAATTACAGGAAAGCCACTCAATCTGAACAAAACATTGAGCATGCAAAGCAACAACACTGTTAATTAATCTTCTTAAAAACATAGGATAACATTTACATGGGACTATGGAGATGTGCATGAAATTCAATCTAAACTTTGTACTCATAAGATATACATCAAAGACAACTGCAAGCCAATAAAACAACCACAAAGGAGAATGAACCCAATAGTGAGGGATATAGTGAAGGAAGAATTAAAGAAATTATTGGTTGTTGGATTCATACATCCAATTTCAGACGATCGATAGGTGTCACCCCTTGTTATTGTACCTAAAAAGAATGGTAAATGAATAATCTCGTAGACTATAGGGAGCTTAATGCGGCAATAAACAAGGATCATTTTCCACTCCCTTTTATTGATCAGGTACTTGAAACTTTTGTTGGAAAAAAGTATTTTTCTTTTCTGGACAATTACAGTGGCTATAACCAAATTCAAATTACACCAGAGGATCAGGACAAAACCACATTCACATGCCCATGGGGAACATTTACATACTTTGTTCTTCCCTTTAGTACATGCAATACACCCGCCACATTTCGAGAGAGTGGTTCTTAGCATATTCTTAGATCTAACCAATGATTTCATAGAGGTATATATGTATGATTTTATAGTCCATGGAAGTACTTTTGATGAAGCAATGAATAACTTAGACAAGGTTCTCAAGAGATGTAAGGAGCATAACTTTGTCTTTAAGCAACAAAAATAGGGAAAATTTTAGTGGCGACTATTCCTTAATTCACGAATATTCTGGTTTTTGGAATTTAAAATTGACGAATTTTTAGGGTACAAGCTAGGACCAGTTCACCAAATTTTTTGGGTAAAAGTTAATTTTATGGGTCAATTCGTCATTCCTACGAAATAGAAATTTTCCTAAATATAGTCAATTGGTAGCATATTTTTCTGCTATCGGCCAACAACATATAGTATGTTGTCGGCTGATAGCATAAAAAATTATATTTTCATGTTACACGGCAAATGACATACTATATGTTGTGGTGTGCTATAAAAATATGTTGTCGGCCGTAGCATATAAAAAATCTACCGTCTGGTAGCATGTAATAGTGATTTCATGATGTCTAGATATTTGTCATTCATGTGAAAGATAATTTTCACTGAGTTGGCCAAATATTTTCCAAGACATTTTAAGGGGCCCTTAAAATTTTCCTTGACGAAAAATGCTACATGATGATGTTTGAGGGGATAGTGTTAGGTCATTATTTGTCATCTGTTGGAATCCAGGTAGATCCAACAAAAATATCAATGATTATAAACCTGCCAACACCTAAAAAGTATAAGGATGTAAGGAGCTTCTTGGGCCATGTTGGGTATTATAGGATATTTATTCAATATTTCAATAAAATTGCAACACCATTATTTATTTTTTGGGAAAGGATGTTGCATTTGTATGGATAGAGAAATGTGAAGTTGCATTCCAAACTTTGAAGCAAATGCTAACTTCTGCACACTTGTTTTAAGAGGACCAAATTGAAGTTTTCATTTCACATAGACATGGATGCCTCGGACCACACAATTGGAGTTATTTTAGGATAGAAGGATGGGATACTCAATTATGTAATCTATTATGACAATAAGAACTGCAACACTTTGCTGAGCTTAACTAAATAGTCACTAAGAAGGCGCTTTTAGCAGTTGTTTACACCATCAACAAATTTAGGCACTACATCACGGGCTACCCAATGTTTATTCACATTGATCATGTTGCCATTAAATATATGATCAACAAAACAATTATAAGTAGTAGGATAATTAGATGGTGTTGCTTTTACAAGAGTTTGATGTAACAATTGTGGATAAACCTAGGAAAGATAATGTTGTAGCATATTTTCTCTCAGGGATGGAGAATAATAATGAGGAAGTAATATTGACGACTCTTTCCCATATGAACATTTGTTTTCCATCTCAACTAAAACACCCTAGTATGTTGATATAGCCAACTATTTGGTTTCGGGTAAGACACCTCCACACTATCTATATTACGAAAAGAAATATATTGTTCGAGAGAAAAGTGTTAATTTTTCTTAGATATTTGGTTTCCTATTCCACACAGGGAAATATAATGTTATGAGAAGATGTATAGATGATGAGGAAATTTACAATGTCCTCAAATCCTACCGTGTGAACCATGTGGAGGGCACTTTGCTACAAAAAGGACAACACGAGAAAATATTAACAACGAGGATATTCTTGGCCTACACTACACAAGGATGCAACATTGTATGCAAGAAGATGTGATAAGTTCCAAAGAATGGGAAAGCCCAAAAAATCAGATGAAATGTCATTGCAGCCTCAACTAGTTTTGCGACCATTTGAAAAAGGGGATTGGACTTTATTGATCCCATAGACCTAATTCTCAAAGCAAAAAAGAGTACATTACGGTGTGCATGAGACTACCTCACCAAATGGACGAAGTGGAAGCATTACCAAATTAAAAGAGTGAAAAAGTTACAAAATTCCTATATGACCACATATTCATAAGGTATGGAGTACAAGAGAGATTGTCACAGATCAAGGTACCCACTTCATTGTTAAAGTTATTATTGATTTAGCTACAGAATATGAAATCAGGCATAGGAATTCTACACCTTATCATCCACAATCCAATGGCCAAGTTGAAGTAAAAATAGAAATTGAGGCCATCTTGACAAAGACTATTACTTGTTTGCATAGAAGGGATTGGTCAAAAAGACTTCCAGAGGAAGTTTGGGCATTCAATACCACATGGAAGACAATAATTGGATTCACACATTTTGAGCTACTATATGGTAAGACTATTGTTATCCCTATTGAGTTTGAGCACAAGACATTAAGAACTACATTGGAATTGGGCATAGATTTGTCTAAAGCTCGAGGCAAAGGATTCTTCAACTTAATGAGTTAGATGAAATGAGGAGCGGAGTTTTCATAATACAGAGGTGGTATAAAAGAAAAGGATCAAGTGGCATGACAAGTTCATCAAAATAAGGCAATTTCAAGAAGGTGATTGGGCCATTCTCTTTAACTCCAAATATGAGGACCACATGGGAAAACTCGTGACAAGGTGGTTAGGTCCATATGAGATTGAGAGGATCTTTCACATTGGAGTCAGTAAAACTCACCACCATTGATCTTGTGAGATTCAAACTGCGGTAAATGGTCATAGATTGAGGTTGTACAAAAGCCAGGCGGCAGGAGCACCTTCATCCAAAGCGGCTCGAGAGGAGGCCAAAGCGGGATTGAAATAAGAACATCGAAATTGAGGTCAAAAGTTGAACATCTTGGTTCATCTTGAAGTTTTAGAGGAATGACATCTTGATGGCCTTGGTATATCCAGTTCTTGGAAACCCTAAGGAGTAATAAAAGTGATCGATCAACCTTCATGGTGATCAACACCACTCACTAACATGATTTATTTTCTTAGCAATTTTGTTTTGCGGGATTTTGTGTGAATGTGGTAAGGAGTGCATAATCTCACGATGAAAGTAGGTGGTGTAAAGACTAAGCATCCAATTATAGTAGCATGCGAGGCAAAGACTGTTTTGATTTCCTTTTTGATAGAACCTGAGATTATATGAAGAATCAAGGACCCAACTAAACAAGCACAAAGAGATGAAGATAGTTAGCACTAGAAAATTCAATCTTCCCTCTCTGGGAATCAATTGAATTCATTATGGGGCTTATTTTACACAACAACACCTACAACAATAGAGTCTGCAGCAACACTACTTGCAAAAACACAATACCTCAACATACAACCTCATGCATGCATCCAAGGGCACGAACTCCAAAAAAGGCACATGTCACAATCATTCGGTGTACATCTCGAGTTAAGTGCACTCAATTTCCTTTAATAAAGTAACACTAGAATAATTATATTTAATTAATATATGTGTCGAGTCATCAATAAAATTTATTAACCATGATGTTTCGTTGCCTTCTATAATGTGACCTGTCTCCCACGTCACCCCATGTCATCACAAAACCTCACTTCACACGGGGATATCCTTCAATTCAAATTAATGCTCACTTTTTCAAGTGCGTGCAAAATCAGTCACAAATTTTGAAAAGGAAAACACTTGAGTTCTTCTGTTCATTCAAATTTTACATAATCAATTCAAAGTGAAAGACCTCTTGCTTCATAGAGCTTAAGGAAGTTGTAAAAGTTAACAATGGGGGGAGACTTGATTAGAAACGAACCTACAAATCACTCACAACTCCGAAATCAACCACAAATTCTACAATACTTTCATGATAGTGGTTGGATGGAGTACATCAATAAATTCCAAGGTTTTAATGAGTCGATGGTCACAGAATTCACCACCACCTTCAGGGATGGGAAAGAAATAGTAAAGGGTTTGAAAGTTAAAGTTGATGATGAAATATTGGTTACAATCACTGGACTACTGACGGAGGGTGAAATGTTTCCTGCAAAAGCAAATCCAGATGAAGCTCACACAGAGTTTGGAGATGAGGATGACAACTTTGTGACAAACAAACAAGGTACTCTACAAACTTCTTTAAAACCCTTTTGGGGAGATGTGTCAAACTATATATAAAAATATTTTACCTGTGAGGGTCAATACTCAAGGTTAAATATTGTCCATTTTAAAAATCCTAATCATTTAAAGAATGACAGACATGTGAAATTTCCTAATTTCTTACACGAGAGATTGAATAAGATGAGTAAGGAATCACAAAGGGGTAGGTCTGCCTTGTCTCACCATTGTCTTGTCACCTTGGTTATAAAACATGCATTGGCAAAGGAACATCTTGTAGTAAATTGGGGGATTTTTCAAGGAAAAAACATATTAAGGATTTATTACGAAGGGGAAGAAGAAACAAAGGAGTTCATCTAGTTCTTCCGCACCTCCTCTACCTAAAACCATATATGCTTAGCTATGTCCCCTCGAAACCCCTACTCCTGTAGAATACTCCATTCCTTCATAAACTCCCATACTTGCGAAACACCTATCCATGAAGAACCTCCATCTCCAAAACAAGGCCTAGTAAAAACAATCTTAATACTAAAAAGACCAAAACCTCAAGGCCTAGTAGAAACATTCAAATCTTTTTGGACAGTGATGAAGAAGGGCTAGAAAAGAAGGAGGAACAAATTCCAATGGATGTTGAGCAGGGAGATCATGTAAATGCATATGAAGATGTAGTCATGGAAGATGCCAATAAGGAAGTGGAAGAGACAAAGGAGGAAGAATTAAATGAGTAACCTGCTCATGAGATCCCTACTAAACCAATCGAAGTTCAAAGCAGAAGTCGTTCATCTTGGGAAACTTTCATCACCAATCCGGCACTATGATAATTCTTCACGGGAACTCCTCGTGCTATGATTATTTACTAATGCATGACCTTTAGTTTGGTGGACATAATCGGAAACAAAACAACAACCAAACACAAGAATACCATCGACTATGATAAGACGGAATGATGACAAATCTGAAATATCAAAGTAAATTATTATATTAACATGAAATTATTACAATCTCACCCATGAGGTACTTCAACAAGACTATGGGAGAAACTTTACAATTACACCTCTCGATGGCTTCTTCAACACACCTTTAAGCGATGGCTTCCTTTGCACACTTCCTACAATATTTCTCACTCACTACTTCTTTCTATGCTAAATGAGGGGGTGGCCTCTCTATTTATAGAACTTCGAGAGCTTATCCATCTTATCTCTAAGATAGGATAAGAAATCCACTCGACGAATCATATTCCATACCTTAACTCTTATCTGTACATGTAGGCTTATCATTAAGATAAGATAAACCTTATCATTTTACATGGTTTCCACATTTTAGACTTTTTACAAATAAAATACACAAAATATTAATGACCTCACTCCTTGTCCTTATTACCAATATAATATTTCTAATTCCTAATCATGTAGACCCTACTTCTCTACTTACCCAAACTTTGACATTTTAACATTCTACGGACCACTTACGACAAATATTTACTTTTTACCACAACATTCCTATTGTACTTTGATTGTTACCGTATTCCACATTATTGGCGCGCACCAAATCTTGTGGCCGTTATCTTCTATCGGGACGCTACTACTAATTATACTTAACAACATCCTATTCCTAATACATACATTAATGAAATAGAAATTATGGAGGAAAATTTTAGTGTCGACATCTTCCCCCTTCCTAGCTTCTACTCAGTCCTCGGAGTAGACTATTCTAGTGCTTGGAAAATCTTCAACTTGTCATGGTTGACCCATTTCGTAATGGGAGTGCCATCCAATTCCTCCAGTCAGTGCACGTACCATTTTCATGCACAAATTTCTTTATTTTGTAGGGCCCCATCCATTTTGGAAGAAATTTTCTGTCTTCTTTTTTTGTATACGGAATCATATACTAGAACCAAGTCATTCACATGAAATGGAGACCCTTTGGATCTTTTGATCAAAGTATTCCTTCTGCTTCATTTTCTTCTTATGGCTTGTATCCTTTGCTATTTCCCTCATTTCCTCCAGCAGAATGAAGATGTACCAACCTTTCTTTTCTTGAATCACTTTCATCCATCCTTTCATTTTCATAACTCTCACGGTGGGAATATCAAACTCAATAGGAAGAAGCTGGATCAATGCCATAGGCCAACTAAAATGGGAGTATCCTCTTGCTTTGACTTTGATGTTGCCCTATATGCCCACAATCTTGCATGAATCCTTTTATCCCATTTATGTACTGTGCAATTTGCATCTTTTGCTAGAATTTGACACGAGTACAAAATTTGTTCGTTCCACATGTCTATTTGTGCTTGGCTTGTATGTTCTTGCCTTCATGTGCTTAATAGAAAACTTATTGACTAGGGCTTCTACCACCTCATTAATGAAGTGGCTTCCTTGATCATTACAATTTCTAATGGAAAACCACATCTCGGTGACAATGCATTCATACATGAACCTTGCCACTTCATCCATGGAAGTTGTTTTCAATGGCCTAGCTTGACCCACTTGGTTAAATAATCTGTGGCAACTACAATATACTTATTTTGGCGTGATGTAGTTGGAAGTGGACCTATAATGTCTATTCCCCACTTTTCAAAGGGACCGAGGGAAGAATAGGACATAATGGAGTGATGAAGTCTTACGGTTACCATGTGTTTGACAAATATCACATGTCTTACAATAATTATAACAATCTTTAAAAAGAGTGGGCGGTGATAACTGCATCCAAGATCCTTCTTCTTGTAAGTTGTCAGGAGAAGTGCCCTCCACATGTACCATTGTGGAATTCTTCTAGCAGTTCCTTTCCTTGATCACGTCCAAGCGCCCTCTTGTCTTGTCCATCGAGTCCTATTCGAAATAATGCTCCATGCGAGAATGGAATATGGATGACCGACTTGAGTAATCTTTCTCTTAGTATTTACATTGGCACCATCGAAACTTGAATTCATTCGAGATAATTCCAAATATCTATGTATTCACTAGGGATTGTGTCGAGGAGAACAATGTTGCATTGGGAAAATCATCATCATCACAAGATGATCCTAAACCATCATAGGCTCGAGAGAGTGCATCTGCATTGACATGCTTCTTTCTGGCCTATCTATAATATCAAATTCAAATTCTTGTAGCAAAATTATCCATCTTGCTATCCTCACGATGGGTTAGGCTTATTGACAATATATTTGAGCGATGATGCATTATAACTATAAATTTCTGCCCTAGCAAGTAATTTCTAAACTTCTTACAAAGCAAAAATGATAGCAGAGCCTCTTTTCGATTCTGATATAGTTTACCTCAAGACTTTGCTCATTTGTTTGCTCCCAAAGTAAATTGGATGTTCATTCCCATTTTCATCCTTTTGGCTCAAAGTACTTCCTAGTGCTGCATCGAGGCATCGAGTGTACACAATGAATGGCTTGCTCAATCTGGATTCTTCAAAGCAAGTGAAGACACCGGGGCTTCCTTGATTGTGTCAAAAGCTTCATGCGCCTTATTTCTGGTTCATAAGTAACATCCTTCTTCAAGAATTGGGTTAGTGGTACATGCAATCTTTGAGAAATTCTTGATAAACCTTATATAGTAACCCACATGGCCTAAAAATGATCTCAACTTGCTTCTATTAAGAGGAAATGGTAAATCTTTGATTTTGAAACTTTATCGGGATCAGTACCAATACCATCTCTGGATCTGACATGCCCTAACAAAACACCTTTAGAACATCCAAAGACACACTTTGTAGGGTTTAGTGAGGCTTGTGCTTCATCTAACCTTTGAAATGATGTCTCCATTTAGTGCGAGTGGTCAACTTGCTCCCATAGATGCAAAATTCATCTAGAAATACTCGATGAAGGTCCCGATGTAGGGTTCGAACACCCTATTCATCAAACGTTGGAATGTTCTTTGGAGCATTACACAATCCAAAAGGCATAACTCTATAGGCAAGCGTTCCCCAAGGAGTGGTGAGCGTGGTCTTGGTGATCTTTCTCTGCTATACGAACTTGGTTGTAGCCGCTATATCCATCGGCAAAACTATAGCACTCTTGGCTAGCTACTCGCCGTCAAGATCGATCGAAAATGGAAGAGGGTAATGATCCTTTTTGTTGCCTTATTGAGCTTCCTGTAATCAACACAAACGTAGCTTCCCATTCTTTTTATTGAAATCACAATGGGAGAAACCCATTTTGAATTCTCCACAACAAATATGAATCCTGCATCAAGCAACTTATCTATTTCTTCTTTTACAGTCTTGGAAAAATTAGGATTCATTCTATATGGCATTTGTTTTATGGGCTTAGCACCATCTACCAACTCAATAGAATGTTCTACCCAACTTACTTGACGAAGTTCCTTGTAATCAAAAGTGAATAGGTGTATGTACCTTCGAAAGAGCTGGAGGTAGGATTCCTTCTCACTCTCCATCATAGCATCACCAATCTTTATTTGTTGGAGATGATCATCAACTTCTTCTTCAGATAATTTTATGGGGTCATGAGTTGGTGTGACTAGAAGGATATCCATGACTGAAACATCCACCTCACTTTCTTCATCTTAGTGTCCACTTCACTAGTACTAGAGTAATCCAGAGGATGTCCAATCATCAGTTTCATCACTTGAATCCACGTGTTTGGCCTTATGATGTCGAGGATCACATTTATCTTCACCCTCTCTCTACCACGTCCAAGTGTCATGAAACCTTCATTCCGGTAGTTTCTTGCATGAACTCTCCTTAGCCATGGCCTTCCCAGTGAGCATTGGGTACGCAATGGTACCATTTTCATCCTGAAAGTCTACCACACATACAACACCCATAATGATATTGCCACATTTGAAACTACGCCTTACGGTTTAGTTTTCCCTTATTTAATGACCTTAACATAAGTGTTGAAGGGCGATCAATTTTAAACCCAACATATTCATTCTGAGACTCGGTCATTACATTAAGCTATGCAGCACCTCCATCAACTAAGACATCATGAATTGAAATACCATTACATAATACCTCGGCTTGTGGAGCATAGGGATCTGCCTCTGCCTCAAAGCAGGGACCTCAACCTCCTTCCTTCTTCGAGCATTGAGTCCACCTCGTAACTCCCGCCTCTTCTCAGAAGACATAGCCAAGAGTTGACCATATGTAATATTTGCAGGCCTTTTGGACAGATCTTCCAAGATGGAGTATGGTCCTTGCCCCTGTGAAATCAGAAAATCCTGCACACCCAACTTTCTTCTCCTATGTTTCTTACTAGTTTCTCCTTTCATCTTCTTAGGATCAGTTCCATCTTGATTATCTTTTTCTTTCTTTCTTTTTGTTACAAACACATCTACTTCATTATTTCTACTCTTATCTACTACATCAAGAGAATTCACAGGTGCTTTTCCTTTATCATTATCTCTTGTACCAGATGTAGAAGCTCTATCTGGACAATTATACTTATAATGACCCTTTTTATAACAACCATAACAAACAACTTCAGAAATATTTCTTTTTGGACCTCTATCTCCTCCCTGAGAACTAAATTCCTTTCCTTGAAGAAGATTAATAGTTAACTGGCCCATCTTCCTAAGTAGATCTTCATACTCAGTAGATGTACTAGGAGAAATATTTGTGCTCACCGGGAGTGGTTGTGGATTATGGACCAAAGGTCTTTGGTGTAGGCTCTACTTTAACAACAATTTCTTTGGGCTCCTCTTCCATGCTTTCTTCTTGCCTTCTTGCAATCTCCTTTGCTTGTTCAATGGTAGCTGGGCGGTCATACTTCACTCGTTGTCTGATCTCTAGCTTCATCCCAAGAATGAAGTGCTTACAGAGGAGATTATCCACGCCATTCATCAACCCATCCGCTAGTCCTTCCTTAGGATCGGGCATCGAGCTTCCTCCTTAGCTCAGAACACGAGCATGATAATCCCTTATCTTCTCCTTCTCTCCTTGGGATAGCTTTGTGATCTCGATCATGAGATCTACGCATATTTACATTGTTCACCAAATTCTTGAAAACTTTTAGTTAATAAATCCCATGAATTTTTCACATTATCACCTAGTGTTTCAAACCACCTAAGTCTTGAACCATCCAAAAAGGTAGGAAAAATTCAGTCCATTGTTCCCTTCTTATAAGGCCATTACAAATACAAGATCGCTTAAACTCTTGAATGAAAGAAGAAGCATCTTCATTAGATTGAGCTGAAAAAACAGGAATCTTTCCCATTTTCAAAAGTAACCACCGTGAAATACCAACCCACAAGTACAATCAACAAGACTTATGTGCACAAATAATTGGAATCACTATAGAAATGACCACGGTAAACTATGGTAAAATCTGACTTACTGTGGTAAACACTATTCACGGTAAAAAGTGAAGTTACTGCGGTAAATACTATTCACGGTAAAAAGTGACTTTACTGTGGTAATTACTATTCCCAGCAAAAAGGACTTTACCAGGGTAACTACTATTCATGGCAAAAATGACTTTAACATGGTAACTACTATTCACGGTAAAAATGACTTTACCATGGTAACTACTATGCACAGTAAAAACAAGGTTACCCTCCAATTGATTTTTGACTAAGTGGGAATATCTCTCCAGAAAATCCACCAACGAGGAATGGTCCCAGAAGCGGAACCAAAAATGTCATCACCAATCCGCACTATGATAATTCTTCACGGGAACTCCTCGTGCTTTATGATTATTTACTAATGCCTGACCTTTAGTTTGGTGGGACGTAATCTGGAAACAAAACAACAACCGAACACAAGAATACCATCGACTATGATAAGACGGAATGATGACAAATCTGAAATATCAAAGTAAATTATAATATTAACATGAAATTGTTACAATCTCACCCATGAGGTACTTCAACAAGACTATGGGAGAAACTTTACAATTACACCTCTTAATGGCTTCTTGACACACCTTTAAGCGATGGCTTCCTTTGCACACTTCCTACAATATTTCTCACTACTTCTTTCTATGCTAAATGAGGGGGGTGGCCTCTCTATTTATAGAACTTCCAGGCTTATCCATCTTATCTCTAAGATAGGATAAGAAATCCACTCTGACGAATCATATTCCATACCTTAACTCTTATCTGTACATGTAGGCTTATCTGTTAAGATAAGATAAACCTTATCATTTTACATGGGTTCCACATTTTTAGACTTTTTACAAATAAAATACACAAAATATTTATGACCTCACTCCTTGTCCTTATTACTAATATAATATTTCTAATTCCTAATCATGTAGACCCTACTTCTCTACTTACCCAAACTTTGACATTTTAACATTATCGGACCACTTACGACAAATATTTACTTTTTACCACAACATTCCTATTGTACTTTGATTGTTACAGTATTCCACATTATTGGCGGCACCGTCTTGTGGCGCCATTATCTTTTATCAGACGCTACTACTAATTATACTTAACAACATCCTATTCCTAATACATACATTAATGAAATAGAAATTATGGAGGAAAATTTTAGTGTAATACAAAACCACATGCAACATAAAGGAGAAGTGTTAGTTGAAGAAATTGGAGATGTAACCAATGTTCATAAGAGCCCTGATGAAACAGAGGTTGTTCATGCACAACATGAAGAAGATGTAGTGACCAAGGAAAGTGAGGAAGTAACCACTTTGTAGTTGTAGATAACAAAGAATAACATGGGGAAGTGATTAGCAGAACTAATACATGAAACACAGACCAATGTCATGGATATTGTAGAAGGTTTTCCACTTGATATTGAAGAAATAATTGAAAACATTGTCCAAACCTTTGAGCCAGAACCTATTCATGACTCTATTTAGCCAATGCACATAGGCATTCCTCCATTTGGCCCAAATATAGCTCATGAAATTTCAGAACCTTTGTCTCCACCAATGCCACCACCCAACCTACAACCATAGGTTGTCATAAAAGAAGTTTTTAGAGAGCCTCGAGGCCAATATGCGAAACATGGCAACCCAAACCACTTCACTAGACTATTGGGTGCAAAAGGTTGAAAAGTATGTTAACAAGCTATAAAGAAGGTGGGAAAGGGAGAAGGAAGAGTCAATCTTCCAACATCGACGGATCTGGAGGAAAAGATAGACAACTAAGGGCTAAGGACAATGAAATTGCAAGGCTAAAGAAGAAACAAGAAGCTACAGATAGAGGTGACAAATGAAATATTCAAATGTAGACCACCATCTAACATCTATGTTGTCTTCTTGAAAGAACAAATGTTTGCAATTGAAATATACATATATTAACAATGATATCCCATTTGATATCAGTGGAGCCAGGACTTTCTTTAGAATATATCTGAAAATGCCCCATGAGATCCAGTTACTTATCTTGTGAACTGTATATGTATAATTATGCTTTAGAGTATGACAGAGACTAGATCCCTATACTCTACATTGGGGATGTACAAATTCAGGCATTGTGTTCCTACTTCAATAATGAGCTATACATGGAGAAACAAATGGTGGATTACTAGACAATTGTGCAAAGAACATCCCTTGATAATCGGGCGGGATATAGAAACACTAAGGAAATGATTGAGGAGTATGGTAAGTTTATGAAAGAGAAGAAAATAAAACAGAGGGTATACATGATGAGACAAGAAGCCCATGATGAGGAAATATACTTCATCAAGTATAATAACATGGAAATTGTACATGTCTGTAAAGCAAGATGGGAAGAAATGTCACCAGAGATGAAAAGGAAAGAAATGCATTCATATCCCAATATCATTCAAAATTTCAGAAGGATAAATTCCTATATTGAAGTCTTAAAGGAATGTGGCAAAGCTTGGTTTCCCATTGCTTATTATCCACCAATATTTCATTTTCATATTCCCCGCTAGTCTGGGAACACAGAGCTAGATGAGGAACTATAGGAAATGGTAATAAAAAAGTTCATAAGGAATGTACATTATTTCTTAGCAGATTTAAGGCATCTCCCTCTAGTGGATTTTGGTGACTATGCGATATAATACAGGGTGATTCGAGAAAGAAAAGGATAGACAAAAAAATGTTTGAATGGGGGCATTCAATAAATTAGAGTTTGGGGGTGTGATGAAACCCTTTAATTATTGTTTTAATTGTCTCATCTGTTGTATATTATGTATACCCTTGCACTTTTATATCCTAGTTATCTGACAAACATTTCCACTTGAACTCAAACCTATGCCACTTATATTAATTAATATAACTATTACTAAGTTACTTTATTTCTGTGGATTTTGAATGTGCATGTTAATCTCTTTGATCAATGAAAGGATTAATAATGCTTCAACTAAATACCATACTTGTTTACAAGAAGTCGCATTTATATGTTGCCACTAACATGCAGCCAAAGAAACTCTGTCACAATGTAAAGGGACTATGTCACAATGTAAAGGGGCTCGCCCACAACAACTAACAGTGGTAGGAACTAGGAATCGTCCACAACAAAACACTGCTGACCAAAGGAGAACACACACATATACAAGACCATGATTTTGGGAAATTTTGATCAATGTGGATACTTCACCTGAGTTTGTGCATATCAATAAAGAAGTAGTTATGAAAACAAGAACCATATCTCACGCCAATACCTGATTATGCTATGCAACTACAACTATGGAACTAGTTGATTTAACTTGATAATTGATTGTTAGAATGAATAGTTAGTTATGTTGTTGTATTAGAACACCTTTTCTCAGTTATAATTACATGCATAAGAATCTACGGATTTCTTGGTAATGATCTTGTACTTAATCAAAATGTAACTGTTAGTTTGAATGAGTCTCTTCATGTCTCTGTTGAATATAAAGAGAATGGGGAGACTGTAGTAGATATAAATGCATAGTTAAGGAATTGCAGTAAGTTTCATTCTGAATCTTCATGTTGATGAATATAATCGAGTTCTATCATTTTTCTATAGACACAAGCCTTAGGAAGGGTTAGCACCCAAGGCAGGGCCCACTTGTGGTTTGTTAAACCCCCTTTCCTTTTTATTTGTTATTTAGTTCCTTACATGCATAGATTAGAATTGTGACAATTTATTCATTTACTTGTGTTATGATTTTACTTGCTTTATTACTTAGTTGTAGCATCTACTTTCATCTGCAACTTAGTTTATTTCCAACATTGTATTTTCCAATTTTTGTGACAACAATCTTTTAGTTTATACCTCTTAAGCACCTATAATTGTGTATACAACACTAACAGAGTTGAAAGTTTACGTCCCTAGGTCTAATGAATAAATGACTATGGATTAGTGAACAACATACTAATTGGTGTGAGTTAATTTACACCACCAAGCCCAAAAGAGAGGGCCGATGTTGTGTTATACTATATCCCTGTAAGGGGACGGGATGCACACGATAAAAACTAAGGAACATGCAAACAAAGTGGTTAGATGCATGTGTTAGTAGTAAAAGAAGCAAACATGTCATACAAAAACAATGTAACAAACAAGTATGCATACAAGATAGACTATGAAAAGTGGGTTTCAAATATGGGACATCACTCACAATGTCACAAGACAATAAGGGTCAAAGTGGCCTAAAGCATACAAACAGTGATCAAACAAGACATAGGGCATAACCCTCTGTTTTGATGAATTTCATTAGGAATAGAGTTGCTTCTATCCTTTCATTCTCTTGAGAAAGCAGAGATAAGGGTTAGGGCTAGGAGGAATACCTGTTGAGTGTTGGGAAGGTGTGTGCGCACTGTAGAGAGCTCGAGATCGATTGTGAAGAACTCCTTTTTGTCTAGGAAGGACTACTGTAAGTAAGAATACAAGACCACCGAGATCTTAGTTAGACAATAAGTGAGGGCTGCCTTAGGCCCAGGAAATATTAGACTTCCTTTTGAAGGTGGTCAGTTCCCCTTTTAATACGAATTAAAGAAAATGATAACAAAGAACTAATAGATACTACTTACTAGTTCCTGATGAAGATACAGGTCCAAGGAATGTGGTGGCAACAGTAAGACTTAGTTGGGATGATCCGGTATTGAAAGCTTGGTGATGAAGCTATCCTCGAGTCTTTCCAATGCTTGGACGAGTTTGTGGCCGATCTAGTTGCTCGATTCTGATCTTCGGCTCGATCCTCTTCTCTGCAACCTCTTCTACTTGTTTCACTTCTCTTTTTCCTGCCAAATGAATTCCGGATCCCTTGTTTTTGGTTGGGGGAGGTCATTTACAGGGAACCGATGGCGGTTACGTAACCGACGGCGGTCGAGTAGGAACCGATGTCGGTTGGGTGAAAGTGGCTATTTTTAGTAAAATAGCCATCTTTCCCTCCTTTTCTCCCGAGGGATTAGTTGTGGGCTTGGTCAAGTCATTTATTAGGCTCACTTTGATGCGGGTGAGGGGTGATGAGTCATGGGTGTGGGTCTGGACCAAGTCATAGGTCTTAATTAAGTTATTTTAGGGTTAGGGCTAGGTCATAGTGAGGTGGCGAGGTGAGGTGGCAGGGTTAGAGATGTGGATTTATTAATTATAAGGTAATTAATAAATAATTAAGTGTGTAAGGTTTTAGGTGGTGAGGTAGGGTTAGGTTGCGGGACGAGATACGGGGTACAGGGCGTCGTAAGACCCAAATTTGGTGTCTACATTTGCCCCTTGTTGTCGTGTAGCTTGTATTTTAAAGCTGCACTGACAATAATAAAAAGTGGTTGCCCCAGTTAAGGGTATAGGTAATCCCCCTCAAGTCTATCACAGATGGAGGCGACATGAAATCAGGGATAGGGTTGATAAAGGGTAAATGATGGTGAGATGCTGGTAAGATGGTGGGGTAAGTTCAAGGAAGCCGACACATGTTAAAATGCAGTAGTGCGACCAGGGTACATGGTTTGAAGAGCAAACAAGCAATTCATAGGCAAAGGTCGATAGTTTATCCAAACAAGGCTGATATAATCCTGGTATCCAAGGCATAGGAAGTAGCTCCAGGGGATATAACGGGGAAGGTACCGGAACGTTTTAGGCATGTTGAAGTACCAAATGGTTGGTTTGGTTGAGATAAACGTCACGGTCTCGGTCTAAGCAAAGCTGGTTGGCTGATCAATTCAAGTATCCTAGTCATGCTAAAACACGAACAGGTGAGCTCGATTGAACAAACAGCTACATTATGGGTGGATAGAATCGTAATTTGCGGGCTTCGGTTGAGGTACTTAATTGGTGTGGCCGTGGGTCGGGCCGATTGGTTGGTTGCGGCCTTGGGTTGGGCCAATTGGTTTGTTGCGGCCTTGGGTCGGGCCGAGTGGTTGGTTGCGGCCTTGGGTCGGGCCGATTGGTTAGGTGCGGCCTTGGGTCGGGCCGATTGGGTTGTTGCGGCCTTGGGTCGGGCCAATTGGTTGGTTGTGGCCTTGGGTCGGGCGATTGGTTGGTTGTGGCCTTGGGTCGGGCCGATTGGTTAGGTGTGGCCTTGGGTCGGGCTAATTGGGTTGTTGTGGCCTTGGGTCGGGCCGATTGGTTGGTTGTGGCCTTGGGTCGGGCCGATTGGTTGGTTGCGGCCTTGGGTCAGCCAATGAATTCAAAATAAGGCTATTTAGCAAAGGCCGGGGTAGGCGATGTGGTGAAAAATAGAGTTCGGTGGAGAAGAGCAGGAGTTAGGGTAAACTAGGCAGGTAACCGATATCGGTTAGTTATGACCGGTATCGGTTAGAAGACCGATATCGGTTTTCTAGGGCGCGCCATAACCGATATCGGTTAGAGGTCAAAACCTATAAAAAGAAAAAATACGGCGTGTCATTTTCACATTGTGAATTTGAGTGCCAACCTGTTTCTTGTCTGAGTTTTGAATTGATTGGGTTGGGTATTTGGGCTGAGTTGGCACTAGTTGAGTGGGGGAGTGAGTTATTGGTAGGCCCCAGAGATCAGGAGGCGAGTTTGATTGGTTGAAGACCCTGTTGAGGAGATTTGGAGCCATGGCACAGCCTGGAGGAGCAGGAGGTGCTGGAGGAGCTAGACCACCACCACCTATCCCACCACGACGATGTGTAGTCATACCGGTAGGCTCTAAATCCCTCTTTGTGTGAAGTTGATGAATTTAGCTAGGATGTGGGTTTTGGGGTAGGAATCTAAAATTTGAGAAAATAATGAATAAATGAAGGTAAATCGTAAAATGGAGTGGGTAGATATGTTAGGTAAGTCAAAATGGCAGGGTGGGTGAGTTTTTAGGCAATTGGGCTGGGTAGATGGGTAGAAATAGGAAGAAAGGGGATTTGGGGGCCATTTTCGATCCGGCCCGAAATCCCTGATGGTGATGTCGGTCACTAAGCGGCCGCGTCGATCACTAAGCGCAGCCGCATCGGTCACCACGTAAGTGTTTAGATTTGTGGGTTCAGAGACCAGCGTCGGTCATGTGTCGACCGACGTCGGTGCATAAAATTCAGGTATAGACAAGGAGTGGGGGACCGATGGCGGTCGAGGGTGACCGGTACCGGTCACCATGGGTAGGAGGAAAGGGTGTGAAATTTGTTGTGTTGGTTTGTTGTAGGCGGGTAGGATAGATTTGTGGGGTGAAGGGGAAAAGGTAGAGTTGGTAGGAAAGGTTATTGGGGTGGGGGTAATCGGGTGGTGTATGAGTGGGGTAGGTGGTAGGTTGTGGGATAGGTAAAGGGGATATTGTAGGTGTTTTGTTGGGTGGGGTTAGTGATATTGGGGTTATTGGGTAGTTGTTTTGTAAAGGGTAGGCCTGATGGAGTGGGTTGTTTTGCAGCACGCCAACAATCGATCTTTGGATCGGATACCGCCTCTCTCGGGCGGATGCGGCCACATGTGATCGCTGTGCAGTGAGTGGGCGATCATGTGGGAGGTTGGACTCGGTGGAGTCCAGAGATATAGGGTTGTGGATAGGGACCACAGCCTGATGGTTTCCCTCATCGAGAGATGGGATCCTAGCAACCAATGTCTTCCATCTCCCTACTGGAGAGATGACGGTCACACTAGAGGATGTGTATCGCATCCTGAGACTGCCGATCATAGGTGAGGCGGTGTTCCAAGTGGATGCTAAGATAGTGATGGATAGCATCCTACAGGTATTGAGGATGTAGCCCCATTGATTACGTACCATAGTGCGAGCATCTACTACGGTGATATGTATCGCGCACATCGACAGGAGACACGGCTTGCCATGTTGATGATGATTGGTATCACCTGCTTCGCCCTCCCGGACTCAGAGGGAGGCCACTTCCCACTGGGCTCTGATGGGAGTATTACATGAGATGGTGGAGGAGCACACCTGTTATGCATGGGCACCGATGTATTTGGTGCAGCTATACAGAGAGCTCTGGGGCTATCGCCGTATGAGGCGATTCGGGATATGCTCAACATTCTTGCTACACTGTTGGGCCTACGAGCATATCATGTGTTTACGACCTATAGGTTGCCCAGCGATCGGGAGCCACGAGGCAGTGTATAGGTATGGGTTTCAGAGGTGGTTGGGGGTCATGGGCCAGCCACGAGCGGTTATCGCAGGGCGAGATGTCGCGTATTATAGGCATATGTTAGAGGGCCTGACCGCACTAGATATTATATGGAGGCCATACAGAGGCCATCAACCCCGTGGAGGAGCCCGAGCACAGCTGCGATGGATCCAGTACATCTTCTGGATAGCTGGACGGAGACCCAGGGAGCATGAGCGGATTCCCCTAGAGAGGGTATGACGACAGTTGGGCCTACGGCAGGATGAGCCACCTCCCTTCCCACAGTATCGGAGGGAGGATGTAGAGGCACCACTGCCTCTTCCGCAGCCATTGGACCCAGTCCAGGTCGCAGAGAGACTAGCTGATGATACGGTGGACGATGTTGGTGTTACAGGTGCATTTTTGGTTTTGGTGGGCGGGACGAGCGGCAGCGATGAACACCACCCGACATCCAGATTTGGCAGGCTATTATAGCGAGAGAGGATCGCATCTCTTAGGCAGTGCGGTTATTACAAGGGCAACTTGCTTGTGCACTGCACATGCATAGGGTGGGGCGCTACGAGGCGGTTGGCCCAAGCACATGTACGGGAGACACAACCTCGAGCGCAAGCACGAAACAATCTGTGCACCTCGAGCCACAGCCTCGAAGCCCAGGCATACAGGCATACTGCAACTGGCAGGTGGTCCACTTCTATTAGGAGCCGGGGGACCAGCCATGGTGGCACGGGCCCGATATATGGAGGTAAGAGTGGAGGCCCAATATTATCAGGACGTACTAGATGGTACCGGGGCCGACTATCGCCATATACGCAACTCACGAGCCGAGGCGTCCCGCAGTCACAGGTCACGGGGGCGCAGCTGCCACTGGCCGGTGGGTCAGTGATAGGTAGGAGGCGAGATCCGGCACAGGGGCCAGCTGAGAGACGAGCCGAGGGAGGGGGAGAGAGCTGAGTCACCCAGGAGCTAGAGATGGGTTTTGTTGATAGAGACACCGGTCTGCGAACCGAGTGTGTATATAGAGGCTGCGTGCCCTCATAGGATGTATGTATTCATTTTTGTTGTATATACCGGCCTGCGAGCCGAGTACATGTTGTATAGTTGATACCGCCCATGAGCCAAGTATATTTTTGACATGAGAGGCCGGCCTGCGAGCCGAGTCAAGATTTTGATGAGAAAGCAATGGCTGCGTGCGAATTTGTATTTTTTTTGTTTAAAGAGGCCCCATGCAGGGCAAGTTGTATATTGTAACATTGTTTTGATGATATATATAGATGATGAGTTGGATCCATATGGTGTGTATAATGTTTGAGTTGATGGCATATATTATAATGTTTTATGTGTTTTGTCGATGGTATTGGAATGTTTGTGATGTATATATAAATGATGTTGATGATGTTTTGATGATATGCATATGTTTTGAAATAGTGATGTTTATTATGATGATGGATGTTGATAGTGATGTCATTATGCAGGGAAAAGAGGCGGGCGTCACAAAATTTTGCAAAAAACAAAGAGAAGGCCTGGATATAATCAAAATAGGTATAGGTTGACCGATATCGGTTAGATAACCGATGTCGGTCACTATTGACGATATCGGTTACATAACCGACATCGGTTATGTTAAAACAAGCTTTTCTAAAAATAGAAAAGCTGGGGAGGCAATTTTAGATTCTTATTTTTAGAGTCATGTGACATGTTAAATACGAGGATGTGAGGTTGTTGTCGTCCATATAGGGTAGTTGCATGGGAGAATTGAGTGATAAGGAGGAAAGAGACAGGTAAAGTGATCGTGAGCTTGGAGTAAGAAGGCGTAAAGGCAAGTAATAGTGAAGAGGGTGGTGAACATGGCTGAACAAGGAGAAGCATCCAGCGGGCAGAGAGGAGAGGGAAGACAGGTTCCACCTCAAACTGCTGCATCCCAGGAGGTATATATGATTTTTGGTTGGAGTTAAATTTTTGCATGCATATGAATAGGATGTGGGAAGGTAAGTGGGTAGAGATGAAAAAGAAAGGTGATAGGCAAAAGGTTTGGGATGGGGTGAGTGTTGTAGGGTAAGTAATCAGGTGTTGGAGATATGTGCGTAGGTACAGAGAGGGGAAAACGAGCGCAAAAGTTATCATAGGTGGTGTTTTTGAGCGGGGTGGTTGGAATTGCGATAAGAATCTTAGATATCGTTTAGAAAAATCGGTATCGATTATCATTGTGTAAAGTTCTTGTGTAAATTTGGATTGCGATAAAAAACACGTGGGAAGTTATTTGTTGATTTGTTGTTTGTTGGTTTAATGTGTGCAGGCACAGGCAGGGTTGAGGATGAATGATAGGGTGCCAGCTTTGTTGTCACGGGTCCGAGCGGATGTAACACCAGCTGAGTGGGCATTAATAAACCGTGTGGGGTTAAGCGGAATCTGCTATTATTCACGGATCGCACACAATCATGCTATGTTGCAGGCGTTGATTGAGAGATGGAATCCTGAAAAAATACCTTTTATCTGCCAACAGGGGAGATGACAGTGACGTTAGAAGAATGTGTTCCAAATTTTGAGACTCCCAATTACAGAAGACGTGTATCGGCGAGGCCTAACGTGGCGCAAATGATAATCTTAGTATTTGGTCCAGCCACACGAGATTTGACATAGCGAGGTTTGACATTCACTTATGGTATAATGTTTGCGGCACACCCTGAGGCAACAAGGTTGGTAGTGGTATTAATGATAGCGGTGGGGTATTATGCATTACCTAGAGCGGATGGGGAAGATTTCTAAAATCATTGATGTGTATTATTCGTGAGATGATAGAAGGTAGCGTTACTTTCGCATGGGCACCTGCATATCTTGCGGAGCTATACAGGGGTTTATGGGCATGCAGGTGAAATCACAGGACTACACTGGATTGTGCATACTTATTACATTGTTGGGCCTATGAGCACATTGTGTGTGTGTGACCAATAGGCCGACCAATCCAGGAGGAGAGACAGGAGTGCAGAGGTTGGGATTCAGACGATGGGTCCAGACAGAGCAAGAGGTAAGAGCCGAAACCGTGATAGATGACGCCAAGTATTATAGGCAAGATGTGGGAGATGGTGACGATTGTGAGATATCCATTGGAGGCCTTACGGGAACTACATGGTGACGTGAACATAGCCGAGGATTTGAGGGGTGTAGAGCGATTGAGGTGGATCGGGACATAGGTCAGGTGAGTATGAGAGGATTCCTCTAGATCGCGTGCGGTGACAATTTGGATTTGTTCAGGATATACCCATGGCTCATAGACCATACAGGAGGATCGACACCGAGGCACCCCTCTCACCGCCACGACGACACTTCCAGAAGGACCGAGAGAGAGCAGTGGCCGATCGCGAGGTAATGGATGCAAAAGTGTAGCCAGTCTTATAGATTATGGTGGGTAGCAGAGCTGCGAGGTACATGTGAGAGTGTCGATCATCCTAACATAGTTGTGATTACAGCGGAGAGAGACCACCTGCAGGGTTTAGTTCACCAGCTTCAAACACAGGTGAATGAGACAACGGGATTGTTAGAGGTTTCGCAGTCATGAGTGGAGAGACTAGAGGTAAGATTCCTCCACGCGAGAGGGCGTATTCGTATGTTACAGGAGAGATTGGTGGATCAGTGGGAGGAACCAATAGCAGTGGCCCCTTTGAGGATGGAGAGGCCAGGTGAGTGGCGTCGACGATCACCATCACTACCTGGTTCGGGATGAGGCGTGGGGGCCTACGTGAATTTCATAGGGGTAGAAGAATAAATAAGGATGCCGACCTGCGTGTCGATGATAGAGAAGATGTATTTGTTTAACATCTAAATAAAACTGAATATGTATGTTGATTTTGAGTTTATGATAATAATAAGAAATGTTTGTGTTTTGAATGTTTGGATTGATAAAGGACAAAGGTGAGTGTTATCAATATAAATATGCGAAAACATTTATATTTTTAAGCAAAACACCACACATGATAGGTTATGGTAGGGGATGGTCGAGCTAACCTTGGGAGACCCCATGTCTCCTAAGTGCCTACATAGCCCATTGCACAAAGTAAGGAGGGGCCTTAGACCGATGTAGTTCTCCCTTAAGACTAGAGAGAGAGGTGAATTCGGAGCAAGTTGGTTGTGGTTAGGCAATTTGTTGGTTGGTAAAAATTTTGATATTGGTTGTTGGATTTGGTAAGGTATAGGTGAAGCGAAGGTTAGCTTACTCAAGCATTAGGGAATCGTGTCCTAATTAAGGTCAACACATAATCCTAAATTCGGGTAAAAGAGGCAAAAATGTCCCATAGTTAGAAAGAGCTAAACAAACCACGTATTATTGTAGGATGAGCTTGAATCCCTAGATATCTTACATAGGCGAGAAGTCGATAGGTGAAAAGAGTTGTATAATCACAATATATCGGATATACGTCACGTCCCTTGAGTTTTGTTGTTTTGAAGAATGGTGAGGTGAGGTGGATGGTATAGCTGGGGTGTAGAGGACTTGTTATAAGGTGATTATTCTGACGAAATAGATCCAAACCTAAATAGACGAGTCCATGACTCAAAAGTGCTTTTGAATACTGCTTTTATTTTTCTGGATATAGACTGATCGATGCGGGAAGTCTATATGGGATATGCATTTTGTTGTTTCTTGAGGTCTTCACGAAGCTGATCAATGCGAGAAGCTTCTGATAGAGGCTGACTTTGTATAGCTGTCCTTCAAGGGAGCAGTCTACTTATAGTAGCATGATGCGGCTTTGCACATAGTTGTCCTTCGAGGGAGCAGTCTAGTTTATAATAGCAGATGCGGCTTTGCACATAGCTGTCCTTCGAGGGAGCAGTCTAGTTTAGAGCTTAGAGGTCTAGATGTCCATTTGGCATGAAGTATCTAGTTTTGCAGGAAGTTTGACTCAAGAATATCCCAAAATCGTATAATTGAGAACTTGTTATTTTGATACTTTTAAGTCATGGACCAGACTAAAAAGGGGAAGGCATCTTTAAGAGGAGGTGATGATCAAACCATGTGAGCTTGATTCTATTTTGAGATGCACGAAACAAGGTGTATGAGGTGGTAAATGAGCTCAAGGGACGAGTGCAAGGTAGATAAGAAGTGATGTAACACTAAATTCAACAGTAGAATGGTCGGAGATGCAAGGCATTAAGGGGTTCAGGCTCGGGTTTACCATTAAGCGAAGCTAAACGATAAGTACCTGATCCGTAGGTGTGAGTGATAATGTAAGGCCCAATCCAATTAGGAGCAAATTTTCCATGTTTGCTCTTTTCTAGTTTGGTTACATGTTGATTCTCTTTGAGGACAAGATCACCAATCTTAAAGGTACACTCATGAATTCACTTATCATAAGCACGCTTAATGCGCTTTTGATAAATTTGAAGGTGGTCAAGAGCTGTAAGACGACGCTCGTCAAGAAGCTCTAATTGGGCTAACCGCTCTTGGCGGAAGTCATCATTGGTGAGAATATCCTGAAGAGATATTCTGAGAGAAGGGATTTGTATTTCGAGAGGCAAAGACAGCCCGGTATCATACACGAGAGAGAATGGTGTGGCATTAGTGGAAGTACGAATCTTTGATACGATAAGCCCAAAGGGCAAAGGGGATGTGATTAGGCCAATTTTTCCCGAATTCACAACGACTTTCATGAGAATTTTGATTAAGGTTTTGTTAGAAGATTCGGCTTGTCCATTTTGCTTGTGGATAGTAGAGGTGACGAGAAGCTAAGTTTGATACCAAAGTTGTCACAAAGGTCTTGTAACAAATTATTTTGAAAGATTTTCCATTATCTATTATCAGGCGATGAGGAACACCAAAACGGCAGATAATGTGATGATTGATGAACTCAACGATTTTTTTTTTTTGGTTGAAATGAGTGGAATGGCCTTCACCCATTTAGTGTATATATTCGGTTGCCGTAATGACCCAACGATGATCTTTGCGAAGAAGGCGGGTGAATCTCGCCAATAAGGTCTAAACCCCATTGTGAGAAAGGCCAAAGATCTCATGCGACCTATAACAGGTGGCTAGGAGTATGTTGAAGGTTGGCATGTTGTTGACACATAACACAACGCTTAACATATTCAGTAGTCTTTATTGAGAGTAGGCCAATAATATCCTAGGCGAAGGATCCGCTTGGCCATGGCGAGGCCACTAAAGTGCCCGCCACAAAGTCCGTCATGGATTTGTTGGGTGGTATGAGCGACTTCAGCGCCGGTTAGACAGCGAAGGAGGATACCATCAAAGCCACGTTTATAGAGGAGTCCCCCCATGATGACATAACGAGAAACACTTTTAAGAAAAGCACGTTTGCCATTACTAGTAAGGTTAGGTGGTAGAACAGAGGTTGTAAGGTAGTCGTGAAATTGGTGATACCAGGTATCCTGTGAATCAGTAGATACATTATTTACCATACAAACATCCGGAACTAAGTAAGATGGGGAAAAGAGTTGTTGGACCAAGACAAATATGTCCGAGTCAGTTGGTGAGGCGAATTTGTGAGGCCAAGCAAGCCATAGTATCTGTAAATTTATTAGTTGAGCGGGGAATGGTTTGGATAGAATAATGAGAAAATAAGGTCAAAAGTGAATCCACGTAATGTTTGTACTTTTGAAGTTCCTCATTTTTACATTGGTAGATGCCAGTAACTTGATTTACTACCAATTGAGAGTCACCGAAAATATTAATAGACTTCACACCTAAGTGTAACGCAACATGGAGACCCAAAACAAGGGCCTCATATTCCGTTATATTGTTAGTGCAGGGGAAATCAAGCCTGAATGAAAGAGGCATAGGTTCACCTTCAAGAGGAATGAGAACAACGCCTGCCCCTCCACCATGCTGGCATTTAGATCCATCGAAGAAGAGGGTCATTGGATACGACACATCACTGAGTGAAAGAGTTGCGATGAGTTCATCAGGGAAAGTAAAATTGGTAAATTGTTCCCCAGGTAAAGGGGCTTCCACGAGTTGGTCTGCGATAGTTTGTCCTTTGACTGATTTCTGGTGTACAAACTCAAGGTCGAGGTCGGCGAGGAGCATAAGCCATCGGGCGATGTGTTGGTTTAGATGAGGTTTGGCGTACATATAATGTATGGGGTTAGCGTTGGTGATGACAAAAGTTTTGTGATTCAGGAGGTAATGTCGGAGTTTGGTGGCCACAAATGATAGGGCTAGGCACAACTTTTCTACGTGTGTATACCTAGTCTCGTAATCCACAAGAGTACGGCTTATGTAATAAACTGCTTGTTCTCGATGCTCAGAGTCACGATGTGCGAGCATGGCTCCTACAACATGGTTGGTGGCAGAAAGGTAAAGGTAGAAAGGGCGATCATCCTGAGGTGGGACAAGCACGGGTGGCTGCAAGAGATAAGCTTTAAGAGCCTCAAAGGCTTGGTGGCACTCCTCACTCCATTGAAAGACAATGTCCTTTTTAAGAAGATGATGCAAAGGTTGATATCGATCGAGAGTTATGAAATGAAACACCGGATAGATTGGAGTTTTCCCTACAAACTACGTAATTTTTTGAGGTTAGTGGGTGGGGGCATTTCTAGGATAGCTTTGACTTTAGCTGGGTCGACCTCAATGCCATGCAAAGAGATGATAAAGCCAAGGAGTTTTCCCGAAAGGACGCCAAAGACACATTTCTTTGGTTGAAGATGAACTGATATTATAACAGGTGATCGAAAATAATGGTTAAAACATCGATATGTTCAACTGCGATGTTTGGATTTTCGAAGATCATCGACATAATCCTCGAGGATAGTGTGCATAATGTCATGAAAAATATAAGTCATAGCCACTGATAGGTCGCACTAGCATTCTTAAGGCCGAATGGCATGACACGATAGCAGAAGGTCCCCCAGGGGGTAATGAAGGTGGTTTTATGTTGATCGGCTGGGGCTACCAAAATTTGATTGTATCCCGAGAAGCCATCCATGAGAGAAAGCATCTCATGGCCCGCAGTGAGATCAACAAGTTGATCAATGCTAGGTAGGGGGAAGTCATCCTTTGGGCAAGCGAGGTTAAGGTCCCAAAAATCCATGCATATCCGAAGTCCCCCCGTCGCTTTAGTGACAGGTACGACATTAGAAATCCATTGCGGATAGTCAATAGGTAAGATGAAAGAAACAGAAAGGAGGCATTGAAGCTCTTCTTTCACCAAGAGGGCAATGCGTGGATGCATTTTTCTTAGTTTCTGTTTAACTGGTTTAGAGTCTAGTTTCAGAGTGATGTTATGGACAGCAATGTCAGGATCGATTCCTGGCATGTCGGCGTAGGACCAAGCAAAAGCTTGATTGCGGGCACGGAGGAAGGTAGTGAAGGCGGCTTGTTCTAATGCGTCGAGAGATTGTCCGATCTTTAAAATGTGAGGATCGTCCTCCGTGTGGATGTTGATTTCTATAGTCGATTCATTCAACATAGTTTGGGTGTCAGATGGTAAGGCACGTTGAATATAAGAGTCATCCGCACCAAGGTAAGTGAGGATGGAGTCATCATCCTGGCACTCCACAACATTAATTGAAGGCAAATCTTCTTGATCATGTCTGGATACAAAAGGGGGAGAGAAGATGGGTCTTCACTATCGCGTTGATAAGTGAGAGGACCCAGGAAGATAACATTCACGAAAAAAAAAAGTTAGGAGGGATAGATTCTGGGTCTATCGACTTCTGTGGGTGAAGATGGAAAAATGGGCGATGATGGTTTGGAAGGGGTGACTTCGTTGTTTTCCTGGATATAATTGACATGAGGTTTCTTTAGTGTAGGTGGTTAAAAAAATCCAAGACCACGGCGATCTTTGTGTTTTGCGGGTATTCTGGGAATGATCGTATGTCGGCCTTGTTCATAAAGACTGAAACCAAAACCCTTCCAAGCACAGTGTGTCAGGAAGGTGAGGGCGAAATGACGGTTTGTTAGATATCGAAAATCAGATTGGAAGGGAACCACACCAAGGGGAGGTTCAAGGGTGATAGAGGATGTGTCGACACCCCCATATGTTAGGTTGGTGCGGCAATTAGGTGGTCCGTAGGAGATCACCTCCCCCACACGACGGTCGTAGGTAGGATGCGCATATAACTGTCCGTACTCCTGTGGGGTATGGAAGGTGCTAACGTTGTATAGGCGCAATATTCCCTAATTTAAGGCATGAAAAACATCTACCAAGGGATCTAAAGTTGGGATGTTGTCCGCGGGGAAGGAAGTGGTATTCGCGGCGGTGGATTCATTGGTCGAAGGTGTGAGTGTGGTTAAGGTGGATGGTTGAGGCGTGGTTGAAGTAGATGGTTGGGTTGGATCAATGGGTGCCTTGATAGACTGTACAAGCACATCATTAGGGTGATATAACATATTGTAGGTTTTGAAAGGGGAAGCGTCAGCTTTGACGGTGTAAGACTTCCCCTCATACTCGAATTTGATGCATCTATGTAAGGTGGAGGAATGCATCCCATAGCCGGATCCAAGGGCGGCCTAACAATATGTTGTATTGGAATTCTCCCTCAAGGACATAGAAGAGTTCGGGTAAGGTACGTGGCCCTACACGAATGTTAAGGATCACGGTGCCTAAGGTAGAAGTAATAGCATCGTTGAATGAACGCAACATGGTGGGGTTGGCACACATGCAGCTAGGAGGGATATTCATTTGTTGGAAGGCTTTGGAAGAGACGATGTTTAGGCTAGCGCCCCCATCGATCATAACACGACGTACCCGGATGTCCCAGACGTAAGCCGAGATGAAAAGAGCTGGATCAGGATCTTCTGCACCAAAGACGACAATTTCTTCTTCAGAAAAGCGATGCAGAATGAACATTGTATGCAGAGGACGAAGTGGTTGTGGAGGTAGGTTGTTTGGTGAGAGAAGCGACATGGTTGGGTGTTAAAATGGAGGCGACGGGCAAGGTTTCGTTAGGTAGGACCTCTATCCCTTGAAGGATCTCAATTAAAGCTTGTCGATGCGATTCAGATGTTTGAATGAGATCATAGAGTGTCATTTTGACAGGAGATTGGTGAAGTTGTTTGATCATGGTGCGATGGGAAACTCCATCAGAGACGGGATAGGCAGGTCCATGAATGACCACTTTAGGTGGTGGTGCGATCGGGATGGCAGAAGGAGAAAGAGAGGGCGCAGGTGTGCTTTCTTTAGCTTTTCCATTGTTTTTCTGACCTTGAGTAGCAATGTTAATCATGTTGATCTCGTGAATACGAGAGGAGGAAGATGGCGGGGATAAGTCATTGTCTCTCGAGAGGTGGGGTTGCAATGATGATAGATTTTGGCGAGGTGGGGACAGGTGGTATAGGAGAAGGGATCGAAGCTAAGGGCTTCTCTCTCCGTAAATTGTCTTTCTTAGGTTGTCTATCCGAGATAGGTGACTGGCGAAGGATGGCTTTCAAAGCTTTGCATCCTTCTACATCGTGTCCTGGTGTGCGATGGTAAGCACAAATTTTAGATTCATCATAACCTATAGGTTGAGGTTTAGATGGATCATAGAGTCTGAGCGGGGGTAGGGAAATGGTCGCATCCCCTACCAACATATCAAGGATCTTGGAGTAAGATCCTTTGAGCGGGTCAAATTCAGATGAAGATGAGGCTGTTGATTGAGTGGGTGAGATTTTTATTGTTTTGGTAATGGTTGGGTATGAGTGGTTCGTATGGGTGGTGATTTAGGCAAGGGATTTTGATGATTGGTTTTAACTAGGTGTGGTTTCTTCTACGCAGAAGTTATGTTTAGCTGGTTAGATGATGAGGCCCGGTATGCGTGGTGGCAGGAAACAACCACGGGGAGAGAGGAGTGATAGCAAACAAGTCCTTCGATGATCGATTTTGCTTAGGGTTGGTAGGTAGGCGAGATACTTGGGGCGACGGTGTTGAGATGCCCGTGAGTGTCTGTAGGGGTGTAAAAGGTATAGGTCGTGTTAAAGAAGATGTGGGAGGCATGGTGTATTGAGGCAAGGTGGAGGGGTGAGGCCCTAATATAGAAGGTAGGTGTGATGGTGAAGGCTGAAGTTGTGCCTGCTGTATCGGTGTGATCGGGGGTGAGGGTTTTAGTTGTGGAAGAGGCATAGATTGGACTCGAGGAGATTGGGTCTGTCTCCTAGGTGGATTGACGGCATTATTTTGGATGGCATTATTTAGGTTGGGAATTGGTGAAGTCCCAGCGTGGGAAGGTTTGGTTAGGTTGATAGAGGTGGATGAGGGATTCGATAGAGATGAGGGGGTGAAGGTGAGGACATAGGCATTTTGAGCTTTTGTAAACACCTCGGGTATATGGTAGAGGTGTCTGGATTAGTCATCTGCATTTGAGTAGAGTATGGTGTACTCAAACGCTCCCATAAGACTCGTCTATCTTCTAAGGGATGACAATCTTCACGTGTGAACAGGAACTTTGGTATGGAAGAGAGGTGGGTTGTGATTCCGGTCCACTGTGGGTGTGATACAGGGGGTAAATGAGGCGTTGTATCAATGGGTGTTAAGAGGTCAACCGGTCAGCTGGAAAGATTTAGGTGATGAAGAACTAATAGGTAGGAGGGCATGTTCGAGGGGATCCGTCATGATTAAGGAGTTTGGTGATGTAGGCTCAAGGGGTTTCTCCTCTAAGGATGACAGAAAAAGTGGCAAGCCTTCTTCTTTTGCAGCAAGAGTGGTGGAAGGAGATGTTTGGGAAATAGATAAGTTAGATAACATCCACTCACAATCTTGCAGGGATGTGGTGTAAGAAGGTTCATTTGTGAGAAGAGAACTCTGGGTGGTTAATTCCTTTATGGGTAAAGGAATAGCGGGACTGTCCTCTTGTCCTGATGAAGGAGAAGGGGGTGAGAATCCCTGCGTTGGTGAAGAAGCTTGATTCAGAATTTCCTCAATGGAAGCCCTGGGTTGGGAGTTGAAAATCGCATGGATCTCATGCACACTCTTCTCCTCGGCTGAGGTGTCTTGGTTTGTGTTACTGTTAGATGCATGGTTTGGAAATGGTTTGTTGAAGATTTTTAAATTTCGATTAGTGGGGGCATTAGGATTATCGAGAGTTATATCCCCTGCATCAACCATTTCCTGCACTATGTTTTTCAACATCTTGCAGTTTTCGTGACTGTGTCCCTTCACACGATGGAAGTTACAGAAGTCATTTTCTTTATACCAAGAAGGTATAGCGCGGGTGGAATCAAACCCAGAGTGAGGTTTAACAGGAGGCAAGGTGATAGCTCCTGCTTTAAGCAATTTGTCTAAGATCACACCATAAGTTTCTCCCAAGGGAGTGTAGTTGATGGGCTCGGCTTTATACTTATAGGTGGCTTTCGGCTGGGTATTAGACAGTGCTTGAGATTTGACCATCACTGCGTGTACTGCACCCTTTGATTTCGAAGCAGCTGATGCGTGAGAGTTGGTGGTGTTGGGTTTGGTGGTAGAGTCTTGGGTCCGGAAATTTGAGCTTTTGTTGCGTAACCTCAATTTCTCCTCCTCTAAGGCTCGAATCTCTAGTTTCCGAGCCATAGTAAAGGCCTCATCAAAGGTGCGGAAAGTTTGAATTTGGAGGGTGGGAGAAATGTGTTTAGCGCAGGCCCGCGTAAAGAGTTCGATGAGCTCGGCTGAGGTAAGGCATAAGTAAGTTGGTTGATGAGGCCCCACCATCGTCCAATAAAATCTACGATAGACTCGTCTTCAAATTGTCGGATGGCATAGAGGTCGGTAATGGATACTTTCTTGGCAATATTGATGGAGAAGTGATCCAAGAAAGATTGGGCTAACTGGTTAAAGGAGAAGATTGAGTGTTGGGCTAAAGCACTGCTTGTACCACTCAAGCGAGTCCGATAAGGACATGGGAAAGGTACGGAGTAGTAAGGCATCGTCATGAGCAATCAGATAGCAGGCATGTCTGAACGATCGCAAGTGTTGTTGAGGGTCCTCCTTACTATTAAAGCGAGTAAATTTTAGTAATTCCCATTGAGGAGGATATGTATGAAGGGGGACAGAAGGATGAATAGGCTCCTGACAAACTTGCTCGTATGTCAGGGTGTTATGACTTCTGAAATAGAAGCCTCAAGATTTTGCATCTTGTCCATCATCTGTTTGATTAAATCATTGGTTGGGTTAGATGATGGTGTTGTCATTGTAAACAGAGGAGGATTGGTCCAAGAGCCACTACTAGACAATGGTGGGATTGAATGTTGATAAGATAATGGTGATGAATGTGTTGGGGCAGCCGAATAAGGGTGTCCTATATAAGAGGTTGAGGCCACCGGATGAATTTGTGGAAATGAAAAGGTGGGCGGAGCTTGTGAGGGAAAGCTTGTGTGTATAGGTGGCAGAGAGCAAGTTATAAAAGAGACAGTCTGTGAGAGAGATGAGGTAGGGTCAGTGGACGGTAGTGATATGTGGGGCCCCAGATTAACGAAAGGAAAGCCAATTGGTGTAGTATGAACCACCGAAGCCACCGAGTGGGAGAGGCAGGGCTAAGGATGAAGACGGTGAGGCGGAGTTATTAGGTGGGGAAGGGGCTAAGTGAGCGGCGATACTAATAGGCATACCAACGAGGAGCTGACCATCGGGTGTACAGGTCGGGGTATGAGACAAATAATATTGTACGGCGCTAGGATTAGCATCCAAAAATTTGGCAAATTCCTTATCTCCTATAGGGATCTTGGGAAAATTACTGGTATCCGTAGGATTCCCCATAGGATGCGAAGGGGGTGACTCAGGCAAAGGCACGGAACAGGCATGTGAAACCATGGCTGCAGCTTGTTTCTGGGTGATAACAACCATGGACAAGAGGACACAGTAGGGATTTAATCAATCCGGAACAGAAACAACAACAAAATGTTGGAATTGATAGGTGAATTGGTTTTAAGAAGCTGTTAAACACAGAATCGAGCGATATCGGTCAGATAACCGATGTCGGTCAGAATGTAGCCGGCGTCGGTCAGTTAACCGATGTCGGTAGTATAGGACCGGTGTCGGTCACTGTGAAAGCAAAGAGAGGATGTAAGAAGCTGCTGGTTTGGGGATAACAATGCTTAATATACCTACCAAACTGTCTTGAAGTGATCACTGAAACAGTGTATGACAGAGAAACAGAACTAAAAACAAGCAAGATGCACAAGAAAATCAAGAGACTAACCCTAGGATTATTTTTAATCACTTTGGGCTTATGCCTTAGACGCCAGATGATGTCAATCCTAAACAGAAGACCTAAGAGAGATGTCAAGTTTGTTTTGGCTCATAAGGCTACCTCAATCAGGCGGAGGAATACCGTGGGAAGGGGGGATGTTTGAGCTGTTGTGTTGATTATGATGTGATTTGGTATGTGTTGTGCAGTGAGAGTAAGATTAATTTCTCATCAATACCGTGGATATCACCCCCACGTGTATGCGACATGTTACTTAATCTACGTTCACTAGAATTAAAAACAATGAACCAAGAATGTGATGCACGTGTTTTAAACCCAAATCGAAAATGATATTCGATGAAGCAAAGAAGATGACTTTCACTAATGTAAAGATGTGAAAGAAAGAAAATTCTTTTACCAAAATGACAAAATATTTTGTGAATATTTAGAAGAAAGAAACAACAAGTGTGCTCCCTATATGAAAGCAAGCAAGAAAGAAAGAAACCCGAAAAGGGTCCCACCAGGCGTGCCAAAATGTTTCGCATAGAATTTCATTCCAGAATAGAGTTGCTTCTATCCTTTCATTCTCTTGAGAAACAGATAAGGGTTAGGGCTAGGAGGAATACCTGTTGAGTGTTGGGAAGGTGTGCGCATACCGTAGAGAGATCAGATCGATTGTGAAGAACTCCTTTTTGTCTAGGAAGGACTACCTGTAAGTAAGAATACAAGACCACCAGATCTTAGTTAGACAATAAGTGAGGGAACTGCCTTAGGCCCAGGAAATATTAGACTTCCTTTCGAAGGTGGTCAGTTCCCCTTTTAATATGAATTAAAGCAAATGATAACAAAGAACTACAAGATACTACTTACTAGTTCCTGATGAAGATACAGGTCCAAGGAATGTGGTGGTGATAGTAAGGCTTAGTTGGGATGATCCAGTATTGAAAGCAAGCTGATGAAGCTATCCTCAGTCTTTTCCAATGCTTGGACGAGTGTGACAGCGATCTAGTTACTCGATTCTGATCTTCAACTCGATCCTCTTCTCTGCAACCTCTTCTACTTGTTTCACTTCTCTTTTTCCTACCAAATGAATTTCGGATCCCTTGTTTTTGGTTGGGGAGGTCATTTACTGAGGAATCGATGGTGGTTCACGTAACCGACGGCGGTCGAGTAGGAACCGATGTCGGTAGTATAGGACCGGTGTCGGTCACTGTGAAAGCAAAGAGAGGATGTAAGAAGCTGCTGGTTTGGGGATAACAATGCTTAATATACCTACCAAACTGTCTTGAAGTGATCACTGAAACAGTGTATGACAGAGAAACAGAACTAAAAAACAAGCAAGATGCACAAGAAAATCAAGAGACTAACCCTAGGATTAGTTTTAATCACTTTGGGCTTATGCCTTAGACGCCAGATGATGTCAATCCTAAACGAAAGACCTAAGGGAGATGTCAAGTTTGTTTTGGCTCATAAGGCTACCTCAATCGGGCGGAGGAATACCGCGGGAAGGGGGGATGTTTGAGCTGTTGTGTTGATTATGATGTGATTTGGTATGTGTTGTGCAGTGAGAGTAAGATTAATTTCTCGTCAATACCATGGATATCACCCCCACGTGTACGACCTGTTACTTAATCTACGTTCACTAGAATTAAAAACAACAAGCAAGAATGTGATGCACATGTTTTAAACCCAAATCGAAAATGATATTCGATGAAGCAAAGAAGATGACTTTCACTAATGTAAAGATGTGAAAGAAAGACAAATTCTTTTACCAAAATGACAAAATATTTTGTGAATATTTAGAAGAAAGAAACAACAAGTGTGCTCCCTATATGAAAGCAAGCAAGAAAGAAAGAAACCCGAAAAGGGTCCCACCGGGCGTGCCAAAATGTTTCACACAGAATTTCATTCTGGAATAGAGTTGCTTCTATCCTTTCATTCTCTTGAGAAATAGATAAGGGTTAGGGCTAGGAGGAATACCTGTTGAGTGTTGGGAAGGTGTGCGTGTACCGTAGAGAGATCAGATCGATTGTGAAGAACTCCTTTTTGTCTAGGAAGGACTACCTGTAAGTAAGAATACAAGACCACCAGATCTTAGTTAGACAATAAGTGAGGGAACTGCCTTAGGCCCAGGAAATATTAGACTTCCTTTCGAAGGTGGTCAGTTCCCCTTTTAATATGAATTAAAGAAAATGATAACAAAGAACTACAAGATACTACTTACTAGTTCCTGATGAAGATACAGGTCCAAGGAATGTGGTGGCGACAGTAAGGCTTAGTTGGGATGATCCAAAGTATTGAAAGCGCGTGCCGATGAAGCTATCCTCATTCTTTTCCAATGCTTCGACGAGTGTAAATGATCTAGTTGCTCGATTCTGATCTTGCCTCGATCCTCTTCTCTACAACCTCTTCTACTTGTTTCACTTCTCTTTTCCCCGCCAAATGAATTCCGAATCCCTTGTTTTTGGTTGGGAGGTCATTTACAGGAGGCGATGGTGGTTACGATTGACATGTGGCGGCGGTTGAGTAGGAACCGATGTCGGTTAGGTCAAAGTGGCTATTTTTAGTAAAATAGCCATATTTCCCTCCTTTTCTCCCGAGGGATCAGTTGTGGGCTTGGTCAAGTCATTATTAGGCTCATTTTGATGCGGGTGAGGGGTGATGAGTCATGGGTGTGGGTCTGGACCAAGTCATAGGTCTTAATTAAGTTAGTTTAGGGTTAGGGCTAGGTCATAGTGAGGTGGCGAGGTGAGGTGGCAGGGTTGGAGATGTGGATTTATTAATTATAAGGTAATTAATAAATAATTAAGTGTGTAAGGTTTTAGGTGGTGAGGTAGGGTTAGGTTGTGGGACGAGATACGGGGTATGGGTGTCGTAAGACCCAAATTTGGTGTCTACACCTGCACACTATGGAAAAAAAAAGTCAAGTAAAATGTATCGAAAACCATGGTGGCATATAGTTTTACAAAGTAAATGCTACCCATGAAGCACTCATTAGCATGCTAGAAAGATAAAAAGTATGTCAAGGCATATATGTATCCGTGGAAAGTAATGTGCTAGAAAGTAGGAGTAACTAAAGAATCAATAACACTTGAATGTGTGAGAGTGGTAAAGGTAGACACCCAGGAGCCTCAATGGGACTAGAAAAGGATATAGTGCCGAGCATCATTGGAGCATGTGAAAATCAGAAGAGACCCTCATTCACTCTAAAATACCAAGTGAATGTGCATGTGTGTATATAAAAGATAATGACATATTATGTATCTGAATAGCATAGTAAGTGAAGTGTGTCATGTAAGTAGTATAAACAAGCAAGAGTAAGTGCAACCAAGATATGTAATATGCAGTGTATGAATGAGATGGAATGGTATACAATTTGGATGTGATAGGATCAGCGTTCCCCTAACAGATGTGGATGAGTATGAGGTGAGGTTTATTTATAATATATCCCTCAACAATCAAGAATGGACCATAGAACAAAGTGTGTCATTGGGAAATGGTCCAAAATGTGTGCTAGAAAGATAGATCATGAAGCATAGAGCGTAAAAAGTGAATGTGATGAGGTTCATTTTAGATTTAGACCCTCAACAGTCAAGTATGAACCATGGAACTAGAGTGCATCATAGGGTAATGGTGATACAAGTTGTGTATCAAGATGTGTAAGAGTGACTAGATGTAAAGCACAAAGCGTAATGTGTATGCGTAGAGACTAGAAAGAATTGGAAATGATTGAAGGGGGTGAAGAAAACATGATGCCCGCAAGTGTGATGAGGATAAAAGGCTATCCAATGATAGCGACGAGCAAGGGCCCTCCACCTGATGTCCGAGGAGATAAAGGCGTGTGATAATGCTCTAAGACCAGTGGTGTATGCAAAGAACACTCTTTGTACATATGAAGGAATCCTATGTGGTGAAAGATGTGGTGAACACCTATATGAAGTAGACCTATGAGGTGGAGGAGGTGATGAGCACATATGTGAAGAAGACCTATGAGGTGAAGGAGGTGATGAGCACCTATATGAAGTAGACCTATGAGGTGAAGGAGGTGATGAACACCTATGTGAAGAAGACCTATGAGGTGAAGGAGGTGGTGAACACCTATGTGAAGAAGATGGACTCATGCTTATGAGATGGGATAGTGGACCTATGAGGATGAGAGTGTCGTGAAGTAAGACTTATGCAAAGAACAAAACTAGGTGTAGAATATGCCTTAGATAGAGTGGTCTCAGGATACCTAAAAGTTGAAGCTAGTGGAAGAATTTCATCAAGAGGAGGTAGAGGCAATGGTGTGCATGGTGGAATGCCTTTAATAGTGACAACTTGTTTATTGTGAATGAATTTAAGACATAAATGATTCATGGAGGGAATAAATTGAGCAACATGGAGCCAAGGAGACCTAAGAACATGTCACAACCTTTGATTGAAGATGCCACAACAAATGACACAAGCATGGTAAGAGGCCCAACTATAATGGGCAACCTAATGTAGCCAAAAGAATTAGGAGCTGGATATGAAATAACAAAAACTTGACATTTGATAGCCATAAGAAGCGTAATAGAGCACACACTAATAGGATCCTCTAGATAGAGTATGGTGTTATTAACAGTGTATGAATCAATAAAATCATTGATGTGTAATGAATCATAAGAGAATATTTTCTTTTTATTGATAAAGCGGGTTGATGGGACCCGTTCCCAATAAAAACAGGGCCTAAATACCCCTGAAAGATAAAAAAGCAAAGTTGGGCCTATACCCCAAGAATATAAACCTACGAAACATTACTAATCCAAACAACCAAAAAGAGGCTATTGCCCAACTTGGGTCAAAAAATAGTCCTCAATATTACCTATTCGACCTTTTTTATTTTTCCTATTCTTTACTTCTTGCCACCTATAATAGCTAATTAAAGAGGATTCATTGACACCATCGATTATCAAACAAAGATTCCTGATCCGAATCTGATTTGGTAGGAGAAATCCCCCTTTTCATTCCACTAACTACTAAAATCCCCTGTGAATCCTGAACATTTTCCATTTTTCCACATTCCACACTCTCCTTTGCCTTATTCTCCGCATTGACCTTGCATGGCTCCTCCTGAATGTTGCCACTTCCACCAACTCTGGATCCAATGGTCCCCAACCTTTGGTCGAGGTCGAACCACTCTTCTTAACTAGTTTTTTAATCATTGGACATGATGCTTGCAGATGACCAGGGTTTCTACAATTTCTACACTGGAAAAGTGTATTTTCGTAGTCTAAGGGTTGAGAATGTTGGAAGTTTCCAAATTTTAAATTAATTTGATCCGGAAGCCCTTTACTCAAATCGACTTCCACACACATATGGGTGAAGGAACACAGCCCGCATGAGATCTATCTATGTCTTCTTTTAAGAATCTACCCAATACATTGCCAATATCTTCCAATGCATACCAAAGATGTAGAGGAAGATTGGGAAGTCTCACCCAAACCAGCGTTTTGGAGATCGATAGAGTGTTCAGATCAAATTCAAGGAACCAAGGAGTCAAAAATAAACCAAGTACCCCAGAACCATGGCCCATCAACTAGGCATCACTGAAAGTCCTCCACTTCTCTAAAATGAACCAAAAAAACCTCTGGAACAAAGGAAGATTTCACATTTATTAGTCCAATTTTGAAATATCCATTGATACAATTTTGTAGAAGAAGGCCATAGGCCATTGAAGTGGCCTATTATGGCATCCCAAGATAAATTTTGGTAATATTCCTCCACTTCCTGGCTTTCAATGACCAATGATGGGATTTCTTTAGCAAGATCAACCAAATACGATTGATTTCCTGGATTATTGCCTTCAAATTTGCCCATGGCATCTTTGAATGAGACCTTCCCACTACCCTGAGCGCCTCCCCTTGTATTTCCTTTGGCACTGAACCCTCTCGAACCTTTCCTGACCTCCGTTTTAAATTTTTCATTGTCAAAGTTGATGGTTAGGCACAACCGCTTGCCTTGATCGTGGAAACCGCCATGCCATCTACAGTGGCCCTCGACCCAACAGAAGCTCCACCACCGAGCCTCGTTGTCTACCCATGATCCCGTTGCTTCTCTTTCCGGATTGGAATGCTATGTCCAGCTTCTTCACGTGCTCTAATTATTCACCATCCAAACCTTCTCAAAAACACCCCAAATCGAAGAGAATGTTACATGGTAATTGTGATATGAAAATGTAATGGCTAGTGGAGATGTATCAACATAAGTGACAAGAAAATCAAGGGCACCAATGAAGGAGGGGGCACAACATGATATGTATGATTAGCAGAAGAGTTAGTAGCTTCGCATGTCATGCTTAAGCAATTAGTCGTTAAAGATTTTTAGGTTTTTGTTATCATTGATTGGTTTAGAAGAAGAAGAAGATGGAGCAGGGAGCTCCAGTGAATTATTGTCAATAAGATCTTGTATGAGATACGAGTTTGAAACAATGATCGGTAGAATGTCCAATGCATTGATGATAGTCACATTTAGCATTTTCGTCATAATTGTAGCCACGAGGGCGAGATGGATCAAGATTGAGAGGTGGTAGAAGAGTAATTAGATTGCTTTCAAGAAGTTGAGGTAGTAGAAATCGAGGCGCATATGGTAATTTAGTGAAAGTACACTTTGGAGGTTGTCATTGAAGCTTTTCAGGAGGAGAGATGACATTAACAATTGCCTTTGCTTTAGTGGGCTTAGGAGAAGGCTTGAATGTTGATTTAGATTGAAACCTATTAGAAGATGATGAAGAAGTATCTTGATATTTGAGCTTTCCCATAGATATAAGTTTGACTTCACACATTTTGAGCATATGACATAATTGATCAAATGAAGGAGAGGTCTCAAAGATAACACTCTCTTGTAGTGGTGGTAAGAGACTTTGAAAAAATAAATCTTATAGTTCCAAATCAACAAGTACATTAGTCATCTTAGCTAGATTGTTCTTGTAACGTAACACATAGTCCACTAGATGTTCATTAGATTGTTGTTTAATTTGAGCCAGTTGTGCATAGGAGATATTAGTGTCGATATTGATTGAAAAATGAGCAAGAAAATCATTGGATAAATGTGTGAAATAAGTTACTAAATGGATAGTTAGATCATAAAACCAACACATAACATAATCCTGAAGACTTCTAGGGAATAACTTAGCAAACAATGTATGATCATCCACATAATCTATACATGCCACATGAAAAGCTCATAGATGCTCTTGAGGGTCACCATGGCCATTGAAAGTGGGCAACTTAGGGGTGACAAAATTTAGAGGAAGTGGATAAGTAGAAATGGCAGGTGTAAAAGGAGTGTGAAGAAGTAAGGAGGAATCAAGAGATGGAGAGGAACATGAAGTAGCCTGTCAGAATCGATGATTTGAACTTGTAAGTATTGATAGAGAGAAGCGAGGTCTTGTGTGCCAAAAGAAGAGACTTGTTGAGTGTGATAAATAAGAGGTGGAGTGAAATGGTTGGTAGGAGTAGGAACAAACACGGGAATAATAGAAGTAGGTGGAAGGGTAGAAGGAGGAGGTTGTGTTGTAATAGGAATAAAAGCAATATTAGAGATGAGAGGGTTAAGCTAGACTAGATTGGTGGCCTCCTCACGAGAAACAAATAAAAATATATCTAAATCTTGTGGATGTTCAACAATATGAGCATTGAGATCACGAAGGTCTTTGTAGTCACAAAATCACACACTTTAGACATTATTTAGTCTGGGTCTCATACTACTATTCATATGGTTTTTGAGTGAAGAAAGTACTAATTAATCCCTATCTTTTGACCATTTTAGTGTGATTGTCATTGTCACTACTAACCTCCCACACATGTATGACCAATTTTTTTTTGTCATTATGTGCTATTTTAAATTTGACTAAGGGTGCCTTAACAGCGCCTTAGTCCTAAGTCGAGGTGCCCTAATTCTCTTTCCACTTCCCCGCCACTTTTTGGGCACTTTCTAGCCATTTGCACATTCCATATTTCTTATGGTCAGCCTTTTGGGGTTAATTACGAAATTAGAACAAGAGAGCCATATAAATATAAAGTTATGAAACAATTATGAGGACCAAACACTAAGCGCTACTATCATCACCTAAGGTTGCATCCATCAAAGGCTCCATTTGCATCCATTTAGCTCTATCACAAGGCACAAAGTTGGTTCATCTGCATCACACAAGCATATGAGGGACATTTTATTACATTTTATACACATAGTTATTGCTCGCTACTTACTCAAAGTGTGACTAGCACAAGAGAAACCAATGGCATGATCACACACACTCACATAGAACTACATCGGATATGAGATGTAGTGCAACTTTCGATTAGTAAGTCCACCATTGTGGTATTGAGGTCAGTCCAACCCCTTCATATGCATCTTTCTTTTTAGGGTTTTGATGTTTGTCTTGGGGTTTTACAGGTCTCTTCTTCATCATTGATTACCAATGACATACATGTGGTAAAGGTGGCAGAGGATTTAGATCATATAATGACCCTGCAAATATGGTTTTGGACCTCTTGCACGCAGACTGTGGCGCCCAAAATGAAAACTACGGCACCCACAGGCACCCGATACTCTCCCAGGCACCCCAGTCCACTCAGATTGCCCAGATTTGTAAGTTTCTAGACCCCGACATAGTTGTTTCCTCCTTCTGTTTCTCCAAGAAACTCTACGACACGTCCAACAAGTTCACCGAACCAGCTAAGCTCCTTCCAACCCTTCTTTACATATTAGGGTTTATATTTTCATTAGCCTAGTTGCTCAAGTCACTTTCTATATTTATTTACTGCTTTTATCTACTCTTATTTATTGTTGTTCTTAGTTAGATTAACTACCATTATTCCACATTTTAGTTAATCGGTCTTCACTGTAGAAAAGGATGAATAAATTTCAACCATGTTAAGAAGATGAGAATATGCCTAAAATCTAGTGGTTGGGTTCGAGCGATGGGTTCACTAAATGATTTAACAAAAAAGTAAATTTTATTAAACCCTATTATAGAGTAACTGATGTAAACTATGATGCACATTTGCTTAAGTATGATATAACATAATCAAATAAGTATGAAACCCTTAGAAAGAGATATATAAAACATGACTTAGCTGAATTACGCTCGATTCAAAAGTGATATGGACTGGGAAAATCATTTGAACAAGAAGTGAACAATGTCGCAAATGCTTAAGATAAATTATGGACTGTAGGAATAAGGCTAGACATGGGCGCCCATGGATGGATAATGGTGCCTCGCGCCGAAGACCTCTTATAGGTGTATGTGATTGTAAAAATGGTCAGAATCCAATCTTTACTGTGTCACACAAGTGTCACAAATATTCCCTGTTGATCACATGTGTGTCGCTCTTTGATCACCGAGGGTACCTGTAACCTGCAAAACAAATATCACCTACAAAACCCACAAACCACATCAAATCCAAAAAAGAAAGATGCATAATGGGGATTTAGATTGACCACGATGGTCACCCCGAGAGTGAACTTATGACTAAGCGCTACACTACATCTCAGACTCCATGTAGTTCTTGTGAGTGTGTGTAAGAATCATGCCCTAGGATGCCCTTGTGCAAGTGCACTTGATAGCGGGTTGTAGCTAGATGTAAGAATGTAATAGAATGTGTGGATGGAATAAAGAACTTCCCCTTCCTATGCTATGTATGTAGAAAATGCAGTCCCTTGTCCCTTGAATGGATGCTAGATGGATGCCTTAAAGTGCTTTAGGTGCCTTTGGATGCAAGCTTAGGTGATGATAATATATGCTTGGTGTTTGGTCCCTTATTTTGAACACATAATGATTCCCTTGTTTGAATTTTGTAATTGACAACTAGAAGGCCGACCCATAGGTGAAAATGATTCCCAAAAGATAAAAGAGACCCAAAAGGAGCGAGTAAGGTGAGAAAGGGTAAGGGGCGCCTAGAGGGGACATGGGCACCTGGGCACTCCTATTTTGTTTGGGCGTTGGTGTCTAGAGCCATAAAATATAAATAAGTAAAATACCGATTGGGTCATAGGGTGTAAAAGACCAAGTCGAAAACAAGAAACACATAAAAGAGGCCAAAGTGTAATGTCCCCTTTCCTTCACCGAGAGCATAAGGGCCAAATTTTAGTCTTAGCCTTGGTCATACCCAAGGGGCTAAAGACTCTAGAGGCTATTGGGTATAGATGACTTATTACCACGTTGCTTTTTTGTTATATTTTGTCGTTGACATTAAGTTGGGTGACTTGGTGGTAATAATTGTTATATTTTGTCGTTGAGGGGGGACTCATAGTACTTTATTATTCTATTTCTTCGTTGGGGTGACTTATGGTACTTTATTATTCTATTTCTTCGTTGGGGTCACTTAAGTCACTTTTAGTCCCACATGGAGCTCCCAACTTGGAAAAAGGTAATGAAAAGTTATAAAAGGAGGGTTGGGGGAGTGATAAAGCTCGTTCTTGCATGCACACTTATGATTTTCATTGAGCAACTGTTGATTGCTATCATCTAGCTTGTGGAGTAAGATCCCACAAGATCCCTAGCTTTGGTGGCGAGAGATCCATTCCTAGCTAGTAGGGCATTATTCGGTGGTGAAAGATCCACCATAGCTTGTCATTTTGGAGTTGATTCAAGGCTGATTTTAAGAGATTAATTTTAGGATTTTCAGAGAAGGGTTTTGGAAGATTTTTGGGGCTTTTTGTGAAGAAAAATCAAGGGTTTTGATTTGATTTGTGGGCAAAGTGATTAGAGCAGATTTTGACGCCATATTTGGAGACACTTTTGAGGGTTTTAGACCTCTTCCCAAGGGGAGCGACCCACTTTGGGATTTTGCAGCGATTTTTTGGGAGGGTTTTAGTGCACCGTTTCCATATTTGGAGGTTGGGATCTCTTCTATATCATTGGTAGATGTTATTTCCAAAAATTCATATTTGTATCTATTTTCTAGGGTTTTATCTACTCGAGTTCCAAATTTGTAGCATTGTTTTTAAGGGCTTTAAGTGTCATTTTCTAGATCCGGAGGTTGGGTTTTCATTCTCAATATTAATAGATGTTATTTCCCAAGTTTCATAATTTTTCCATGCATATTTGAGGAGATATGAATTTTGAAGTTTCTAGCAGCCGAGGGCATTCTATAATTTTTTGGCAGCAATATATTATTCCAAAAATTCCAAAAATATTTTTCTAGTATTTATTATTATTATGTAAGCTTCCTCAAAATTTCATGCACTTTGGGCAAGTTTTTGTGAGATATCAATTAAGTACCATTCGCACGCCCTAATCTGGTCATTTTCGTAAAAATAAGAAATTTTACTTTATTGTAATTTTCATATATTTTGTGCATTTTCAAGTGGCATTCCACAAGGGATATTTCACAAAGATAGTCGACAATTACTAGTTTTCTTGTTTAGAGTCATATGAATGCTAGTATGAGTTTATGACCTAAAAATGTACCAAAGTGTGTGATTTAGTGTCTACACTTCGTGTTAATTTCGTTAATGTTTCATGTTCCTTTTGTTTGGTGTATGTGTTTTGCCTATTTCTCCGATTTGGAATATTTTTGTGCATTATTGGTTGATGGATTTTGTAGTACTCTCGTTAGCATAACCCTCTCCCCACTTTCCCACTATTTCCTACACTTCTCTCCTTGCACACTTCCAAATTCTCCCCTCTCCGATCTATATTGCGATTAGCTTACAACAAGGGTGTGTTTGCACATTCCTTGGTCTTTGATGACCCCTAGATGTTAGATTTAGTGTACATAATTTATAGTTTTCAATAAATGGTAGTCACCATATCTTAAAGTGGAGGGACCTAGTCCCGCAAGCGTTGACGAAGCCCATATTTTGTCCTCGACAATATATTTGGCCAACAATATTGTATGATTAATGTTGGAAGTTAATTAATCATAATAATTCTTAGTTTCAAACCTTACATTCCTTTTTATTTTTATTTTTGATTGTTAAACGTTTTTGACCGGAGCTATGAACTAGAGGGGTAGGGGCCCCTACCCTACAACATAGAAGAAGAGAAGAAGAGAAGGGGAGGGAGAAACATGCGAACGGAAAGGAAGAAGAAAGGAAAGAAGCACTGGAAAACAGAGGGTGCCGAAAGGAGACACACTTTTGACCGGATCTAAGAATCAGGGGTTGGCGGGACCCCACCCATTATAAAGGATGTATACGATGAAGAACAAAAGACAATACTGAGACACGAGAATAATGGTGAGGCGCCAACACCAAAGGACGAAACACCCAAACCGAAAAGTAGCCCAACGCCGGAGACACCAAGACAAAGACCTCCATGACACTCACACGTTACCACCCCTAACGGGGATCTTGCGTGAGTGGAAAAGGAAGCGAACAGTAACCAAAGAAACAACCGAAAACCGGAAAGGCGAAAAGGGTAGCACTAGTCGAAAGAAACCACGGTGGCCCAACACCGACGAAGGCAAACCCTGCCCAAACCCAAACACGAAGCTCCAAAACACCACTAGCGACCACGAAAAAACCGCCCACCCAAAAAACCATCCGAAACCCAAATCCGTCAAGCTTCGACACCCAACGTTGGTAAAGAATGCATGTAAACAAACTACACCACATAGGGAGGTCGTTTCTTCCTAATCCTACGCTTCGAAACTAGGACGGGTAGTCCCTTAGCAGGAATATAGACGTGAGCAAGACCAATCTTGTCGAAAACCAGACGAGGCCCATCCCGAAACCCCCGACCCTACCAAAGACATCCACTTCCGCTAAAACGAACCATCAAAAGCCGAAACGAAAGAAGAAAAGGAAACCCACCGCACATATTCAATTGCTTCAGCGTAGGAAGAGGACCCCCAAACCTAGACATCTCCCTCGCCCCAGAACCGATCTGCGCCTTAGGCCCCCTTATAAGATCTCAAACGGAAAGACAGAGCAGGGGCACGAGACGAGTCTAACACCACATCAGGGGTCATATCCCCCAATAAAACCCCAGACCGGTGTTGCACCAACGGTAGAGGCTCAACATCCAACCCAGACGTCGAACAATGGAAGCAAGAAAAAAACTTGACGAAGGTAGAAACCAAATCTTTGACCGGAAAAGGCGCAATAACAACTGGCCAGGGCCGACATTTCGAGTAATAGCCAACAAAAAGGCCTTCACGTCCGACCGAGGAGGAACCCAACAAAGCTGTTAGGCTTCCTTGAAATCCTGTAGCCAAACTTTCCTCAAGCGGACCAGAGCATAGCACGAGCCCTTCCAAACAACGCTCAGCAAGACACAAAGTGAGGATATCCAGCTGAACCACCACATTCAGCTCCGACACACGCTCCCACCCCTCGACTCCATCACCGACGCAAGCCTTCAGAGCTTGTTCAATCCAAAACCCTAGCTCCTGCCGCTCCTCGATCCTCATCGCTCCCCAAGCATGAAGATCTACATTCCTTTTTATTGTTTTGTATGCCCATAGCATTTAATCTACTAAGGTTAAAAAAGTGTAAACACCTTGGTCATATTTTGGAGTGAGTCCAATTTTCTCGCCGTAGTGGTCCTAGTTGTTTGAACCCAAGATTTAAGCATGCTTTATGAGGAAATCCTCAAGACTAAATAACCAATCATACAAAACTATTCAAGTCATTGAGATGCAAAATTAAATTTCTCAACATGTAACAAAATATCGAGGGTAGTATTGTTACCTCATGGAATACCTTCGACACAAATTTCCTTAGAAGCGCCATCACAATCTTTGTAGTTTCCAATAACTATTTAAAAGCCATACAAAGAGACCACTCGAAGGCGAAGATGCTCAAAAACCTTAATAAATGCGAAAACATCTCCGGGAGAAAGCGGTGTGATAATTGCCAATTAGGCGTAGTATCTTGTTTCTCATTTCATTTTTTCCCTAGAAAATCATTTCCCAAATGATAAGCAATATCTAAATAACACTTGAAGGACATTAGGTACCGTAATCACATAACATTTGAAGGACTTTACCGTAATGACTTCTTTTCCCAAATTCACCGCGTCCGAGGTCCATGAATGTGTGTAGGTACCGAGTTTCTCTTTAAAAGAAGTAAAAACGTTCACTCGAGTACTTAACTCTAACTTAATGGTCCCGACTCCCAATTCCAAACAGGGCGACGAGACAAATTTTTATTTCCAAACTCCAAAACATCAACGACACAGATCCATGTATTTAAATGCAAAGGGAACGCTGCAGTTAAATAAACCCCGCTAATTTCCTTTACAAACGTTAAAAGGCGGTGAAACTGTCCATATCTCAACAATTTTATCCGCAGTCAGCTGAACCAACAGACAGACACATCAAGGGTTTCGTTATTTTTCGTGCCAGATTTTTTCTGGCTGTTTTCACTGGGACGACGAAAAACGAGATCCCTTTTCGTATTTTTCAGATTTCAGTTCCTCCATTTTACAGGTAAATAATTCTTTATGAGTTTTTTTAGCTCAAGTTTGTAGTCCCAAAAATTCTGTAAAGTTTGTATTAGTAAACATTTTTAATTTTTGTTTTGTTTTGCTGGAATAGATTGTTATGCCCCATTTTTTCCGGCAAATTTTGTAGGTTTTAGAGACCATTTTCTTAGGTTTATAGACAAACCTTTCAGATGTGTAGAATTTTTGTTGTTTTTAATACGAACTTTGTATGTTTACGGGCAAATTTTTAAAGGTTTGTAGGTTTTTTAGGGTTTAACATTCGTGTAGATCGAACGCGGGAATTTGGCAGATAGATTGATGTCCAGAGTAATCGTTAATTAGGGCAGGTGTGACTGCAAATATTGACGAGTAAAGTTCGAATCTTCTGCAGTTAGTATCTCTGAGTGTGCAAATTGAACGCTATAAATTACGGACGGAGATTAGATGGCCGTAGCAATAGCTAACTATGACAAGTCCGACTATAAGTATTGAAAAGTAAAGAGAGGAATGGGTTAGAGAAGATATCCAGCGGAAAGTTGAATTCTGTTTTTGGCTTCTTGTCTGTAGGATGGACAGAGGATATTCGATGCATGGAGTAATAGTTAACGAGGCCAATTTTGGTGCAAGCACTGAAGATTAAAGTTTAAATTCCTTTAGATCAGAATTTTGAGCATGTAAATTGAATGCGAGAACTTAGGCAGGGAGAGCTGATTGAATTAGTAATGGTTAATTTGGACGAGTCCATCCTTAAATAGTTAAACTTAAAAGTAAAGGGAGGAATAAGTTAGAGAACATCTTGAGCTGAAATTTGAATTTCCAAGTTTTAGTTTTTTTCTGATAGGATGGATCTATGAGATTTGGTGTACAGAGTAATAGTTAATCAGGACATCGTTGATTTAAATCTTGAATAACTATTAATCAAGCGATGAATTTAGTGGTATAATTAAATAGGTGTTTAAATACTTCAGCTTTTCGCAGTTATTGGTGTTTAGAGACTTCAGGTTTCCACAATTAAATTTGTGTTTAAAGACTTCAGGTTTCTTCAATTAAATTGGTGTTATTGTGAGAAAATTTAATGCTTGAACTTTTATGTACTTGGAATAATGTGCAAGTCAGATAAAATTTATGTTGTCAAGAATTCTTTGAAATTTCTAACATGTATTTAGTATGAACTTGTTGATAGATCAGGGTGCATTAATCCTAGTGTATTTTTGGCTAGGTTAATGGGCGTTTGGTGGGTCCTCAAACCTTTCATTCCAAATAAAAATGGAAATTACATAGGTTAGCAGTTCTAAATTGAGAACAACCAACTATTGAGCAGGGTTCATAATGACAAAATTGAGTTAACCCAAAGTTATTGACTGCACAACTAATATTATCCACCACTAACAGGGTAATTAATGCCCATCAAACTTCTTAGAGACTTCTTCTAGTAAACACCAAAAGAAGGCTGGACGAACATGAATACTACTTGAAACTAAGGACTCCTTGCACATTTAAAGTTTTAAACCAAAATCCATTGCCAAGTCACTGTAACTGTCAAGGGATAGCAGAAAACCAGCTTGCAGATGATCATTACTTGGACCCACACCACCACTTCCACCAAGAGCAGCATCATGATGAAACTCGGGTGAGAGCAGTACAGTTTCCTAAGTGGCCCTAAGCTTGGCTTCTTGAGTTGTTGGCCTACATCACTTTGAAAATCATTTTGAGTCATCCCTCCCAACTTGAAATTATCATTGTTATAGTTTTGCCTGTTATAGTCTTTCCTATGTTCATATGAGTCATAGTTAGCATGCTCCTTCGTGGTGTCTTCCACATCTTCTTCAATAAACACATTACATGGCTCTTCAATAACTACATAAACATGGTTCTCCAATAACCATAGGTTGGTCGCTCTGGCTTTTAGATACACGTGGATAAATTTTTGAATTCATTTGAAACTTAAAAAAATTGATTGAGTCTCTGCTCAAGCTCATTCAATCGGTGATTTATTTTGTTTGCGTTAGCTTGTAGGTTGTGAAAAATTTAAGCTAATGGAGGAGACTTCATGTTTGAAGTCCCACCTAGTTCTAAATTCGATTGAATTTTATCTTTATAAGGTGTTTTACATGGTGTGTATGAATTTCTTTCCCATCCTCTAGTTTGCGACCCCGGCATGTTGAGGCTTGACAAGGTAGAAGTTAATTGTCAACTTAGCAAATTTTTAAATTTAAAATGCCTCAAATATGGTGCAAAGAATGAACCCCACCTAAAATTCGACGAGCTCTCCGAAAATGTAAATAAGTCTGAAAAATTCGAAATTTTCGCACTGTCGAGCGAATTTATGAAAAGTATTATAATGGAAATAACTCTACCAAAACATGTTAAAATGAGCCGAAATTTTGGGGGCAACTTTATAATATTATTTTACAACTTAAAGAAAAAAATTGCAGAAAAATTCGCAACTTTGTTCAAAATATAGGTGATTCTTTAAAAACTGAGATTTTATCCACACCGTTACCCAAATCGAAGCTCTGATACCACGTGTAATGGAATAAATTTAATATAAATTGAAATATATTAGAATATATAATAAATAACTGAGCCGCTTCAAGGGGCAACCTCCACAATCTCACAAGAAGACAATAATTCACAAATGACACCTATTGGAGAGATTTACTCATCCCTATATATAAGTATATTACGTAGGGTCACACCCCTTCATTATTATTAGTTTAGATTTAATAAACAACTTACTAACGAATATAAATATAAATGTTATATAAGCCATAAGTCGGTCCATATACATCTTCAATATATGCTATAGGCTAAGGGCCATGGCAATCTAGGTTCCTTAGTGGCCGTAAGCTTGGCTTCGTGAGTTGTTGGCCTACACCATTTTGCTTAGCAAAAATTGCCATATTATTGGAGATGTATACAACATGATCAGGCATGGGGCAAAAGGAGACGCAGAGGGAGGTGAACATTGATAAAACAGGATATCTCATGTGTGGCATTCTACCAAATGATAAGCTATACCTCCAAGGCTGAATTTTGGGCCTTGAGTATATGGGTCCTCAAGGATAGCCAAAACATCACCCTTGTGCTTCTTAAACAAGAGGTGGCACTGAAACTTTAAAGCTCCCTTGCTTTTCACAATGAGGGTCAAACAAGTATAAAACAAATATTGAAGCCTTGCGAGGGCACTTGTCACTCATGCCTTCTTCACCCAAGATCGGATGTATGTAGCAAAGCTCATGGGCATTGAAGAGATGAAAAGCTTCATGCAAATTTTGAGCATAGAAAATATACCGAAGCTCTGCACGCCGGTGCTTCTCACTAATGTTTTCTTTGCCCATGACAGAATGCAGTAGTTAAAGGCATGGGTGTCGAAGATGTGAAAAGCCTTCTGCAAGTGTTGATTGGTCACCTTCCACAAGGTCTGAGCCGTACCTGCAAAACCACACAGAACACAAAGAGAGAAGATGAGTGCAGCAAAGAACTCTGCCAATGACATTGGGGAAAAGCCATAATGAGATATCACTACGTTGAGACGAAGTATGCATGCAACAACAAATCCAATCTTACCCTCAAAATGAGAAGGGTAAAGGGAGATGACGAGGATAGCATGCATAGGTAAGGGTGACGGAAAACGAGGGTGAGTGGGGAAAGAGATACCAAACGATTTAATTCTTAAAGTTGTCCAAAAGATTTGCAGCTCGATTGCACTATTTGTAGATATGAAGCCAAGAGATGGTCTCAACTTTCAAGTTAAGAAGTGAGAAGTTTTCCTCAAGAATAAAGTTGAGTCTCCAATTGGGGCACCTGCCTTTGGCCATGGTGTTAATTACAACTTGCGAGTCTCCTACAACAAGGTATTCCACACCAAGAGAAAGGGCCATTTTAAGGCTTTTGATCAGATCCACAGCTTCTGCACTGTTATTAGCACTTATTCCTAACTTGATAGAGAAAGCGTGAATGCAAAATCCTAGGGTCTACTGTAGTAATCCACCGAATCTCGCCTGGGCATGGGTTTCATAGAGAAGCCTCTTCAAAGTTAAGCCTGACAACACCCAAAACTGGGGCTGGCCAACAAACTTCATTGTCTCTTATTATCTTTGTTAGCATTACATCCTTTCCTTTATTGGAAAGCTCTTGAAACCCTAGTCTAGTTTAAGAATAACATGTGCTATTATGACAGGCTTTTGAGAGCACAACCTTTAGGATTTAGATGCCATAAGTCAAGTGTAGTGTTAACTTAGATATAATTATTGTTGGTAAATTCTCCTACAAAATGCTGTATGGTGTTTGATACAAGTGAACTTCTCTTCACTTAAGGAAATAAATGGTTAGTATTTATTATTGCGGTCTTGGGCTGAGGTAATTAGAGCTCTTAGTTAGGATTCGAGGGATAAATATTTGAATGGTTATAAATTATATCTAGGGTCCCTTGGCCATACTATAAATGACTGAACATAGGGGCCCAATATTGGAGGCAAAGATTTGAAAGTTGAAACCTGTCAATTTTGAGGTGAATCGAATCGGTTGTTTTCTAAGAGGGGTGCATTTGGCCTACTAGTCAAGGAAAGCACATGAACATAAGGACATTTATACACTCTTTTGACATAAGAAGGTTGAGGGTTTGATAGGCATTCATGCACTATGGAACACATCAAACAGATGAAGATGGATAAATTGGACACACACAAGAAGAGTATTTTTTTTGTGTTAAACCATTATTTTATCCCCAAGTTGGATGAGATATATCTCCTTCAAGCTAAAATTGACCAATAGATCTTCAAATGGGACTAGATATCTTTTCATACTTTAAAAATGTCATAGCCATGTGTGGATAAATGACAAATTTGAAATTTCACCTTGATTTTTTTCCTGACCTAAATACATCTTTAAATGGGACTAGATATCTTTTCTTAAAGCTGTCATAGCCATGTGCGGGTAAATGACAAATTACATCTCCATTATTGTTTCAAAGTTTTAATATTTTATTTATGTGGGAATTTTAACATAGAGTATTCAATACTCAAGCCATCCATGAGGACATATTTCTCCTAAATAGTCATTTCTTCTATGGTTGTTCACTCATTTACATTGTCACTATTTACAAGGTAAGGGGACCCACACAATACACAAGCACCACTAAACAATGTTAGTACGAAGGGAGGAGGATGCTAACACATCAACAAAGAGGCTTACACCCCAAAGATTGTTGACCGCTGAAGCTTGCACCCATCCTGCAGTGCTATCGCTCGCGCGTTCATCTGTCACCACCACTTGGTTTGCCTGTCAAAATTGTTACGTCACTAGTCTAGCCCCAATACCACCAAATCGCTGCTGTTGGATTCCATTGCTTTGTTAGCGGAGATCTGCCTGAGCATTACCAAACTATTTTGGTGCCTTAAACCAAAATATATTGTTTTGAAATTTCTAATTTGGAAATATGTTTGGGGGCTGCAACGGTTTGGGTGTAAAATTGAGTGTCAAATGGTGAAATGGGGAAAAGGTGCAAAACTACACACTAGCCAATTTATTGATTGACAAAAAAATGGGCTCTAAAGTCCACTGTATTATGGCCAAGATATTATGATTTTTCGTTTGACTTCTTTAAACAAAATGAAAAAACTTGTTAGTGACAGTCAAATGGATGGAAAATTTATGGTTGAAAATTTCCAGCGATGGTGAAATGAATGTCAAATTTAAGGTCTGAAATTAATTGCTTGCAACTCATGGCTATTACAGTCCACCACACCCACCCCCAGCTGCCATTGTAGAATGCCTATCGATGTAATAAACGTAGGGCCCGATTACACTTCTAGGCAGGAGAAAAGGATCTAGGTTAGCTTAATTTGCTAGAGAGTCAAGAACTAACAACGCAAAGTAAACCCTGTTGTGTATGCATTCCTGATTGTCTTTTTCTCAGATACCTACACATAGTGACAAAATACGGAAACACTTCAAAATGCTTGTAAACTATTAAATAAGAGAACTGAAAAGTCTAGTTCATAAAATGACCATCACAATACCATGCCCGTTACCTTGACGTTCATCTCTTAGAAGGCATCACTATTTTGGGACTTAAACACGGCTTTGACTATATTAAATGAGACACCTTTCATATTGAAAATGGGGTTGTCATAAGTCACTACACTCTGCCGTAACTATCCTAAAGCAATTCAAATATGAATATTTTCTTAATGCAATTAAGGTGAGACACTTGTAGGGTTGAAAATGGACAGCTGACTGGTTAAATGACAATGGAAATGGTGCTAGCTGGTTAAATAGCAATGGTGAAAACTTGATCATAAAAAAAGGCACAGATGTGGTCCTGTTATGAACAAAGAGGAGAAGCACTCTGTTTTTTTGGAAATGTTATGGGCTCAAGGTGCATAAAATCAAAACAAAAGTGAGGGAGAGAACACATCAACAAGAGCAAAACCCTAAACTTACATTAACTCAATAGGATACGTATCTACAAAGACAATAGGGGATAAGTGTAGCTATAAAAATAAATGCTATGATCCATATAGATTGGTTGGATGATAATGAAAACTAAAAACCTGCCCTATCAATGGATACAAATAAAGCAGGGTATAAATCTACATCTCATACATTGGATAAAGTGAAACATGTGGCATCATGGTTTACTAGGTACACAGTTAAGGACCTCCTATCAAAGTGGCTAGTAATGCCCCACTGGTGATACTGATATTGCCTGTTTTCAGTTTTATATTTATAATCTTCTGGAGGGTCTGGTTATTCAAACATTAGGGCAATGCAAAACACATTTTCTATTGGAGGGTATGGTTATTCAAACCTTAGAGCACTGCAAAATTCTTTTAACAGTAGCTTTCGCAAGTTTACGAGGCATTTATAGAAAGCATTTCTTAACAATTAAACCTACCAATGATTGTTTTATGTGCTGTTGGCTTCATAAATGCAAGTAGTACTTATCAGTTTAATAAATTATCATGTGGCATTTTGATGTAAAATTGCTTGTAATTTTTGTTCTTTGGCACCTTTACATTGTGTTTCTGGGGTATGGTAAGTATTCATTCTAATAAAATCCTTGACAATGCATAATTTTGAAGGTTTAACACTTTTGTAATATCTGTCATCAACAGTTATACTGGAAATTTATAGATTTCTTCGTTGAAGGTGAACATGTGGGGCCAGTTGCACAGAATTCCTTTCTCTGACCTTTTTTTAATCATTTATTATAACCTGAGAATCTTCGTTATTTTTATGCATTTCCTAAATATGTCTTTTGTTTTACAACTGAATTATCCCTTCTGGGTCCATGAATTGGTATTGTGCAGGTGCTGAAGTGTATCCAAGGTGTATAAGAGTTGCTTCTGAGTAATCACAAGTTTGAATGTTACCACTTACCAGTTTGGCCTATGAGCATCATATTGGTTATTATAATGTTTGTGGTCAAGTCGCAAACATGCAAAGAGGGAATGGATGATTGTGCCTCCTTGCATGAAAGGGTTTTGTTGTAACTTATAACATCCTATGATTGTTCATAACTTGTGTTGTAAGAGGATGACAGGCATAATGACTAGGTCTCACAGGGTAAATTGTGCCAGGTGCACAGATCTGCCTAAGGAAAAGTCATGCTGCAATGTTAGGCATTTAATTTGTGCCACAAAATTGCATAAAAACCTGCCAAGGCTTTTGTAAGGGCTGTATGCAATGAAAATAAAGTAAAGGTCCCTGGCAGTAAAAATGCGTTCCGTCAAGAAGTAGACAAAAAGACAGCGCAGAAGGCAAAACATTCAGAAAATTCTGTCAGTGTGGAGAAGGGAGACGTAAGGAAAAGGTCGGCAGTACCTGTTTACAAGAGAATCACCAGGGCTGAGAGCAAGTATATATCAGGAACAGAAACAACATGCAATGACGTCAGGGATGATGTTGCAAGTATAGAGGTGAAGAAGAGTAATGCTCGAGCAAAGGAACGTAAAGTGCATACAGGTAAAAATACTCTGGTTGACATTGAGTTTGGTGAGAAAAAACATGATAGGATGATAGCAGTGAGGATGACTCGGTCAAAGAAAAATATGCTTCAAATGCAGCCTGACAAAGAAAATGCAGGAGCTGGGTGCCTGCATGATTGCACAAATGAAGAAAGTTGCTTGGCGGACTCTGACAAGAACCCAATTTTAACATATGATCATACGCTGCAAAGAAAGAGGAAGAGGATGTCTGCAATGATGACTGATGAAGGACTTGAGGACTCGTATTGCATCTCAGAAAAGGGTCTTGGTTCTGAATCTCAAACAAAGAAAGAGTTTCCGTTTCGTGCTATTACAAGAAGTGCTACACAGAAGCAAAATTCTTCTGCTATCATAAATGATGAGACAATTAGGAAGGACAGACAATCTAATGCTGAACTTCAAAATCAATGTAAAGAGGTTGAAGTTACACATGAAGGCGAAGCTAGAGCCTATGGTTCATCCGAAGTCGCAAGAAAAACCAGAGTCATGCAAATGGAAGGAAATTAAGGAAAATGTGATCTGTCCTGGACTATTAACAAGACTGGATGAAAGCAGTATGCAAAATGATGAAATCCTCTTAGGTTCCAAGGATTCAAAATCTAGTAGAAGCTTAAGAAACACAAAAAGTAATGTTGATAAACAGATAAATCCTTTTCAGGTAAGTGATAGTTCTCCACAGGAAAACAGAGAGAAAAGGTTGTGGAGTGTACTATGGAAGGTTCAAGAAGAGCCAAGGTGATTGCTATGGCTTCCATTCCAAAAAGAGTGACAAGAAGCATGCAGAAGGACTCACTGGAGTTGGAACTGGCACAGATCAATGAGAAGCTTGTGATTCCCCACACAAGAAAGCATCAAGAAGGAGATCATTCCAAGATACCAAAGATACGAAGAAAAGTCTCAGGATAAAAAGCCAACAAAGTTATGTCACTGTTGCATGCACAAAGGAAACCCAACTAGGGAGTGAATTATGTGTAGGATACGATAACTGCATGAAAATCAATTCCGAGGAACCTGACTTGAACAGCCCTAAAAAATTAGAGGATAAAGACAAATGCAACAATGGTTCAAACGATTCTTCAGGTTTGCTGTTTCTTTTCTTAAATTTGTTTTGGGGTGATATTGAGGTCTTTACAATTGGAGTCTGAGATTTGTATTTCTGAAAGTGGATTTTTTTCTCTGTTCTATCAGTTTGTTCTGGTTTACTTGGTGAAAAGCAAAGGAGTTTATTTTTCCAATCTTAGAAGCATTGTAGAACCTTTTACCAATCTGTGCTGGAATGACTTAACCATGATATCTGACTAATGGCAGCAAAAATAGTTGGGAGTTTGTTTTGAAAGGGTGACCTTATAATATAAGCAGACTGGATGGTACAATCTTTGAAGAGATTGTGTTACATGACTTAAAAGGATGTAATACAACCACTCCGATAGCAGTGACCTGAATTCCAAGAACAATCCAGGGAACAACAACAACACGCAATATTGTAGAATTCAATAAATAGTGGTACAAAAGCAGTTTCTGCTGCTACCTAGGACAGCAATTGGTTTGCATAGACAAAGAGGATGCAATTCATGAAATATTTTCAGATGCAAAAACAATGATTCCCAACCTTAGGAACATGAGATATTGAACATAGAATTCCACTATTAAATAGTTCTGCACAATAATCTGTGAGAATAGATGTAAAACCTAGAAAAGAATGTAGAAGACAACTCTTGGGATTCAGGCTGAACCCCTTTGGACTCATCCTATTCGTTAAGTTTTAATACTTTTCTATGCGTGGAAGGTGGGAAGATGCTTTGACAGAAGAAATGGTTCATCCTCCACCATTATAGATTCTTGATGCCAGATTCTAGCGCTGGTGCTAGAATGCTAGGCACCAGTACTAGATCATTCCTCCTCGTTTTGTTTCATAAAGTAGTATTCTGTTGCATGGAGCCAAGATATCCTTTCGTGGGGACTATATAATCACAGTCCAATCCTAATTAAGTGCTACTTCTTTGTTGGTTATTCATTTTCTTTACCCCTTGGGTGAGGAAAGGTTTATGGCCATTTCCAAACCACTGATAAACTCATAGAATGCCATTTGGTGTTCATTGTTGTTCATCATTAGGAGTTGAGCTTCATTGTTCTTTACCCCGTGGGTGAGGAAAGGTTTATGGCCATTTCCAAACCACTGATAAATTCATGGAATGCCATTTGGTGCTCAATGTTGTTCACCATTAGGAGTTGAGCTCTCTTATCTATGGATCCGATCCTCTCACCATTTCTTTTTTTTCTCAATTCAAAATATGGAGAGGGCAGTAGCTTCCCTCTGGAGAGTGATTGATGGGCCACATAAGTGCTTGGGCACCATGCTCCCTATTTAATGGATATGATAGTAAAACAGCATTACCAGAAAAGCATACAAGCACTGCCCTCGGGCCAAGATCAAGGGGTCAATATTGATAGATGTATAAAAAAACTTCTTATATAAAAAACAATGAATTAGGAAGCTAACAAAGGATAGCTCATGCAAGAGGTTCATACAAATTATGTGTTGGTCCTTATAAACAATGTAGGTCTACTCCTTGAGAATATAAGTTGGATTTAGCTCCAAGATGGAATTTGTACTGAAAATTAATGTTTGTTTTTGTGTAAATCCCCACCTTGTGGTAATAGTGAAATAGGACACAAGCTATCAGAGAGAATTGAGAAAATAATACATAAATTGAGCCACTGTTGCATACAGAGATAGGGTCAACTATTGAAAAAGTGATGAATTAATGTGTAAAACACACCACGTGGTGGGTATTTATTTATGTTCATCCATCCATTCCATATGCTCTGGTATAAATCAGCTGGAACTTCTATTTATGTATTGGTAAACTAGTACAAGCTTCATTTTAGCCCTAGGTTATGGGACAGCCTAATAGTATGTTGGATATTCATAGGAATTTATATACAGGCTTATAGTTGTAGGAAAGCTCTAAGAATTTACTGTTCAGCGGTGGAATTCAAATATGATGTTGGCATTCATGGTTTGTTGTTTTCCTTTCTGTTTTCATGATGATTGGAGGTTCACACTGTTGTATACAATATGGTCACTAGGTCTACATAGTAATTCATTTGAAACTTTGGCGTGTTATATATTGGAGGAAAGCTCTTGGAGTTTTTATTGCAGCGTTTATCTGCCTTGAGAAACTTAGTTGTCATCAATGGGGCCAAATATTTCTGTTGCAGAGGTATGCTGATTGCCATTCAGCCAATTTGATTAGTTTGCTTAGTTGTTCACTAGCTGAATAGTCAAGATGGTGAGTTCTGTAATGTTTTGGAGGAAGCATTGTGCTTTTCCAAGACAAAGATGCCTCCTTTATATAATGATTTTATAATTGCCCATGAATAGTTTTTGGTTTGATGTTGATCTTGGTGTAGATTTGTTTTTGATTAGGTGTTTTCCACTATGCAAGGCGATGTACAAGGGTATTCCAAATCAGTTATTTTTGCTTCCTTTAGTGAATGTTATACATACTTGTGTTATTCCATTAATCCTATCTAATGTGCATGGATTTTTTTAATAGTTTTCAATTGGCAATGTTGTGCGTGCCATATTTTTTTAATTTGGGTTATAATCAAAATTTGCTTTTCATTTGGAGAAATGCATTTTCCTAGGCATTCTTTGCTCAAAATCATCAAAAAGCCTGCATCAAAATTTCCTCTAAAAACTTAACTAAAATTTTATTCTACACAAAAAAAAATCTTCATTGAAGAAGATACCTCAATCTTGCCTCATATCACCTCTGTGTCTACTTAAAATATTATAATTTGTGTTCAGATTTTGCAATCTCTACTGTGTTCTTGCAGACTGTCTTGCCCGATCTGTTGAGCTTTGTCCAGAGCCAAATAGAAAATTTGCTGGTCTAAATAGAACACCTCAAACTTTCTGGAGCCGGCTTTACAGTATCTCAGACCTGATAAATTGACGTGCTGTAGACAATCTACCCTAAAGGCTAAAATCCCAGATGTAGTTGGTTTCTGTCCAGTCCGTCAGTGTGCAGTGCCGTTTGTACTCAGAACCCTCTGTTTGCAGCCTTTAGGCTGTTTCAAAAATTACTTGATGAAAGTAATTTCTTTTCAGCCCCGCCCTTTTCTTTCTATAAGAATCTATATTCACTGTCTGTTTCTGGGAAACAAATAAAACAGGTCTGGTTAACTTCTTGTACTCTTTTATCAAGTTCTGTTTCACACAAATAAATGTGATCAACGGTGCTGTTACAGACTAGGTTTTATGACGCACCTGGCATTCACTGCCCATTACAGCCATTTCTGGCTCGGTTGTCCCTGCAAAGCCCTTCAACACTGGCCCATTGAAAACAGTTCATGGCGCATATAACCCTTCTTCCACAATAGTTTTGTGCCTTTGATATGGTATTTTGTTCAATAGTAAAATGACTAATATAAAAAAGTATTATTCACTTATCCCCTTCAATTAACATTTTGAATTATCCTTCTAATATTCGCTCTGACTGTGGAAACATTATTTCTCTTATAATATTTTTGTAGTATATTTAACCCGGTTGCAGTATTATAATGCACAAACTTAGAGTTTACACTTCAAAAATTATAAGAAATTTGTAAAAGCACACATACTTTATTTAAGAAATTAAATTTATCCCTGATCTTGTGAGGCATTCCCACTTTGATTTCAAAGATCCCACGAGTCCACAGCTCTCACTTCCCTTCCTAGATGCTGGTTTAGTGTTGTCAAAAATCTTCAATTTCAATTTAATACCACAGCCTCAAAGACTTAGTATGATTCTGATACCATATCTGATTTATGTCATCAAATTAATTAATAAGAGAGAGATCAATAAAATCAGTCACGAACAAGAGCGAACTTTATAGATGTAGGAAGGCTATATTTATACATACTTTAATGTTAGGTATGTGACCGCTCATTGGTCATTACCTTATTCATCTTTCACTTAACTAATAACTTCCTTTATTAATAATCCTACTTAAATTATAATGATTGTAAATCTACGATAGACCAAAAAGCTAATAAACATTATACTTTTAATATATTGTGTCCCAATGTGTGTTCCTTCTAGGAACTTGATTTATACCAAAGAAGAGCTGCAGCCACTTTTTTTCTGTTGGGGATTGTAATATCCCTTTTAGGGAAGATTAACACAATTTTGGAATTCAGCTGAAACCCTTATTCAAAATATAACAACCTGATTTTTATGCAAACCCGTAAGTCAGATTAGCACAATTTTGGAATTCAGCTGAAACCCTTATTCAAAATATAACAACAATCTGATTTTTATGCAAACCTGTAAGATAGAAAATACAACAATCTGAAATCTTCCTTTATTTATCAAATAATTACAATACAAAATACCCAGAAGGCCCAAAGCATCTAGAAACCCTCTTGGTACAAGTAGATGATGAAAAATAATTTTTCCAACCAAAGTCTGAATTTATTTTTATTTATTTTCACACCATCAAACAAGAAAAATACCCACATAAGATTACAACAATTTTCTCACAAAAGACACTCCAAATGACAAGAGGAGACCCAAAGGAGACACTGCAAACTGAAACCAACCAATTCTGTCCACTGCTGATGCCCTAAATGCTGATCTGAAATCCAAAGGGGTGTAGATAGCCCTAGAAATAGTTGCAAATCATGCCCAAAATTACGCTCAAATGTGACCCTTGAGTGAAGCCACCAAGAAGATATTGAGGGTTTTTCGTCCAAAGGAGACGATGCAAACTAAAACCAACCAATTCCATCCACCGCCAATGACCTAAATGCTGATCTGAAATCCAAAGGGGTGTAGATAGCCCTAGAAATGGCTGCAAATCATGCCCTAACTGTGATGATCCGAAATTACGCTCAAATGTGACCCCTAAGTGAAGCCACCAAGAAGATATTGAGGGTTTTTGTTCTCAAATCTGAGCACAATGATGATTTTCGTCCTCAAGTGATGGATGCTAAGAGGGTTTTGTCCTCAATATCTGAAAGTAGAAGCACAAGTGGTCAATTTCATAAAATCAAGATGATAGATGCTCCAAATGAACCCATTCATCCTCCTCTTATAACATCTCTTTCCTCTTTCTTTCAATTTTGGTGGTTGACTTTATTTAAAAGTCACTTTTATTTTAATAATAAAACATAAGCTGCCTTATAATATAACATAAAGTTACATTTGGCCAACTTAGTTAAATCATTAATTTTACTTTCAAGTATTTAAAAATATTTTTTATTTTAATAATAACAATATTATTAAGTTACCTAAAGATTAGAAACGACTAGGCCCAACTGACATAATATTATTAATTATTTTAGTCTAGAAAAGGAGACATTATAGTTTGCTCTTCCCAAATTTGCTTGCCCTTAAGCAAAGGCCGGTTAATGTGCGCAAGTATCACTATGCCACAAAGTAATGAGTCATGCTGAAGTGCTTATAGGCGTGGACCCTATACCTGTCAAATGGGATAGCTCTTGCCAAAGAACATAGTTTGATATATCCCAAATGGATAATGAGTGCCATTCTACCTCTCAAGTTAATCCTCGAAAAATTATAGATATCTGGAAACATCCACATACACCCGCAAGACTGAAGGTTGCCATATGCCCATGTCATTGTGTTGCTGCTGTCCTACTTGGCTCCTATGCAAAGAAGGTTTTGGGATACTAGATCCTTGGGTCCCAATGGCTCCTCCCATGATTTGGCGAGCTGGTCCTCCCCATATCTCATAAAAATTAGATGGTGGACAAGCTAGAGATCAATTATAATGGTCACAAATCACTTGGATTTTCATCCAACTAGGTACCATGGTGGCTGCCATGAAGGTCTTCAGCTGAACCCTTTCTTCAATTTCTTCCATCAAAGACTTTCTCTTATTTTGTGCAAGCTCACAGCTGTCCTTAGCTGATAACAACAATCTTATACCTATTCTTTTCATGACCAACAACACGAAAAAGGCACAACAGGTACAATATTGAAACCTTTTTGCAAAAATTAACAATGCGGGTAATGTAATGGCTGAGAACAACCATGTAAGGACTGAAAATATCATAGTAGCAGTCACAAACTGAAAAGAACTCCTTCCCATGACTGAAGGCACCTGTAAACTGACTTTTATGATGGCAAGTGAGGTAATGTGGTGGCTGATAATGGTAATGACAGCCATACTAAAAGTCCGACGCATTGCTGTCCCAAGTGTTTTCCCTGTACCCTTTGATGATAGGATCATATCACCACTTGCTTCCTTCATATCCCGTTGAAGATCCTTGGTGTAAATATTTGGAGTTGCCCTGCTCCAAATGAGCTCATGAATGATAGTATCATTGTTGTTTTGACCCTTAGGAAGGCTCGTGATGAAGTCCATGATCACTCCCTTCCAATCACGATTGTGTAGGGCAATGCCTTCCCGTCAGGCACACAGCTGGAAGAGTTTCTCTTTCACTTGGCCCCTGTCCTTCGGGACTGGGGAGATTAGCCGCGAGGCCTCCTTAAGGCTGGGTGGAAGCAATACGGTGTTCACCAGGAGCATTCCCTGGAGACTCCCACCGGCATGGTGGGGTCGGTATCGCTAATTGCATACAACAGATGATGTATGTTACTCAGCAGGGAGGTAACAGAGATCAGGTTTCACTGTTGTGTGCAAGATCAGAGTCGTAATCTGAAGTCGAGGGGTGATTCCCGAAGACTGCGCTTGCCCCTGACCGTCCTGAGCAAGGAGCTCTTCCAGTTCAGGAAAATTAGGAAAAAAAAACCAATCTTGATGGGGAATAAACAATGGCTACCACCAACTATCATTATGCTCCTTCCTGATTTGTTGGCAGATGGTGTTTTCTTCTTGACATTTGAGGATATCCTCAATCTTTTGCAAGGACAAAAGAGTTGTACTATGGCTGTATGTGACAGATGGCATCAATACAAAATTCGAAACCCTAGGGCTCAGCGAATAGAAAAGAGTGTTGCAGCTGTAGTACTTGGCCGTAGTATTGTACTTTTTTATTCAACCTTGGGCTTATGGTGGTTGGAAACCATTGTGTAACAACTGCAAAAACCTCATCAATGACTGTAGGTGGAAATTTGGGGGACATGTCCAAAAATTTGAGACAACTCCCATATCCATACCCACTATGTTAAGTTGATAACACATAACCAAAAGATCCCATTTTACCCAAGTCTCACCCTTCTTGAATCTCCAAAGATCACCTGGATCCCAAACTTTCATGTACAAGCAATTTGGAACTTGTATGAAAGTATCTATGTGCCCTTTGCCCCTCAAAGGGTTCTTCACTCTATCACCATTTTCACTATGCTATCCATGATAAATTTGTCGTGATATACCATGAAGCATCAAACTTGACATAAGATCATTCTTTTCAACATGCTGCCCATGATGACAACACATCTGAAATGACATAGTAGGAAGTAACAAATCCACAACACTTTCATACCTTTGGCTGTCCACAACTTTCTCACCTTCCTTTGCCGAATGAAGAATGATTGAGATATTTTCAACACCTCCATCCTTGTGACTCAAAATTTCTAAGTTAGGATCAACATTCTCCTTCCTCTTAGACTCTTCACATTCAACAAGTGAAGCCCTTCCTTGACTTCATCCATATTTTGTTGACACATGCATGGAGCATCTTCATGGTTCTTACCAGAGTCATGAACACCATCAACTTGCTTCTTATTGATTGCTGTTTTGAAAATCCCAGCAAGTTGAACATCAACATTATCATTCGGCCATCGGGATTTAACCACAAAATTCTCACCACAATCTTGCAAATCCGACTTTCCTTCTTTCTTTGGCTTATGCTCCATGATTTCTCTCTCTTCCCTCATCTTCAAGGGAGAATTCTTTGCCCTAATTTCTGTATCGGTTGTTTTGCTTGAGCGGTTATCAACTTAGCTTTCCTAGCTCTGCTTAGCCATTCATCACACCTTTGTTGGGTCTTCATTACATCCTCTGCACTTGAAAATCTTAATTCCTTTTCCTCTTTAACTCGAACATTATGTTCATTCTAATCCATACCTTCTTTTGTGGACTTTTCCTCTTCAACTTGCATGGTGAATTCCTCTATGGGCTGTTCCTTCTCAATCTCCAGCAACATTGATTGCTGTTTTTCCTCTTCCTTCCTCAAGACATGTTGCAAGTCTCCATTTGTAGCTTGTGGTTTAGTTCTTGGTCCAATTCCAACTCAATTTTTCTTCAATTCCATGACGTTGGCAAGTGGTGGTTCTTTCGGATCTTAGTTGGAAGGGCTTTTTATTTAGCGTAGTTGGCAACAATGTCATACACTATGGAGGGATGAGTTTCTCTTATTGGAATTGTTTCTTTTTCGGAAGGAAAGTAGGTTGGAATGACGTAGATGAAGAATCACTCATGGTTCTTAGTGGTTGGATTTTATTGTTTGCCCTTGAAGAGCTTCCTTCACCGGTCGGATGTTTCATGGTATGGATCAATTTGTGCCATCATATTAGCCAATCTCTCTTTCCCTTGGGAAAACCTTTCAAATTTAGCATCATCCAAAGTTATGTCCGCCATTTTATCCTCTTGTTTTGAATCACGGAGCTAGTAAGATCAAGTGCTCGATATATAGTTTAAAAAATCGTTATTAGCGAGACCAAATTTTGACTCGAAATCGGGAATCTACGCAATTTATCGACAACTTTATTGCTACTTTTAAAAACATTTAAATTCATAAAATAAACTTAAATTAAATGTAAAAACAATGTTTAAATGATGCAAGAAGTGACTCTATAGAATGCCATAGGCCCATATGCATATTAACAGTGACTGTAATATATTAAATATATACAAAAGTAACAAAAATAATTAATATATTAAATAAATACTATTTACTATTTAGTATTAACTTAAGTTATTAACATGTTACAATTCTGCATGTAGTATATTAAATTTTTTAAAGTCGTGTACACTGTAATAACTAATATGTATAGTAGTATACTATAATACTGTAATATAATTATTAATATTGAAGATCTTTTAGTATTAATATAATTATTAATATTGAAGATCTTTAAAAAAAAGGAAAAAAATCATGAATCGTAATATTTACCGGAGCCACAGGTAGCTGTTGGAAACCAGTTCAAATGCACTCGAAACCACTTTGAAAGCCCACAAAACCACGTTGAATGCATTCGAAGTTGAAACCACGTTGAATATTACCTGCCCTCGAAACCACGTCGAATGCCCACGAAACCGGGTTGAATGCCCTCGTAACCACGTCGAATGCTTGTGAATGGAGGGAATATGAGTGGCACGAGTTGAGTAGGAGAAAACAAGAGAAAAAACGAAACGATTTGGTTTGTTTTCGCATTTAAACCTAAGCCACGATTTCGCCCGTGATTTTCCACAATTTTTGCTGCATTTTTTCACGATTTTGCGGGTTTTTATCGCCAAAAATCGTTAGTTTATCGGAACCCCACAAATCGTGATTTTTAGAAAGATAAATCGTTTTCCCTGCCTAAAATGATTAATCGCGATAATCGGGTGATTAACCAAGATTTTTAAAACAGAGCTACGATACCACTTTGTAATATCCCTTCTAGGGCAGATTAGCACAATTTTGGAATTTAGTTGAAACCCTTATTCAAAATATAACAACAATTTGATTTTTATGCAAACCCGTAAGATAGAAAATACAACAATCTGAAATCTTCCTTTATTTATCAAATAATCACAATACAAAAATACCTAGAAGGCCCAAAACATCTAGAAATCCTCTTGGTACAAGTAGATGATGAAAAATAATTTTTCCAACCAAAGTCTGAATTTATTTTTATTTATTTTCACACCATCAAACAAGAAAAATACCTGCATAAGATTACAACAATTTTCTCACAAAAGACGCTCCAGATGACAAGAGGAGACCCAAAGGAGACGCTACAAATTAAAACCAACCAATTCCGTCTGTTGCTGATGCCCTAAACGCTGATTTGAAATCCAAAGGGGTGTAGATAGCCCTAGAAATGGCTGCAAATCATGCCCTAGCTGTGATGATCCGAAATTATGCTCAAATGTGACCCTTGAGTGAAGCCAACAAGAAGATATTGAGGGTTTTCGTCCTCAAATCTGATCACAATGAGGGTTTTTGTCCTCGAGTGATGGTTGCTAAGAGAGTTTTCGTCCTCAATAGCTGAAAGTACAAGCACAAGTGCTTGATTTCATAAAATCAAGATGATAGATGCCCCAAATGAACCCCTTCATCCTCCTTTTATAACTTCTCTTTCCTCTTTCTTTCAATTTTGGTTGCCGACTTATTTTATTTAAAAGTCACTTTTATTTTAATAATAAAACATAAGTTGCCTTATAATATAACATAAAGTTACATTTGGCTGACTTAGTCAAATCATTAATTAATTTATAATACTTTTTATTTTAATAATAATAATATTATTAAGTTGCCCAAAGATTAGAAATGACTAGGCCCAACTTACATAATATTATTAATTATTTTAATCTAGAAAAGGGGACATTACAAGGAATTTTTATGGTATTAACAACTTTGGTACTTGAGGTTAACTCTGTTCGAACATATAACTTGAGAGCTATGATCATGTAGTATGCTGAAAGGGGAATCTAACATGTATGGGGCTGTGGCCACTTTAAGGTAAAAATTTCCTTTTTCTTTGGGAATATTCGAAAGTATAACTGTTGAAATGTTAGCATCCTCCCTCTCTTTTGTACTTACATCGCTGGTGGTTTTAGTGTTATGCCTTGTAGGTACTCTGTAGATTCTGGCTGTCATCTATGTGATGTCTGTAATTTATAAGCCATTTTGTATTGTGGCATATCCCCTTGATTCCATATTAATACTGTTTCCTTTTGGTGGCACACTCATTTATTTTCAGTGTTTTTTTGTTTTGTGTGTTTAGTTAGTCTTTGATCCTAGGTTTCTTTTCCATAACTTTCTATTGTAATTGGGTGTACTCTTGAGTCGCATTGACCTACTTTTGGTTGTTCATGGTCATTAATATAATTTCTTCTTTCTTTTTGTGCCTTCATTTTACAAAAGTACTGGAGATAGTTAACCTAGTGGGAAACTGAGTTAGTATGGTTTTGGCTAAGGAGGGATTTAAATAGGACTGCAATCCAACAGGTAGTAATAATTTCTGTGCCACGGTTATGTAGTCCTCGTTCCTAAAGATGGCCCCAACCTCAAGTGGGATGATTATTTCTAATGATTACTTTGTGCGGTGGCCGATGTGTGTATTTTATATATTCTTTTAAAATTCAAGGAAAAAGCATCATTGGAGTGATATGTTCGGTGCAAGTAAGATAAGAAGACTGGTTAGATATTTTGGTGGTACAAAGAAGACATTGACTTTATTGGTAAGGAATGAGAAGACTTATATTCTCCAAAGTCTCAACATGATTGTACAACAGTACAGTGAGCTTTTATGTAGATTATAGCTTTTGGAGTCTTTCCTGACCACTTTTACAAAGTTAGATTTTTCTTTTTATGGCGGTAAGGGTTTCCAACTGTCTACTGTGGAGTTGATGGACTGAAATTATAGGTGTGACCTAGTCACTTGTTTATTTATTTTCTGTCAAATGTATTTTCACACTAATGATGAGTATTTAAAATACAAGACACAACTGTTGGGTGATCTTTATGAAGTGACAAGTAATCCTTGGATAAAGATTATCCTAATTGTTTATCTCCAGATCTTCAGTTGTATTTGGACAACAACAAATTTGGGTGGTTGGTAGGATGCTTTCAATTTACATTGCTTTTCTCGTTTTCCTTTTAGGTTGTTTATAGTGTGTAGAACTTATATATTAAGTGATTTGTCCCAATTCTAAATATTTGTTCACATGCTGGAGCATTATTAAGTAAAGGGGATATGCTTTTGAATTTACAATGGTTCATTGTAATGATATTGCTTCGATAAATAAAGCAGAATCATGACAATAGATCACAATATGAATATTGCGAGCAATAGAAAAACAATATCTTACAATAATAATAGCATAATATAAAAGACCACACAATTTGATTGAAAGCATATTGGAAATATAAGACATCCACTTCTAGGGGGCAACCTCCACAACCTTACAATAAGAACAAAATTCGCAATATGATATCCAATACTACTATATAATATCCCCTATTTAGGCTATGGAAACTCCGCTAACCCTACTACCAATATGAAGATATAGAAATTATCATATGACTAAGTAAAAGGTTATGCTAGCCACAAGTCGACCACACATTCCAATACATGCTCCCATGTCACATTCACACCTTTGGTGAGATTCTTCCACTTGATCAGAACCTCCATTATCACCCTCATCCACAACCTCTTAGTGTGTGTCTAGAGAATTTCCTCAGGTTCCAAAATTTTTCTGCCCTCCTCATCAAGCTCGGTAAGTCTGTTTGGGCGAAACTTTGTCCAATGACCTTCTTCAAGCAGGACACATGGAAAATCAGATGCACTTTTGTTGATTGAGGCAACTCTAGTTTGTATGCTACATTGCCATTTTTTTGCAAGACACGATAAGGCACATATTACTTTGGTGAAATCTTGCCATCCGTCTTCTATTATTTCAAGGACATTTGCTTATAGTATTGTAATCGCACAAAACCCAATCTTCTACTTTAAAATGTCTTTCTTTATGATGCTGGTTATTTTGCTACTTCATTCTATTTTGTGCCATTGTCTCTTTAGGGACTAGAGAGTACCTCATGTAGGTGTTGAATGTGTTCTTCTACTGCTCGAACCCTTGGTTGCACCCTCAAAGATGAGGTGATGGATGGTGAATGGTACCCATATAGTTCCAAAAAAGAAGTCATTTTTGATGAGGTATGGAAAGAAGTGTTAATGCTGCCATTGAAAGAAGTGTTAATACCACCATTCGCTAGTGGCAACCATCATGTCTTTTGTTTATCCCAATCAAAACAACAAAGATAACCCTCCAAACACTTGTTGACCACCTTAGTCCATCATATTGGGGATGGTATGATGAGTACCCATCATGAGAATAACTCATTGCAAAAATTACCAATAATTATAGGATCACAATTACTCACTATGATCTTTGGGGTACCATGTAGCTTCTAGATTGTATCTATAAAAGTTGCTGTTATTGTACTTGTTACAAACGTATGTGACAAGGCACAAAAAAGGGCATATTTGGTGAATCTATTCATGACAACCGTGAAGACATTTTTTCTCTTAGGTTTGGGCAATCTTGTGATGAAATCCATGGAAATCTCTATTTATGACAACCTTAATGACAATTTTTTCTCTTGGCTTTGGCAGTCTTGTGATTGAATTCATGGAAACCTCCTCCTGCCTTTGGTTAGGAATAGTTGGAGGTTCAGAATGACCTAGGGTCTTAATTGTCTCACCCTTGTTTTACTAACACAACATGCATTTTACTAGTAAATTTTGGAACTCCTCTTTGACCTCCTCATGCAAAAGAAACCTTGCTTGATTCTTTGATAAGTCTTTGAGAAGCTTGAGTGCTCACCTATTGGAGAAGCATGGAGCTTCGTAAGAACCTTATGCTTGAGAGTTGAATTTTGCACAAGTAAAACCTATCCTTGTACCATAGAGTGCTCCCTTTCCACATAAATATTTTTGACACGCTCATATCGTGTTAGAGCTTTTGAATGGGATTACGTGTATCTATGTCATTATTCCATTATGATAAGCCTCAACCACCCAATCTTCTGCAAGATGGATATGTCACACAATAGTGCTACGTGGGCTCATACCCCTTGGATATTGCATAAGCGACCACATTCTCCTTCCCTTTCTTGTAGACGATCTCAAAGTCATATCCCAAAATCTTCGGGACCCATTTTGTTGTTCTTTTGATGGCAAGCTTCATTCCAAAAGTATTTTAGACTATCATGATTGTCTTCACCTCAAAATGTCTTCGCATTAGATATGGTTTTCATTATTTGTTTCGCATGAAGGATAGCCATCATTTTCTTCTCATAAACGGGCTTCAGAAAATTCTTACCTTTGAGTTGGCGACTCTCAAATGCAATGGGCTGTCCCTCTTGCATGAGTACAACCCCTATGCCATAACCTTAAGCATCATATTACATAGTGAAGGTTTTGGAAAAATTGGGTTAGCTATAACTAGAGGGGTGCACATGACCTCCTTTAGCTTCTCAAATGCCTTGGTGGTTGCCTCATTTCAATGAAATGAGTCCTTGAGAAAGAAGTTAGTGGTATTGCTATGCTACTGTATTTTTTTAACAAATTGGGCATTGTAACTTGCAACCCCTTAGAAGCCCCATGGGTTCTTGAGGGTACTAGGCACTTACCATTCTACCATGGCCTTGAGTTTTGAGGTCACGCTTTCGTGCAATACACCGTGACCCAAGTATTCCACCACCTTGATTCCAAAGAGCACTTGGATGGCTTGCCATAAAGTTGATTAAGAGTTTCCTAATTCACATCTTTGTAAGTGTTCTTACCAAGATTTTCAATATATTAAGATGTCATCAAAAATACCAAGACTAATTTTCTCAAAAATGGCTAAATACAAGGTTCATTAAACTCTTAAATGTAGATGGTGCATTTATGAGACCAAAAGCATCACTATAAAATTATAGTGGCCCTCATAGGTTCGAAAACTATTTTATATATATCCTCATCCCTAATTTTGATTTGTTGATAACTTGAACAACGATCAAGTTTTGCAAATTCCATAACTTGAATTCATCTAGCAGGTTGTGATGTACTTGTTGAGTCTCTTTGTAGTTTGGACACGTGATATGTGTCATCTTTCTTCCACACCATCACCACGGAGATGAACAAGCACTTTGACTACGTCAGATAATACTTGCCTCCAACATCCCTTGTACCATCTTCTTGTTCTCTCTCCTCTTCATATGGGTACCTATTGGGTCTGATTTGGGTGGGTGGCTCTGTGATAATCGTTGAATGAGGCGATCATGATCCCTTTGGGTCTAATATGGGTACCTAGAGGGCAGTCCTTTCAGAATTGCTAGTTGATCTTGCGATATAGGCAGCTTTGTTGATTGTGCTATTAATGAAAATAGTGTGCACAAATCCATCGTCTCCTTCTTAAGAATCTTTTGCATTTGATTTAAAACCAATTGTGGGAACTTTGCATGCAACCCACACAGTTCAAATGTCTTGCTCTCTGAATTGAAACACATGTACAACTCCTAAAAACTCATCTTAATTGCTTCCAAGGTAGTAAGCCATTGGCCTCCCAACACAATGTCTTATTCCCCCATGGGGATGTCAAACATAGGGTAAACTCCATGGGTAGTTCAATACTATGACATTTCCTTGAGCAACTAACTGTTCCACCATCCGCATTATGACCTGAATTTCAAAGCTGGATAAACAAAACAATTCAAACGTGCAGCCAACTTATTGTTGATGAAGTTGCGAGTGCTTCCCAAGTCAATCAAGATTGTTACTCTCTGTTTTTTTCATGAAACTCACTACCTTGAAGTTTTCTGGAATGTTAATGCCTGAAAATGCACGGCAAGAGATGGTTGGGCATCTTCAAATTCCTCATCTAGCTTATCAACAACATCTAATGCTACTTCTTCATCCTCTTCTTTGCTGTCACCTTTAGTGTAGAACAACTTATTTTCAGCACATTTATGTCCTCGACTGCACTGACTGGGCTGCCTAGAAGATCCACTTGACCCATTAGTTTGAGCTGATAACAACTGGTTGATGTCCATCGAGTGCTCATTCAATTGTTGATTGATGTTGTACACATTTATTTTTCCATTCAGACTGCAAGTTTTGCACATTGTTATCTATTGATGAAAACCCCATATCAGAAGTTCCACAAAATCCTATTTTTGAATCCATCTCTTTGTTAGAATTTTTTCCCAAAGTAGCCGAATTCTTGCCTCGACCTCTAATTTGCACTCCTGAAATGCAACGAATTTAGAATTCAAGATATAGGGTTTAGGGTTATGCTGATGCGATCGTCTTGTTGAGATGAATGATGAATCCAATGACTATTGTACTGCCAAGGGCACAAAATCTTGAAAATCTCAAAAACTTGAAAAACCTGAATAATAGGGTTACTGAAGGCTTATAACATTGCAATTGTCTCGTTGGGACAAATCCAACGATTGCTATATTGTCCAAGCATGCAAAAAAAGTTTAGACGGTTTTTTATTGTCCTTTATTTTTGTTTTTTGATTTTCATTATCTTTTTATTTAAAAATAGACTGGGTTTACCTGGTGTATACGAGAACCTTGAATTCCATCTAGGTCATTTCTTTTGATTAGTCAAATGTGCTGTAAATCAGAAATTACTTATATAAGTATATCAGAATCACAACAATGGATCACAATATAAATATCATGACCATAATAATAGCAGATCCACACAATTTTATTGACAGCAGAGCAGAATACTGGAAATACATGATTAAGTCACTTGAGGGGACAACCTCCACAACCTTACAATAAGAGTGCAATTCACAATATAGTATCCAATCCTAACCGCCACCTCCTATATCTACCCTGATTAGGCTATGGATAGGCTGACCTTAGTAACCAATATGAAGATATAGTAAGTATCATATGATAGCAAAAGGTTATGCTAGCCAGTTTTTACTATATAATGACAATGGAAGTAACGAGGACAATGCAAACTAGAAATCCTCCGCTTTCCTATTTTGGAAAGAATATCTGATAGTAGAGATTTCAAATATTCTCTTGTAACTAGTTACCATAGTTCAAAAAATCGTTATTGGCAATTAATCGGCAGGCCAAAATTTGACTCGGAAATCGGGAATCGGTGATTTCTCGGCAATTTATCGGCATTAATCGGCGACTTTATCACTACTTTAAAAAACATTTAAATTCATAAAATACACTTAAATTAAATGTAAAACATTGGTATATTACTTATATTACCAATGTTTCATTTAGCTTTACCAATGTTACACGAACTATACCAGAAATCGTGATTCAAGAGGCTGAGACTCTGAGTTATTTGAGTTCATGCATAAAACAAATTCGAATGCAAGGAAAATAAATGAAAGCAAGCTCAAATACACGAACTCAAAATGTTAGACACCTGCAGGCTGCAGTTAATGTCAATTTGTATGAGCAATGAAGTTGAACATTGATAATAAATAAAAACAAATGTATAATAGTAAAATAAAGCTAATTGTGGTCGAAACCCTAGCAAAACACGGGATGAATTCGCGCAAGAGAAATTCAACCCTAAACGCTTTGAAATGAACTCGTTTTTTTCAGTTTTGACGTTTTATACCTAAGCAATGATTTTCCATGATTTTAAAACCGATTTTCCATGATTTTTCTTGAAATTTCTTACCAGAAATCGCCAATTTATCGGGAGGGAAAAAATCGCGATTTTCCCAAAGATAAATCATTTTCCCTCTAGTAAAAGATAAATCGTGATTATCGGCCGATAAATCGCGATTTTTGTATCAGAGCTAGTTACTCTGTAAAATGCCAATAGGAGCATTCACGATAAAATGGAATCTTATTCGGCTATATTAGTAATATGACCTAGAGCCGCACAAGTTGACTCCAACAAATGCAAGCCTGAGCATCTTTCTCAACCGAATCAAGAGAATTCATTCTCTTTTTCTTGATCAAAAGAAAGGTTATGCTAGCCAAAAGTCGGCCACACACATTGCGATACACGCTATAGGTTAAGGGGGTAGCATTCATTTCTGTGGAAAACATGCTTATCAATGCATTATCCACGATTTATTAGTATTTAATATTAATATTTGGTAGTTTGATGATTTTAAATCTAATGCTGGTGTTGTCAAATCCATTCTTGGTTGGGATGTTTGGATATTTTTACAGTGTGTTGAATGGAGTTGCTGAGTAGGTGATCTGCTTTTTATGTGTAGGTATCAAAGTTTATTAATGGAAAGGTTCTTCAGTTTTAGGAGGTTCTGTTGGTTTCAGGAACTAGTTTACTTTTATGCTAGTTTTCTAATCCGTAGGGTGAGGCTAGTTAGCCGTGGACATTTCTCTTGTCCATGTGTAGTTGAGGTTATTTTCTTCTAGTGGTGAAATATGTGGCTCTTGTGATGCTGAAAGGGTCCGTATTTTAATGGCTGCAAATGTATCATGACTATAGAGTTGTTTGATATTTGTTTGCAAAATTGTCTTAATAGGTTTTTGTTTTTTTTTATAGGCCAAACACTTTCTTGTTGCAAAGTAAATCTTTGCTGTAGGTCAACATCATTTGGCTTATTTATCCTATTGCTGTCATGCACTGCCTTACAGACCAATTGGGCTTCATGAGGGGTTATCATGTACATGATCACTGTATTTGAGGCCATACATCCATAAACATGCTTAAGCCAAGAAATTTAGGGGCACCCACGGAGGACCTAAATGGGGGAACCGTCACCACGCAAGTAAGCTAATATAGAAGAGGGAGCATAATAAACTATTAAAGAGGCATGATAAACTCTAACAAATCTCACATTTCAAGAAATTATATTGTTTACTCTCTCTTATCTACAATGATCTGTTTGTCCAAATTCTGCTGCAATAGCTCAGTTAACAATGGAAGCAACTTGAGCCATGCCATTCACATACATAGGCCCTTCCCATTAGACTAGTCGAATTTGTCTGCAATACCTTCTCAGTAAAACCTCCCAAGTCTTTATTTGAAGGAATAAGTATTATGAGTGAATACTTATGGTTGCTGTTGGGCATATCGATGACAAGGCAAATTATGTGTCCATCAAAATAATTACATCTTTATTTGTTTATTGTTTATTATGCACTCATTGTTAATCCTGAACAGAATGGGGGCATACTGTGGTCACGGGTTATGGGAAATTCAGAATTCTTGCTAATGGATGTCTGAGCCTCACTCTTAGACACTTGCATCCCCAAAATTTTTACAATGCCACCCTAGTGTTAAAATTATGACAAATTGAGATATAAAAGATGAAAGTGTTGATTCCTCAATCAATTATTGGCGGTGTTTTGGTTTGTATATTTCTGAGTATAACCGTTTCTTTTTGTGACACTTTCTTTTTCCAATTTACATTGTATTATAATAATAGTTGATTTACTCATAGTTTGTAATTAGTTATTTTGAATGCTTCCTTTTTAAACCCAGGAGTATGACACAGACTTCTAATATTTAGTGCTTTCTTTGTAATGTTTATCCTCTTTGAATTTGAGTTGCATAAATAGAAATAAGTTTCTTAAGGCTGACCTGACAACAATACCTGACGAATATGATTTCTGCATTGGTTCAGGTAAGTTAATTTTTGTTGAATCTATCAAGGGAATAGAAGATTTGAAAGGGAAGGGACATCTCAGCAGGATATCTAACAGGAAAGAAAAACGTAAGTATGATTTGCTAAGAAAAGAATACTCTACAAGGTCTAAACACGAGGAGAGGACTTTTCAAGAAAGCAAGGAAAATCTCTCATCATTGAAAGCTGAAGGATCCATCACACCTTGCTATAAGAATGAGCCCAGTATAAGTACCAAAGAGCCTGGATATGCTGATGTTCAATATAGTAACGATCCAATTGTTCTACCATTCATTGAGTCGTCTAAAATAGATAGGAAGTTTTCTGTGGATAATGATATTAAAGATCATTTGAGTTTTAAAAGGGAAGGGGAGGAAAATCCATCTCTTCAGGGTACTTTAGGTTTGGAACAGACCGAAAACATTTCTGTTGACAATCAGCGATCATTTCCATGTTATGAACAAATCTGTAATGATAATATTCCTGAGACACTGGGATGTGAAAATGATTTCTGCAATGGTTCAGGTAAGTTGAATCTTTCTGAATCTGTTAAGGGATTAGAAGATTTGGCAGCGAAGGCACATTTCTGCAGGACACGTAAGAGGAAAGAAAAACATAATTATGATATGCCAAGAAAAGAATACCTCACTAGGTTTAAACTCGACAAGCTAAATATTCAAGAACACAATGAAAGACACTCATCATTGAAAGAAGAAGGATCCAACACACTTTGCTATAAGAATGGATTGAATCTCTGTACCGAAGATCCCAAAGAAGTTGATGTTCCGCCTCCAACTGATGAGCTGATTGTTCAACCAACCGTTGCGTCAACTAAGGTGGATAATTTAGTGAAGCAGTCTTCAATGAATACCGACGGTGGAGATCATTCAAGTCTTAAATGGGAAGGAAAGACCAAGGCATCTCTACAGGATACTTCAGGTTTGGAACATGTAGAAAACAATCCTGTTGACAATCAGCCATCATTTCCATGTTATGATCAAATTTGTAATGATACTATTTCTGAGGCACCAGGTTGCTCTAATGCAGTAGGTGAATATCAGTCGGGAACTCCACTGGTTGTTAGCAACGTAGATCAAGTAGATGCAAAATCTGCAGGCTCCAATGGTGTAACTTTAAAAGTAAGTGCGCATCATGTAGATTCGTCTCATGGTTTAGATGGGAATCCTTGCCCAGACTCAAAAAGGGAAATATACGAAACCACATTCATATCTAGGATAAATTCTGACCCTGTTAAGAAGGCTCATGAGAGTGGATTAGATGAGCATGAATGTGTGCAACATGATGAGTTTATGGGTGACGTCAAAAGGAAACACTTTAAGGTTACGATGAATCCTATTGACTTGGGTGGGAGGCAGATGCGACCACGGCCTTTGGATCCATTGCAACCACTTCCTGTTTTTATCGAAGTCCGTGACCAGGTAAGGCAATTATTATTTATCTGAAAACATTTTGAAAATACCTAAACACTAGAAATATTATTAGCATCGCACGGCTTGAGCTGGTAAGGAACATCTATAGCATTTGAAATTACATTGATATAGGAGAGTTTTCATTGTCACTTCCATAATAGATTTTGAAGACTTATTCAAAGGTATGATGTTGTCCACGTGCAGGAGTTTCACGACTTCAATTCAGTTTCATTTCAGTGGCACCTAGACATCATGGAGAGGAAAAATTCAATAATGCAGCTGCAAGTGAGTCTGAGCACAAGTCCTCATCTCTCAAATCAAAAACACAGGAAATTAAATTACCATCCTGTAGAACAGTTCCTGATTATGATGAAGTACGAAGAAGTGTGAGTGGTGGAAAATCGGCTTACACTATTCCAGGATCGTATATAAGGCATATTGAAATGTCAGCCAAGAATCATATTAATGGAGTGAGTTTTCAAATCTCAAAATAATGAATGTCACGAATTTTTGATTTGGAGTTTAGTTTTAGTAATGATTTAAAGCTTTTACTCCACATCACATCTGCTTTTTCTTTTCAGGTCTCAATATTATTATCAATTTGTCACAAATGTTAAAAAAGCTTAAAAGACCTTTCTAACACAAGCAATTACAGCCACATTTTTTGAATAAGATCTATTGCCATCAAACAGTATCAAGCATATGTAGGAAAGGAAGCAATTCTGTTTCACAAGTTGCTCATTTCCACTTGCTAAATACAAGCACATTCTTCACACTACCTTCAACATGGAAGTGAACTTACGATTTCAATTTTCTTGTGTTCTTCTATCGCAAATATTTTTACACTGGTGAACTGGCTGAACATAAAGTCATCCATTTGTCATGCACCCTTCATTGTATCCCCTTAAATTTTTCCTTCATCTTTTACTTGCACAAAAGAAAAACCAATAATATCCCCCTCACACAACAAAATTTCTTAATTCTAACTGTAAATTTAGGAAATCCACAAATTTCTGGACAAAATCAAGATGCTGTTATAAAGGAATACTTCGTATGATGAAGTTTAGAGTTTGCAGGGCTTCCTCACAGGGTTTTTCTGAGCTCTTAAAATTTGGAGAAACAAGTATAAATTCAGATACCCTTTTATACATATAATTCCAATCTGGTCTTCTTCTTGCAGTTTTTTTTACTTACCCTTGTAAGAAATCCCAAAACACTTCAATCTAATGGGTAGCAAGTTATGATGGGTTTCAAGGACCTCGTAACAATTTGTGACCAAATTACATATTCAGGTAACCATTTTTGCATATAGGCGGAATCGGTAACTGCTTTATGTCAAAAAATTCCAAGTGATGAAAATAAAACTTGCTTTTGGCAGCGTTTTACGTCGAGGAAACCTTATTTTGCTCATATAATTTTCATCTGAGCAACAATGTTGAAGATTTTTTTGGAAAAGTTACTGCAGAAATTGTGTTCCTCAACAAAAGTTCTTTGCCATAAAGCTTCTGAAGTTGATATTTTCACTATCCATCGACAATAAAGTTAATAAATACATGCTAAAATCATATTCTAGATGAGGATCACCCACAAGAACTTATTTTTAGTTGAGTACTTTGTTTGCTTGCTTACACCTTCATGTACACAAGACAGTGTTTGACCCCCTTTGATGCCATGTTGAAGCTCAGAACATTTCCACTTAACCATTTTACGTTAGTTCAAACTTCATTCAAAGAATAACCAATGGATGATAACCATATGAGGTTAAAATACCGGGTTACCCAAATATTCACAGTACTGAGTATATATTCTTCCCTCAAAATTTTATGTACCTTTCTGGGATATTTACTTCCCTTTTTTATTTTCACATTATTAAATATTACTGTAGTTAGTACCATACAAAGCTGACTTAAAGACTACTATCTTTCACACTGAGTTTCATGCATATCTAAGGACGTCACAAGCCGACAAATATGGGACCATTACACACCAACATCTATTTTGCCTTAATTTCCCATTACCCATGATTTCTTTTATGGGTTGTTGTTTGATTGTTGTGCTCAGAAATTTCAGAAATCATTCTGTAGTATAGAAAACATCACATATGTTAAGACCATTACCTGCAGGTTAGGTGTTTTGTATTCTTGTAAGGTCATATGGTGTCTAATAACCGAAGCTGTAATAAGGTGAACGGGTTTTAACATGTTTTCTTCTTAAAACTGCCTTTTACTTGGTCATGAATGGAAATAAATAGTGTGTGTGACATAAGGTCCTAATGCTTTTATTTCAATGTAATAAACCTTTTAATTTAAAAGGTCATAAAAATCTGTTGACTAATAACATAGTGTGAGCACCCTAATGTTGTTTTATTTTGGTGGGCATACTTGTAAGAATGGCAAGAGTAGCAAGCACATTTGTAGAGCATTTAGTTTCAGAAAGGCAAAGGGATTGCATTTCTTTAATCTATTTTTTTGTTGTCGTTTGTTGCCATTTCTTATAGAATCTAACCCAATGTTTCCTGACTCTAGCATCCCTGTTTCCAATATTCATGTAGATAAATTTCTATCTGTTTTCATTATTGTGTCTTCGTGCAACATGGGACTTACTATACGCGCCATATGATAATGTTACGGTGCAAGACGACTGTCCCTTTACCATCAACCTCTTACCTCTAGGATAAGTGCTAGTAAGTTAGGGTTAAACCATTACGCATATGCTCTTTGCTCCACCCTTTAGCTGATTTTTATGCTACTCATGACCGTGACAGTAGTTTACTAATATGACGGGGCATATAACTATGCATACAAATTATATTCATCAATAACATGGTGCATTAATGCATTTATAAAAAAAATACAGCAAGAAAAACAATTCGCCTTTTTTTACTTTACACTATTTCTCAACGACTGGGCAAACAGTAAGCTGTTTGAGGTGGGATCCTTACTAAATAGTAGCTATGCAACTGTCTAGCATAAGGGAAAGTCTATCACGAGTCTATGTTCTACTCCCCTACAAAGTCTGTGCACACTCACACTGTGTCTATTATGAATCTAATTTCCGATTCCCCTACAAGGTCTACTCACAGTGGCTTTGAAGCATAGTAATGTGACTTGGCTAGAACTCACTGATCTGGCTCTTGGTGAGGCTGTAAATTAGGTTTTCCGATCCTGAGCATTTTCCCTCAGGACATACGTTGGTGAGGAAGTTATATGTGAACAACTAACATACACTTACTAATAGTTAATTAATAATTAGTTAATGTTTACTTAATAACTTTAATACCCTTCCTTAATGACTAAACCGAAGCTACTCCAAGTTAGTCCTGAAATTTTAAAAACACAATGGGAACGGAGGATTTAGTCATTAAATTTTTAGGCTGCTCCTGAGAGGCACAATAATGAAGAAAAATGTCACAACAGACACTCATTGCCGCCTTCTACTCTGTCTTGTTGGAAGATAAAGCCACAATGTGCTGAAGGTTTCTCTGCCACAAAACAACACCTGAACCAAAGGGAAAGATGTACCGGTTGTAGATTCCTTGTATCAACTGATCCTGTCAGTTAGAGTTTGTATAAGCTGTCAATTTCAAATTCGAAGTCCTCTGATATGAAATGCCAAAGTCAAGAGCTCCTTTGACATATCACTGAACATAAAGCTTTGGAACAGGAAGACTCCTTAGACCAAAATCTTGTAGATTCTGATCAATATTAGTCTTCCAGACTCATGGAGCCTGCTTAAGTTGTACAATGACTTAACTAATCTGCAAACCAGATGATCACAACAATGTACTTGAAAACCTTTAGGCTGCAACATGTAAACCTCGCCATCAAATTTCAGAGGGAAGCAACTGAAATGTGACCATATTCGCGATAGCAACAAGAGGAAAGGTCTCCTGATAATCCATTCCCACATGTAGTGAAAAGCATTTAACAAGATGAGCTTTGTACTTATCCAAAGTACCATCGTACTTATCCAAAGTACCATCGGCTTTGCCTTTTAACTGTGTGCACCCATTTGTATCCAACGGGTAATTTTACCAAGTCACTTGGTAATTCCACCCGCTCCCAGATATGGTTCTTCAACAAGGTACCATATTTTACTTGCATGGAGGTCCCCTATTTAGGTATGCCTTCTACTTCAAAATATTATGGTGATATAGATACTGCAAAAAGGTTAGACGTGAGAGCGAAATGAACACGCTCTGCTGGATTAACAACCTTGTTTTTGGGCCTCTGAGCCAATTACTTTCTGTGAGTGAATTTTCCTCCCATCTCAACATGCACCTACCAAGCACCCTGAATAGTGGGGTCTTCCTCCACAACTAATCGTGCATTTGATTGAGACATTTCATCCTTGCACATATCTTATAATCGAGGCATTTCATCCGTCCACACATCCTGTATATAGAATCTTTCTCCACACCTAATGGCTGTATGTTGACTGTGGTAGGGTCAACAAGCCTATACACGCCACCTTGCCCAATGCCTAAGGCAACAATCCTGTCCTGCTCTACATCAGATGCAGTACACGTCTACCCAGAGACACTCACAGTAATGTTGGGATTTTATGTTGAATGATTAATAGACAAGAAGTTTTTTGTTGATGCTAGGAACATACCTAACATTCCTTACTAGGATTCGTCCAATATTATTCAGTACAATGCAGATATTTCCTATCCCTTATACCAATTTCCCAGTGGTATTAAAACTGAATTAGAAATATTTATACTTGCAAAATATTCCACACTTTTCCTAATTGTCTGGATGTGTCGGAATCAATGAACCAGTATCTGGTAGCATTGTTGCTTGAGTATGATGCCACAAGGGCATACTCTTCCACAAAACCCCATTCATCTTCAACTACTGCCACATTTGCTTGACCTTGCAGCTTTTTGTTGGAGAAAATATCATATTGTCGCTTCTGGAAACCCTTTATCACATGCCCAAGCTTATGACAATAACTTGCCCAGTCTTATGACAGTAACATGTCACCTGGTATTTGGAATATGATTCACCAGGGATATGTTTCCATTTCCACTTTGAGTAAGCAGCAAACATACTGTTGATTGTCCAAGGACCAAAACTAGACTCACTGTCTATGTCTTCTAATGTTCCCTCTGCAGCAAATAGGAGCTAACTTGATCAAACGTCAGTGTTTGGCTTTCCTCCATCAAATGTGAAGCCTCCACAAATGTTTCATTGGAGGGTGGTAAACTATTCAAAACAAGAGCAACTAGGCTGTTATCCTTTTTGTTTGTGACAACAAGCTGGTCTCAGAGATGTTTCATCCGAAGATGTTCTCACAGGGACCCATCCTCAATCATCTTTGTTAAAAACAACAAATTCTTTAGGTGCAGGATGTGACTTGTCTCCGAAGTTTGATATCTTTTTTGAAGATGTGTCTAAAGGTCACTTGCCATAATGGCATTCTGGATCTTGGGTATTCAATCATCAAAAACATACAATTTCAGCAACAGACAAACCTTTTTATGATGTTTGTCATAGTCGGAAAAATTTGTATCCGATTGCAATACCTTTTTGAGAATCATCTTATCGCAGTCCCAATACTCCGCAATCATGAGTATCTTGTGACTCCAGAAGTTATAACTTTGATCAGCCAGTTTCTGTGCTTTTGACAAAATTAAATTTTTAATATTGGCCATTATTTCTGACCTCTCTGACCCTTAAATCAATGCAAAAGAAAATGCAGAGTCTGTAGAATGAAAAATGCCTGTCAACTTAAATTTTTGGTGCAGGAATCAATTATACCGACAGTTTTTCTATTTGCTGGAACTTGTTCCACGTTTTCCTTTCAGATACCAATTCTCCTGGTCTGCGCTCTGTTAATGGATACTAATAGCAAATCAAACAATCAAACTCGTTCCTTCTTTTGTGGTCTCCTTAATTTTCTGCATCTGCAAAAGTGTTTTCTGTAAATCACAATTGTTAACACAAAAATGTCTATTCTTCACCTTTGTTTGTCTTTCCCATACCCTGAATGCTCGTGTTTTTGTTCTTCCTTAGCAACAATTTGCACATGCCCTAGTGGGCATGTCCTCATGATCACACTCATACTTTGCTTATTCTGCAAGTTCATACCTTGGGTTTCCTTTGAATCATGATTTTGTACTTCAAAGTGTGGCAAACTCACAAAATTCGCACACAAAAACTGTAAATGAAAATCGTGTTTTTCTTCTGCTCCGCCCTCATGTTTCTCCTTTCCACAATGTTCTGACTGCTGTGAAAATGGATGTTTGCAATTGTCATTTCTTCTTCAAACCACCGTTTTCCTCTTGGACTTCATGTACAAATCATTAATTGTGATTTCGCCTGCTCATGGCTTGGTCTATTTCCAGACTTGTCTGCTCACAATCACATCTGATCTATTGCGTGCCCTAGATTTTCTTGGTCTGAAGTTTTGACATTTTCTAGGTCTTCACTTTTCTCCTGGTCTGTGTCCATCTCTTCTCGTGTGGTGTGCACAACCTTGTTTATTTTGTGCTTTGTTTTCACGTTTTCCTTTTGCTTGTAGATGAACCTCACGATCTGCCTCCCTTGAATCATGTCTGCACAATCACGATCTGCATTCTTCATGCCCTAACGTGACTGAATGTGACTCGTGAATGAATGCTTTGAATGCCTCTGTTTTGGAATACCTCTTCTTCTTCACAGTTCGTACCTTGCTAGGGCTTTCCCCAAACATCACAAGTTGTTCGTACCCTTCTCCTAGGGCTTCTTCAAACAGATGGCTCTAATATCAATGTTAGTATGAGAGTGAATGAAGAGAACAAAGGACATATGGGACATCCACATTGCATGTCTCCGTTGTTCACTAACCAAATAAGAAGTTACATTTTGGGTGAGGAAGCTATATGTGAACAACTAACATTCATTAACTAATAGGTAATTAATTAATGTTTACGTAATTATAACTTTAATACTGTAAGCCTTTGAAAGGCATAGAAACGTTTTTAAGAATCTTTACAAAACCCCATTTTCCTTGGGTCAACTACTTACATACACTGAAGATCATATGCCATGTGCCTTGTTATGATACAGACTTGTGTTAAACTTGACACCGCAAGGTTTCATACAAATAAACCACAAAGAAAGCTTACATAGTAACTGACATCATTAGTTTTAAAAAGTATGGAATGCCATGGTATATCTTGCAATCATTGCATTCCATTAAGGAAAAAGTCTCAAGTCGAAAAAAAGAATAAAGATAATCATTAAAAGTCACTTATGCCTTAAAGCACCCAATTGACCTTTTCAACATTCATTTCATATAAACCTCAACATTTCATTCAATCAAAAAATTAATCCTACTTTGGTTGGTTGGCTGGCTTGGTCCACGGTAACATGCAAACCTCATTATACCATGATCCTTATGACATTAGGGGTGACACCACAATGAAAGTGGCCCTCTTACTAACATAATGGTTGATTGGTTGTGGGATGAGTATGTTTGCTTGGTCAGATTTCCCATCTCCTCCTCCATGGCTTCATAATTCAAAAATATATCATGTACAATTGGTTCTAAATACATGCCTTGCTAACTAAGTCGGGTATGTCTCTTTAGTTCATCTTGGAATTGTTTCAACTCTAAAAATCCTCAATTCAATCAAAAATTAGTCCCACATTGGTTGGATGGCTTGGTTTGCAATAACAAATAAACCACAATATATCATGATTCTTATGCCAATAAGGGTGACACCACAATGGAAGTGGCCTTCTTACTAACATAATGGTTGATCCATTGTGGGATGATTATGTTTGCTTGTTTGGCTTTCCCCAAACATCACAAGTTGTTTGTACCCTTCTCCTAGGGCTTCTTCAAACATATGGCTCTAATATCAATGTTAGTATGAGAGTGAATGAAGAGAACAAAGGACATATGGGACATCCACATTGCATGTCTCCGCTGCTCACTAACCAAATAAGAAGTTACATTTTGGGTGAGGAAGCTATATGTGAACAACTAACATTCATTAACTAATAGGTAATTAATTAATGTTTACGTAATTATAACTTTAATACTGTAAGCCTTTGAAAGGCATAGAACTGTTTTTAAGAATCTTTACAAAACCCCGTTTTCCTTGGGTCAACTACTTATATACACCGAAGATCATATGCCTCGTGCCTTGTTATGATACGACTTGTGTTAAACTTAACACCGCAAGGTTTCATACAAATAAAACACAAAGAAAGCTTACATAGTAACCGACATCATTAGTTTTAAAAAAGTATGGAATGCCATGGTATATCTTGCAATCATTGCATTCCATTAAGGAAAAAGTCTCAAGTCGAAAAAAAGAATAAAGACAATCATTAAAAGTCACTTATGCCTTAGAATGATTAGAATGAGTATGAAATGCTCTTGCCTTTTCTTTTTTACTCTTGCTCCTCTTTTTTTTGCTCTTGCTTGGTGTGATTAGAATGAGTATGAAATGCTCTTTTTATAAGTTTTTTTGTTGCTTTTAGGGTTAGGTCATGTTAGTTTTAATTAGAAAGCATTAAAAGTTAAAGAAAATATTTAAAAAAACATAAAAATGATTAAAAAAAGGCTGTTGCGCCTTAGCCGCTGCGTGAAAGAGGTTGGGGACTCCGTGACGTCCCCAACGGCGCACCCAAAGTCATTTTGCACTGGGACGCCCGTCAAAGTGCGTTTCATTTTTAGGACGCCCCCCTTTTTTTTTTTTGGAAATGGGGACGGCAGGGAAACGTCCGTCCCCGTCCCCAAGTCCCCGAGACGTCCGGGACGTGCTGATGATGCCGGGACGCGTCCCCGCGTAACAATGTTCTAAACAAATGCCTTGCTCCCCAAGTTGGATGTCCTCTTTAGTGCATATACAACAAAATTTTTCATTCAATCAATTTTTTATCCCACATTGGTTGGCTGGCTAGGTCCGTGGTAATATATAAACCTCAATATATCACGATCCTTATGCCAATAGGGATGATGTCACAGTGGAAGTGGCATTGTTACTAACATAATGGCTGATTGGTTGCGGGATGAGCATAGTTACCATGTTCGAAAGGGAAAAAGTTCAGAATTTTTGAAAGATTCAGTATAAAAAATTTACAAGTATAAAATACATATAAATAATAAATACTATACACATATGATGATATTTGAAAAGAAAAACCAATTACACATAATAATAAATAAATATATTATCTATGGAGTTTTTCCTTTACATGCTTAGGTATTAGTGTTTCTTGTTTTGTTTTTGTTTGTGTTGAAGTTTTTTTAATTTAAATGCTTTAATTTTTTAATTAAAAAAAAGAAAAATAATGTTTGACCGAACTTGTTTGGTAAGTTCGGTCAGACCAAAAAGTAAGGTTCGAACCGAATTTTCACCGAGTTCATAAGAACATGGTAACTATGGGGATGAGTATGCTTGCTTTTTCAGCCTTCCCATCTCCTTCTCCTTGTCTTCATAATCCAAAAATATATCATATACAATTGCCTCTAAATACATGCCTTACTACCCAAGTTGGATATGCCTCTTCAGTGCATCTTGGAATTGCTTCTACGACTCTAAAAATTCGTATCCTCGTTTGGCTTGTCAGTTTCACATTTTCACCCATTCACTCTCATTCTAATTTTTTAATTTTTGCTTGAAAGTGAAGGAGCTGATTGTTAATGTGCAATTGACGGATACACATCATTTACTTTTTGGTATATAATTGTGTATTGTAGGTTTCATATTTCAGGTTTGAGTGTATTTGAAGTTGATTTGTTATGGAATGCACATTAACAGTTTTTCCCCTAATTTTTTAATGATTTCTTAAAGTTGCGAGTTATGCTGAATTTTGGCTGATTTTTTTCAGTGTCCTTTGTGAGTCAAAAATCGGCTCGCTGTGTCTTTACCGAGTCTGTGTCTCATGACCATGGTCTGAAGTCACATGCATCTAACACAACATATACCCATAGAGCATCACTTAATGATCATTGTGATGCACGGTCATCCATGTTACTATGTATGGCTTATGCTTATGCATTGATGACATCATCATTATTCACAATACCATCAAGTTTGAAACTAGTTGACAAGATTTGCCTATATATGTAATCCATTTTTATTGTAGATTCATCATATGAAACATAGGGAGCATTATAATTGATTGTCAAAGCTTCTTGATTAATTACAAATTTACAAGTCATAAACATGTCAACGGAGAACTATATTTGGCAATTTATATCTTTAAATAAGCGATTTTGACCTTAACAATTGAGCATGGGTAACCCATGTACTAGTATGAAATCTGCTGTATCATGTGAAACAAGTGTCTGCATCTGCAAGTTATATCCAGAAAATTTCCAATCTGCAGGGAAATTTTCCTTCTGAAATGACCCACTGGCCTCTCATTTGTGAATGTCTTTCAAATCAGAGAGTGCTAATTTTGCATGTGCAGCTGATGTTGACCCTCTCCAAATTTCTGATTAATGCAATATGATTAATAGTATACAAATTGCCTTGCAACTATAATGTTTTGGGAGAAAGTTTGTGCTTATTTTGTATCCTTGTTTAATGCATATAAACATGTGTACAAACCAGCCTTAAACCTATCAGCTAGGAACCTGTCCTATATGGGTATGACGAGTCATTAATCATGGGGGTGTTCCATGAGGCGAGTGTGACTTCTTTATGAGTGTTGAATGTGGTCTACCCAGTAATAATTATATTCCTTCGATTTTTTTACTATAAACTTAATGATGGTATTGCCCACAACGTCTTATTTATCAATGTTGTATCACATCTGCCATTTTAAACAAAACATAACTATTTGTTAGTTTTCATTAGACTTTACCAGGGTGGGTGTGATAAGATCCTGATCTTAGCTATGAAATTCCACATCAGTCATAAAACTCCCGAGTCAGAGTGGTGAGTGACCCCAGAGGAGTTAATATGGATAAACCATTCATGTTTTTTTTTTTGAGATTCCGAGTTATAGCAGAACTGTTTAAGTTTCAGCGAGATTTCTCAAGTCTGATTGTCAGGCTCACTCATTTAAAATTACCCTAGAAACTAGACAAAAACAAATCCATCATTTTTACATCAATCATCATTTGGAGTAGCCGAGTCTTTTGTTGAATCAAAGTTTCATTTGACTATGATCCTGATGATGCGTTTCAAATGGTCTAATGGGAGATATATATATATATATATATATTTTGGTGAAGCTTCTCCATTATTCAAATAAAATCACACAATATTCCCAACTGCCTTTAAATATTACAAGGCCTTATGTGTGGTCTTGAAGTATCAGTGGGTATCCACCTGGTATTTTGCATCACAAGAAAGGACTATAACTGGCTAGAATGCATATTAGTAATATTGAAGTAGAAGAGGAAACTGGACAGTGGAGGGGAAAATTATAGGATTCATAAGTTAGGAACTTTCCACGGTTAGACTATCCATGTTTTTGTGAGACTCTGAGTTTGAGCAGAACTTTTCAAGCTTGAGCGAGATTTCCCAATTCTGAGCGTCAGAGTCGGCCACTGAAAATTACCCTTGAAAATAGCAATCAAAATCTATGTTCCACCTAGTTTTTGGAATTGGGACAGCAAGGGACGGGGGATGCGTTTCTGGGACGGAGATTTTGGAAGCCATATTTTAGGCGATGAAAGTGGACAGCTAATTAACAATAAGTGAAAATTCAAAAATAAAGAAAATTTCAAATATTCCTATGATAACATTGATAAGGCATTCATCATATTGACAAGGAATGTTCTAGGAACACTTGTCTGAAAGAGATTGTCATTTTTTTAGATTTAAATGCAAGCATAGGCTGAATAATTATAACCATTAGACATTTAGGTACAATTCCAAGCAGAGGCAAAATATCTAATATAATTTCAGATGAAAAGGGTGCTGAAATATCCCGCATGAAATAGTTAAATCATATTCATATAGTTTCTTTTTTATAACGTAAAAGTCTTCATAGTAACAAACTTTTAAAATTGAAAAACGTCTAATCCTGCTTGTAATCAGATTGAACAGCCCAGGCTTTTACTTACCAGATTTGATTTATCAGAGTTTTCAATGTATCTACAGCACTTGCAGTTGCTTCTACAACAGTGCATATCAGAATCATAAAAGTGTGCACCTATTATCATAGATATCATCAGGAAGAGGCTGTTGTGAGTGGATTTGATCATGAAGGCACTTCATGAGCTCCAGTGACAAGAATGGATCTCTCATCTGCTCCAAATATTCATATAATTGTTATTTAAGATACTCTTTTAACTTTATAAAGTAATATTTGAAACAACTTCTAATTCAAGAAGCCCATTGCAGAAAGAATATTTTCTAGATCAGGCAAGAAGCATTTCCAAAACTGTACCTGCACATTAGGAATGCATTCCCAAAAATTACTGTTAATGGTGCCATGCTTCTTATATGGAGCCTTTGGAAGATGAAGTATGCCTTTATGGAGAATATATTCGAGTGGAAATGATCCACAATTCATAGTTGTTTTTCACCTTCAAATTAGTTAGGCTAAAGGGAGACATTCATATTTTGAATATTTAAAAAAAAAGAGTGTTTTAAAATTGCTAGAATGTAGGGGACGGCTAGCTGTCCCCAGTATGGTTGAGGGGTGTCTAGATGTCCCTTGGCCATAGGGGACGGTTAGCCATTCCCAATACAATTGAGGGTCTTCTAGATGTCTCCTAGTCGTATTGGGGATGACTAGCCATTCTCTGCCGTCCCCTGCAGATTTTTTCCATGTCCCAGGAATGTTTCCAAAAATAATAATTTGGAGATGTATAGGGGACGTTTCCTATCCATCCCCGTGTCCCTGAAATGTCTCTTATAGGGGACGGACCCAAAAACATAGGGGATGCATTCTTGGGGTACACTAAAAAAATCCTTCATTTTTACATCAATCATCGTTTGAGGTCTTTCATCGAGTTAGAGTCTTGGTGTATCGGTCTTGTTAAGTTCGAGTCATGTGTCTATGACCCCGATTATGCGTTTCAAATAATCCATGGGGAAATTTATTCTTTGTTTGTGAAGTTTCTCCATTATTCAACAAAAATCACACAATATAGCCAACTACATTAAAATATTACAAGGCCCGTGTGGTCTCGATTTTTGAAGTATCAATGGCAACCCACCTTACATTTTCTATCACAAGAAAGAAACATAACCGGAAAGAATACATATTGTTAAATATTGAAGAAGAGGAGGAAACTAGTCAGATGAGGGAAAAATCATAGATTCATAAGTCAGGTAACTTTCTGGTGCAATGCAAATCTGATATCTTGCACGAACTACATTGCAAATATTAGTGTTTCTTGTGTTCTTATGTGATAACATGTTTTGTTGACATATAGAAGCAAATGGTTTAATAAAGGAATGCAATGTACATGCCTTCTAATATTGGTATTATTTTTTCTCATGACATGTTATGTAAATTTAGTTTGGCTTTTAATATTGGTATTATTATTTCTCAAGGCATGTAATGTAAATTTAGTTCGCCTTTTAATATTGGTATTATTATTAATGATGACATATTACCTAAAGATAGTTGTGTGGCTAGTAGTAGTAATCAATATGCACACATCCTTACTTGAGCACTAATGGAACACAAATTTTGATTTTTCAACATGTATCGGTCCACCCGAGCACTATCAAGTAAAGGGATTATGATCATGGTAAAAATTCAGTATGGAAGTATATTCCCTATAGTCGAGTACTATAGGATGTTCACCGAAACCTAAAGTGTTAGAAATAGCTTACTTCATCCTTCCAAAAATACAATGGGACATCATGGCTATCCTTAGTTCCTTAGATACTTTTTCAGCAAAGGTTTGAAAAAATTAAAATTAGGGCATGCGCCCATGTAATGAATTTCCCTTATCCTCTTTGCTAGATTCTTACCCATAGATGTAACACACGAGAACATAGACCTCGTTAGATGCCCCTTATATCTCCTCATTACATATCCATGTATATGCAAGAATGACCTCTCACTAAACCTTGTTCAAAATAAATGCAATATACATGCAAGAATCCATGTATTATACCACGCACATGTTAGTATAAGAAGAACAGAGAAAATAACAAGAAAACAAACAACCGCACTACATCGAATGATACCAGACATGGGTGATTTTATTATGTGAGGAGTAGTTACAAGATTGTTAGTTACAACTAGTTCTAACCTCCTAATCAATTTTAGAACCATACGGTTCATTCAATATATTCAACACTACCCCTTAATGACTAACCTTGAAACAACAACAAGTTTATCTCTGAACTTGACAAACAACAAAGGACCAAGAGGTTTAGTCATTACATCAGCAGACGGATCCGCAAAAGGACAAAAATGCAGAGACATTTCTCCAGAATCAATCAACTAGCGAATATAATGATGATGAATCTCAATATGTTTAGTGCGGGCATGATAGATAGGATGCTTCACCATCTTTAGAACACCTTGATTATCACAAAAGAGTGAAAGAGGTGTTGCATAAAGAGCTCGGGAAACCGAAAAATCAGTCGAATCCGACGAAGCCATATTGCTTCTCAATCGGCACTAACATCAACCTTTTATTCCACTTCAGTAGAAGAGCAACAATAGGCTGAAGTTTACTCTGCCTGTAATATCCCTAAAAAGAAACTTCTAGCAAATCTAGATATTTCCGTTAAATCCTAGGAGCAACAAGATTATGCAAAATAAACTTTTTACAATAACAACAACAATAAGCTGATTTTTAATATAAAAAGAACAAACCAATACGGGAAAAAACAGACTTTTATTTATTTATTTCCAACCAGATACAATAAAACAATACCAATTGTCCAATACAATTTGCTGGAGCTGAACTGACGAAACACTTGCACCCTGAATTGTCACTGCAACCCTTGAATGGAATTACCAAACTCAGATGTGAGGGTTTTCGTCCTTAGATCTGTGTGTAAATGAGGGTTTTCGTCCTCTATTACTAATGCAGAAGCAAAAACTACTTGCAGACACAAAAAATAATTCATAAATTTCCAAGAAGTGCTACAATGAACCCCCAGTCTACATTTATAACTCTCAAACACTCCAAAGTGGGCGCCCCATCCTAAAAATAGGATTAAACACTTTAAATAATACTTTTTCCACCCCTTATCCTAAAATTAGGATTTACAAAAGCATGCAGCTCCATTTTTTATTAAATCTAACTAAGAGCCTAATAATAGAAGTCAACCTTCTATTATTATTTTATTCTAACAATGCTTTTTGAATTAAAAATATAATTTAAGTGTCCTTTTCCAATTAAAATATAAAAATATCCTTGGACCACTTAAATTAATTTATTTTCCTCTTTTAATTTCCCCTTAGCCTACGAAAAATAATAAAAATAGGCTTCAGTGATCCGAAATTAATTAATTTTGAAAAGGGGACATTACGTTGCCAAGAAACAACTCCTGAACCAAAAGAGAAGATATATTCTGTGGTAGATCATCAAGTATCTACAGATCCTCTCCAATCAGAGTTGGTATAGCCAATCAATCTGAAATTTGCAACTCTCTGATATAGAATGCCAAAGTCAAGAGTTCCTTTGACATATTGTAGAACTTGTTTTGCTGCTCCCTAGTGAATGAGTTTTGGTTTAGATAAAAACCGAGAGAGATAACTGACAACAAAACACAAATCTGATCGTGTAGTTGTTAGATAGATCAAACTACCCACCAACTGTCTGTATAATGATTCATCGATCCATGGTGAATCATCATGAGCTAAGAGTTTCAACTTGACCTCCATAGGTGTAGAAGAAGAATTACAATCATACATCTGAAATTTTTGTAGCAGGTTTGTGGCATACTTAACTTGAGAAATGAAAATCAAGTGATCATGTTGCCAAAATTCTACACCAAGACAATAGTGGAGGCCTAAATCAGTCATGTCAAAAGCAACACATAAATCTGATTTTACCTTATGAATCGCAGCATCTCCACTGCCTGTGATGGCAAGGTCATCAACATACACAATAAGAATCACAATGTCATCATCATTGCTTTTGACATAGAGATTCAAATCAAAATGACTCCGTGTGAAGCCTGAATCTTTGAGATGTTTATCTATTTTGATGTACTAGGCTCGAGGAGCCTACTTAAGTCCATACAGGGACTTAATCAATTTGCATACCAGATGTTCACGACCATGAGCCCGAAAATCCTCAGGTTGTGTCATATACACTTCTTCCAAATCCCCATTCAGGAAAGCACTTTTGACGTCCATCCGATATACTTTCCAACCAAACTGCTACTGAAAAGAAAGAAGAAGCCGAAAGGTGACCATCTTCACATGAGAGGAGAAAATGTCTCTTCATAGTCTATCCCCCTGTTGCGAAAATCCTTTCGTAATGAGTAGAGCCTGTACGTATCCAAAGTACCATCTAATTTACACTTGATTTTATACACCCATTTATAGCCAATGGGATATTTCCGGAGGTAATGTCACCAATTTCTAGTTATTATTGTTAATCAAGGCATCATACTCTAGTTGCATGGCAGTTTCCCATTTTGGTATGCCTCGTGCTTCAGAGTATTTTTGTGGCTCATTAATATGAAGAAGATCATAAGCAAGAGCAAATTGAGCGTGCTCGGAATAATCAATTTGCTTACCAGTTCTCGAGACCTTCCATCTAAGAGAGGAGACAATTCTTCCTTCCTCAAATCTTGAATAGTGGAGTAAAACCACTTAGGCCGTCGCTGAACTGAGGATGTAGTATCTGGTTGTAGTGCTTCTGGAAGAGAAACCAATAGAAGTTCCGGAGGAGAAATCAATGCAAGTTGATTTCCTAGAGACTCAAAAATCTCAGGGGGAGATTGCATAGACTGTCATGGAGTCTGTGGAGGAGTACGAGAAGAACTAAATTCATGATCGGGCAAGGAAAGAGTACCAAACTCTGTTATGACCCCTTGCTGATTGTTGCCCATTTGCTGGTCCCCTTGTAGATTACAACCAAAGAACGACTCTGTTTCTTTTACAACAACATCCCGACTAATAATGATCTTATTAGTGGAAGTATCAATCAATCTATAGGCTTTAGATTGATCACTATAACCAAAAAAAAATATCTAGAACATTTGGAATCTAACTTACTCTTATTTGCAGGAATCAAAGTATAAGTAGCTGAACCAAAAACATGAAATGCTAGTACTTATATGGCACTCCTCGATTGTGCATCATGCATCTTGCCATCTCCATGATGATTATGTTCCGCTGTTCTACATTCCCATTTTGTGGGGTATAAGGGGCTGTTAATTGGTGTTGAATCCCTTCTTTACTGCAGAAATCTACGAACTATTTAGAGGTGAACTCACCCCCATTATCGAATCTCAAAGTCTTGATCCGCTGGCTGGTTTGATTCTCCACCAAGGCCTTAAACTTGACAAAAGAAGCAAAACAATCAGACTTCTTCAAAAAATAAACCCACATTTTCCGAGAATGGTCATCCACCAGCAAGAGAAAATAACGTGCACCAAGGGCTGCGGGAGTCTTCCACAATGGCTCACATAGATCTGCATGTACAAGATCCAAGAGCCCCTTTGCACGCTAAACACCTTCAGAGGGAAAATGATTTTGCTTTTGTTTTCCTGCAAAACAACCAACACACATATCTTGTTTCTCTTGAATAGGAGGCAAACCAACAACCATGTTGGCTCTATGAAGGTGGGCTAAATACTGAAGGTTGAGATAGCCATATCTTTCGTGCCACAAAACATTGGTATTGCCTTCCACAACTAAGACATGCAAGTTGACCGTGGCAGGATCAACAAGTCTATATAGACCACCATATCCAATTCCTAGGGCAACAACCTTATTTTGCTTGATGTCAGACACAATACATTGTTTGCCATAAACGTTTACAGAGATATTGGGATTATTAGTTAGTTGACTGATAGATAACAAATTCTTATTCATGTTAGGCACATATCTAACATTTTTGACAAGCAGTTTGGTATTATTATTTAGCATAATACAAACATCCCCAATACCTTCTACAACACGTGATCTTCCATCCCCTAAAGTAATTGAATCAGAAGAACAAGAATGAAAATTGACATACCAATCATTTTGACATGTGAAATGTCGTGATGCTCTACACCCAAAGAGGGGCTGCCATTTCTGTGCAAGATGCCATGAGAGCATACTCATCTTCTGATTTGTGTTCAACTGTAGCCACATGTGCCTGCCCTTTTTGCTTCTTCAGGGCATTGAGTCGTTTCCGATAGTCCTTCACATGACCAAGTTTGTGACAATAGTAACATTTCACTTGATGTTTAGGAGAGGAAGGGGATGTCTCAGCCTGTCGTTTCCACTTTCCTTTGGACTGAGCAACAAAAGCACTCTTAGATTGTCCAGAACTGGATTCTTGAGCCTGTGTTTGTCTTCGTTCCTTTTGCAACAGGTAAGAACTCACCTTGTCAAACGTAAGAGTTTGACTCTCAGCCATTAAATGAAGTGCCTCCACAAATGACTCATATGAAGAAGGCAAGCTATTTAGAACCAAAGCCACCATATCATCATTGTCCACCTTTTTATTTATGGAAGATAACTGGTCTCGGAGGTCTTTCATCCAAAGTAGGTGCTTAGATAGTGATCCACCTTCTTGTAGCTTCAAAGCAAACAATGTATTTTTCAGGTACAAAACCCGTCCTTTCTCTGATGTCTGATATTTATCCCTCAGACTGGCCCACAACGTGCTTGCCACAGTGGCATTCTGCACTTCCGGTATCATATCATCTGACACTCGACAACTTGAGAAGCAATAATGCTTCTTTATGACGTTTGTCATAATCCGCAAAATTTGTAGCAGGTCTGTTTTCATTGCTTGTGATTATCTTATAAGAATCACGAAATTCTGCAAGTGTTAAAATCATATGGCTCCATACATTGAAATTAGTGCCCGCTAATTTTTGTGGGTTTGGCAGAATTAGGTTTGAAATATTTACCATTTTATTATAAGTAATAGAAATAATCAAAATGGAAATAATAAAATATTTTGTCCACTTCAATAAACTGAATAAATCACTTATTCAAATACGTGGCAGGGAAGGAGAAAGTATACAAACGGTCTGCTGCCCACGACTTTGCCTCATGAAGGAAAAGATTATACAAACAGTTTCTGCCATGACTTCATCTCACGACTTTGTTGTCGACCACGAGGAAAAAACTTTGCTCTTTCTGCCTCTGCCATTGTCCACGGCTCTGTCCAACGTATTTCCTTCACATGACTGGGTAGCGGTGTTTTCTTTCACACGACTGGGTACTGGGTAGCCGTGTTTTCTTTCACACGACTGAGTGGCACATACACGAGCATGACTAGGTAGCACATACACGAGCCCACATTTTTCCTTCAGGATTTGCAACTGGTCCTCGTTTCTCCTTTCTGCCCTTGTGAACAGAACCCACGATTTCAGGCACTCGAACCATGAGTTTTATCTTCTGCCCCTGCGTCGACCGTACCATCAACCTCACCTCTCATGACTGCTTCCTCCAATGGCGACTAACCTGGCTCTGATACCACTGTTAGTATAAGAAGCACAGAGAAAATAGCAAGAAGACAAACAACTGCACTGCATCGAATGATCCAGGCAGGGTGATTTTATTATGAGAGGAGTAGTTACAAAGTAGTCACAAGATTGTTAGTTACAACGGGTTCTAACCTCAACTAGTTTAGAACCGTACGGTTCATTCTATATATTCAACAGCACATGTATGCTAAATGTCTGCAAATATTAAATAATTTAAATTCTTTGGGTAATGTAATCACCATTGTCAAAAGGATGTCCATACCCAAATGTTCATATGGCCAAGGTATGAGTAAAGGGGTTGATGGGATTTCATTTGAGCATTGCGAGCCAAAATAACTGCTTTATTGTTTCATGTGTATAGCATAGCTTAAACCCAAATTTGGTTAACTAGGCTTATGCAATGCTGATTATAATTGGAAAATTGCCAAACTAAACTTCTTGGTGAGGACCTCCTTTAACGTATTAAAAGACAGTCAGAGACAGTTGCAAAAATCCATGGCACACAATTTGGCTGGCAGCAATTAGTTTGCTTTGGTGGACAAAGACAATGTTACTTTTTCTGGAAGATACCTCCTTCATCAGTATGTGGAGTTTGTGACCTTTTAGACAAGAGTTGGCTTTGACTGGCTTAGAGAAGTTAACTTTTTAGACATTAAGGTTGAGTGGTTTTCTTAGCTCATTGGGGTGCAGTTAAGGTGCTTTCTTTCTTTGTCTATGTAGGGAGAGTTTTCTTTTGTAATCATTACACTCGGCTGATGAAACTATTTTTTTCTCTGGAGTAATAGAAAACGCAAACAAAAAACCAAAAAAACGAACTGTTATTCTAAAAGGTGCATTCCAGGCATGAATATGCAAGACATAAGTTAGATGTGACAGAACTTATCAGACAAAGAAGATGTTCATGTATCAAATGAATGGTTATAGGGAGAAACAAAGATTAGATGCATATGATCCCAAAATGACCCGAACATTCTTGTTGAAAGAGGGTGATTTTCCAATTTTGTGCTGTAATTCCTTTTTCATTTAAGCTGCCTTCTTCTATGAATAACATATCTGAACATTACTCAGGTTTGTGCAGATTGTGCTTACCTTCTAATTTCTGAAATCGAGTCTGCTTTGAAGTTTTCTTCTTAGTGAATGATGTGTGTATCTCTTGGAACCTTGAAATCCTTGTTACTTCTCTCATGGATGAGTTTTCCTTTCTAATTCCATATTTGCAGATATGTCGTTGACGATCTCTTTGGCTGATCATTTATATCTCCCCTTCATTAATTTCAGTCAATCATATTACTTTTTATATTGATTGGAGTGTCTATATGTCTGTTCATCTCATCTCAGAGTGGTAGTTTTCCTCGTTGGCTATCTTTGTGGTACCTGGCACCCCTGGGATGTCTCCTTGTCAATGTGTAGTTATTTTTCCCCATTTATGCTATCATGTGCCATTTTGAAAACTATGTGGGACATGTACTGGCTTTTTAACTTTTAAGTACATGCTTTCCATGTTTGTGGCCATAGTGATCTGTGGATTACCTGAATTGAGTCTTGATTAGGTGTGTAAAAGTTTATCAACAATGACCTGCATTAGGTTGATATTTTTAAACTGATGACATGTTTTAGTTCTTCGCATTAGCAGTGGTCAGTTTGACAACTTTCCTGCATATGTGATTGGACTTATTCTATTACGGCAGCAAAAGATCAGTAGTATAAATGCGAGTCTTATATGAGAGTATGAAACCATGTGACAATACTAGACCATAATATGCCATGTGCGAAGACTAAAGGAGTAAATATAGAATTAAGAAGCTGATAAATTCCTTGCCCCATGAAGCTGGCAAGGTGCATGTGGATCAAGGGATTTGATGCTTATGGGTTATGGGAAGAAGTACATTTAGGTATTAATTGGACAAAATAAAATTAAACAGTAAAGGCCTTGTTATGCTCAATAATCTTGAAATGAAAGGGCTTGACGACAATTCATGCAAACTGTAAAACATAGATTGTGGCTCAGCAAAGAAATAACATGAAGGTTGCACAGTATTTACCAGGTACTTAGGATACTCCAACAAGCTGGAAACAACTTTATTAAGCAAAACACGTTCTGAAAAATATCCAGGACCCCAACAACATATAACTTGCTCCTGGAATCTGTTTACATGTTCAGAAAGGCAGCAATTGGAATACTGAAGATTTGTTATCACTGTGTGTCTAATCCATTTTTAGGTTTTACACGAACCGGGATTCATTTTAATTTTTAAGAAAGCGGATGGCATTTTCAGTCTATAGAGATTTAAAATGGTACAAGCTTTGTCAACTAATTCAATTTTTTTAATCACAGTTCAGAGGTACAATCTTTATGCCTTTGTGGATGAAGGTGAAAGTAATCGTCTTTTCAAGTTTTCCTATGGCCTAATTGTTTATAATAACAACATTTTTCCTTCCTGTAATCGAAACTGAAGAGTTTTGGGTATTTATTTTTGTGTTTTGGGGTCTCTGGATTTTGGAAGGGGGTGTGAGATTTTATAACCTGACTTCCACACAATGTAGCAGAGGAAATCTAAAAGAGCCGCATTCATTTCATTCTCAGTATTGTGGCAAAACACAAACAGAATTTATTTACACACAGGATCATACAAATGATTGAAATATAAGCTGTTATTCCAGTTTCTTAAGTTCATCCGTCTGAATTCTGCAAAAATGGGGTGAGATGGTGTAAAAAAATGAAGGAATCATGTGATTTTTTTTTCGATGCAGCTGTGTATTAATTTTTTTCCCTGCAAATTATCTACTTTTGGAATTTTAATTTATATCAATTATAATTATCAGTCTTTCAATAGGCCTTTTTTCATGCTAACAAGTTTTATTCTTCGTAGACATCTTCTGCAGTAATCAAAGTATGCATGAAGATTATAATTTTGCATGCAAGTTTCATGTTAAATGTTGATGTTTCTAGCATTTCTGCTAGAAAAAGACTCCTAGCATTAGCTTTTGGGGTACAGTAATAGCTTTTCAAAATCATTGTCTACTCTATTCTGCCACAGTTTCAAGTGCAGCTTATATCTCTGGTTTTTTCCCATCATGGCAGTCAAAATATGATATTGAAGATGATGACCAAGAATGGCTGATGAATTTTAACAAGGGAATCACTGAAAGAAAAACCTCATTACAACTGAGTGAAGATAAGTTTGAGGAGTTGATAGAATATTTTGAAAAGCAATCTGCCAAAATTTCAGCTGATTGGGGTATTAAGGTTACTATGCTGGATTCTGTAAGGGATTCCAAGGATAAATGGAACCCGATTACTGATTCTGGAAAGAAAGAGCTTGTACTTCCATGCGGAAAAACTAGTTCCATGCTTTCTAGTGTGCCTCAGACATCAGATTGCTGTATATGCAATGGTGGTGAAGATTCAGTTTCCAATTCCGTGAGTATATGTTCCTTGTTTTTAATATACCTGCTTTGTTTGAGCATTGTGGTATGAAGAGTTTTAAAACCTATATTTTTTTAAAGTTTGGAGTGCAGAAATGGAAACTGAGACCTGGTATATTGATGTCTATAGCAGGTTTACAGATGCAAGAACTGTGGAATTTACGTTCATCATTCCTGCTATGGGGTTCATGATCAACAAAATGCTGGTCAAGCGGACAAGTTACAAAAATCTGACTGGCTTTGCAGAAAATGTGAAGCTTTTGGTAGTGCAAATGTTCATATATGGTAAGAAATAAAATTGTGAATGTTATACATTGGCTCATGTTTCCTTATATGCTAAACATGTTTATGCTTTTATTTTTTTAATTTCTGTATTTGAGGAATTGCTGTTATTTCTGCTCATGGTTGCAAAGATCAGCTCATATTGAGAAATTATATGCTTTAAGTGAAATTTCCAGTTTTCCCTGAAAACCATATTTGATTAAAGAAATAAGTAATCTATTAATGTTTGATTTGAATGTTAAAAAGTCAATACGGGGGCTTTACTCTTTAGTCTTTATAGAGCCCTTATTTGCATTATCCTTAATGCTTAGTGCCTTTGGTCCTGACTCTTCCTCAGCATATGTCTCCAACTATTAGAGTTATTGGGGTAAAAGGGAGCACAGAAAGAATGATGACAAAAATTAATTTTAGAATCGATTTTAAAAGAAGTTTTTATTATTGTTACAACATCATGCATTGGCTGTTGCATTCTTCTGCACATTAGCTATATCTATATTTTGTTTAATTGTCGTGAATTTGTTGTTACAGTTTTAGACCTGTAAATTGTGACATTTTTGATGACATCGCAATTTCATGTATGAATTTTACCCTTTTTAGAGATATGACATATTTTGTATTCTTCTAACAGCAACGGAAACATTTTTGATTCCAGTTGTGCAATTTGTTGTAAAATTGGCGGTGCACTCAAACCAACAACAAATCCTACAAAGTGGGCACATGTAGTCTGTGCATTGTATACAAATGAAACATTCTTTTTGGATAGCGATTCTATGGAGCCAATTGATGGTGTTTCTGCTGTGGAAGTGCGGTCAAGGAGACAAAAGCGTTTGTGCTGTTTTTGTGGTGCTAGAGTTGGTTCATGTGAGCGTTGCTCAGTATATGGTTGTGGAGCTGTGTTTCACATTTCATGTGGTGTCAACCGGGAGCCTACTTTGAGGTGGGCATCCATCACTTGTGTTCCTACCTTAATCTCTTGCTCTTACTCATGGCATGAAAATGTTGTTTTACCGAAAGACTCATTGTGTGCCTAGTATTTTTGGGTAGTTGGAGTGACAACAGTTTTGGGGGTTGCATGTCTGCCATATGAAATAAGGATGCATTGTGTAATGCTTTTGTGATTTTTTAAATTTTAAATATTGATATTAAATCCATAATCTGATATTCTGTTCAAATTGTCTGCTAGACTTTCCATGCTGTTGCCTATTATTCTAGCATCTTGACTTGAAACAGTTGGGACCTAATTGAAGTTCAAATATTTTGGAACTGGAAAATATGTTCTGGTGATTTAGATCCAGTAAGACTCCAGCTTTCAACTGGGGACACTTTGTTTTGGGACTAAGGCGCAGGATTGACTGTTGATATGCTAACAATTTGTTGTTGCCTTGGCCAAAGTGCGTAACAATTATAAATGCACTGTCTAGATGCTGTTAAAGACTCTGATCCGGGTTTCAAACTTAATGTGAATTTGGCAGTTTGCACTCTAAAATCATATTAGCTTTTCATTTGGAAGCTGCAGCTGATTTTTATAAGGATGTCCATTACACAGTAAAGATATCAAAGTTTGGATGGCTTTGTTTTAGGTCATCCATACATATTGAAGAAAGCCTGGGGATTGTAATTGAATGTTAAAAGCTGTCATTAGGCATCCTTGTGTCAAAAATTAAAATCTGTGTCCATCTAATGCCTGTTTGTGTACAGTTACTGTTACACACATACTGCATACGCGTTTTATTTCTATTTGATGCATAGATAATATATGATGTTATAGTCAAAATATATTGTTCTTTTTTCACATATATATAAAAAGATTTATCTTTCAAACTGTAGATAAAACAAGAATTGGAGTTGGAATTGGTACTTAATACTTATATTGCTCCCATTGACAGAGAAAAAAGCTTGGATTTATTATGAAATGGTATTTGTGAAGAATCCATGTAACTGACATGACACTCTAGACTAACATACAAGGACTTAAAACTGCTTGAAATTGTTGGCATCATTTCCTGCGTTCGATTCACAATGAGGAGCCTGTATTGCATGTACCGTATCTCCTATTTTCTATCTTTGGGCAGTGTAGATTAAGGTGTGTGTAATTGGAAATAGACATTTGGTTGTACGGTTGGGGTTGTGGAAATGGCCATCAACTGCTTAAGTAACAACAGCTATCACACTCTCTATACTAATCTCTCTATCCTTGAGATAAAAATGAAGACAGATGCACGTTATTACAAAGATGTGGAAAGTGTGTAGATGTGGAAAGTGGTTTTACATTTTGATTTAAGAATGCAATACAACTACCCACACACATCACAATTCAGATCTAAACAGATATAAATCAATAAATCGGACCTATTTGCATAAATAATATTCCGGAGTAATAATAATTGACAAGAGGTAGTTTTAAGAGGAGTATCTGATTTTCCACAATCCCGAAGATGGTTGTCAGAAATAGACAGCACATCGCAGGTACAGACTCCAGACAACAAGGCAAAGAAGACCCAGAAAAATCAGCACGAATCAAGAACCTTTGCCATAACAGTTTCACTCCTTATCCGGTACTGTAGCAATACAGTTCTGGCAGCTGTCAGCTAGGGTGAATCTGATTACACGACCTTGTTTGTCTGCTTGAAGGCTCCAAAAATCTGGCCCACTTTAACTGAATTCTGCTGGGATATCTGGGAAACTGATCTCCTCTTTTTGGAACCCTAGTAGAACAGCAATACCCTACAATACCACAGTAAAAGCGGCGTATGTATTGAGGGGCCTGTGTTATCCCTCCATTATTATCAACCCGCTTCGTGGGAACAGTTCTTTGAAACCATACTCCTAAATAAAAATGCATGTACCCACAGCTGCTATTACTCAACAATTATTGACAAAATTGAAATGCTTGCATCTAGAGTAATGTATGCTGAAACAATGCCCGATGATACTATAACCAACATATTTACATATTATTGCAGTGCTAGAATGTTCATATAACACATCATCAATTCTGCAAAAATGGAAATAGAAATAGTGCAAAACACTATAAACAATGGGAAACCGAATGAGAAAACATAAGATTTACCCTACAGATAAATCCTCACAGGGTAGGAAGTCCAGTAAGGAAATGGCTAAGCTCTATTTTCATACCTCAGTGGCCATCTGTAGGTGCTTAATCAAATAGTTTCCTTGCTCTTTCCTGACCATGCTCCTTCAAATCCTTCTTTGATATCCAATGGAATATTATTAATGGTTTTAAAGGTGATTTCTGGACTCCCAATGCTTTGCATGCAATGGTTTAGATTTTCTTGAAGACATGTTGGTTATGGGACCCATTTTGAGACATCAGTCTTGGGAAGTGCGCCACAAAGGACAAAAAGTACATTTATAGATCTGGACTGTCTTTTCCAATTTTTTGGGGAACCAAATGGACAAATTTCAGGCTGATTGTTGGTTGGTGCCTGAATATGATATCCAGATGCTACTTATCAAATTTCAGCCTGTTCTGACTTTGTATGGCTGAATTATAGCCAAAAATAATTGAGTTATTCTCATGCATTTGAGGGTCAGAGGATTTTTGACCTAAAACTCGGTGGGTGCCTTGGGAATTGATTTAAGATGCAACATATTAAGTTTTATCCCACTCCAAATATCATATGATGGAGTTATACCCAAAATATGGTGCCTAGGCCTGGACTGTTTCCTGTGTATTTGTGGGGTCAATCGGCAGAGTTTTAAGCTGAAACTTGATGGACAGGTGGGTTAGGGAATTCCTCAGTCAATTTCAGCCCATTGTATTGTTGTATGACGATTTTATGGCTTCTGCAGCTATACTCCCTAATTTTTTTGCTGTTCTAGCCGACTAGCCTTTCAAAATTCAAACCATTACTTGTTTCTTCTTTGTTGCTCTTGAACAGATTGTTATCACCAAAAAACAACACCCTCTGATTTGTCATGAATGAATGGATGAGCAATCAATGTTTTTGGGTAACATGGGATTGTCTCCAAGTTGTGGGACTTGCTACTTGAGACAAACCTCCAGAGAAGGCTGGTTCCTCTACCTATTCCTAATGCTAAACTACTCCTAAGGAAGGAAATGTAGCTATCTAATCTTACTCTAACAATCCAGTGGGACCAAGGAGAGAGGGAATACATAAGATGGAAAATCCTAAGCTAACAAAGGTGATAGCTACGTAAAGAGGGGGATGAATACACTCAAATGAGTAAAAACAAGGAAAATGCGCACAAGAGAGGGAGACAAACATGCCATAGTGTGAAAAAACACTCACACACTCGCTTCCATGGAGCATAACATAATTTTTTTGCAAGGGACATGAAAATGCACAACAAACCAATACAACAAAGGAAAGGCAAGAAGATGCAACAAAATACAAGCTAGGGCAGAGAATAGCCACAAAACAAGACTTTTATTACTTCCAAGAGATGCACAGTCGATTACAATGGTGGAAAGAGACAAGTATCCACATGCAATGAACCAGATTTGAGACCTACAACTCAAAATGCTAAGGAATATTACTTTGAATAATGCCCTTAGCAAACCAAGAGGGTCTAACCTTTACAAATGAGGTTTATTTTACAATATATAGAAGAGGGGAGAGAGGGGAGGGAAAAGAGAGAGAAATTTGAATTCCAATCTTCAACCACCGACCAAGATTCATTAATTTCATGCAAAAGCACATGGCCATCTTTGGAAGACCATTCCTTCATGCCATCCGATCTGTAGAAGGAAAGGGGCATTGTTATTCATAAATGCTGGTGGTTGGGGAATGATTTGATAACTTGTGTGTTCAGGGTCGTCGCTCCTCTCTTAAACCCGTGTTTGACATTTCGGTCCCCAAGACTGCGTCGATTTCTGAAGTTGTTGGCCCTAGAATGTAGTCATTAATGAGACCTATATAACAAGATCACCCTTGCTTGATTTGGCTAACTGCTACGAGAGTTATGAGCGAAAATGCTCTATTGCTTGTTCCACGGCTTTCCCCCACATTTCTCCTTACTTTGCGGGCCTTTTGAAATATTTGAATGTTTTAAATGTCCCGCGGTTTTTTGCTTGCTAGCGGGTTCTTGATGTTACGCAACTTTTGAAGTTTGCGGAACACTAACCTTGAAACACCCGCGGAACATTGAATCGTGTTCGCGTCTTTTGGCTTAGCCGTATTCTTCAATTCTTTACAAAAGGCAGCCCTGCGGCACTTGAATCCTCCACTAATTGACCAATCCCGCATAAGTCATGACCTGCTCATTTCCTTTGTTCAGCGGATTTGTTGAGGACCCGTGGGACACTATACTCCCTGAACTCTGCTGAAAGCCGGTGAGAGCCTTGTGGCTCTTGCGGAGCATGAAAATGATTGACTCTATCTCGATGAGTTATTCAAAGTTGCAGAGGTGCAATTTTGGATAACATAGATATTTTCGAATTGAGTACAATGGTCCTCCACATGTAGTATACATGGTCATCAAATTGCACCATGATAGCATATGATGGTGAAATGTCCATAAAATGATTTCTAGGCAATAGTTGATAACTAACCATAATGTAATGTTTTCTGTTTTCAGCCTTTTTGTGCCATTTTCTTCTTATTTTTGAGTGGACTAATATGAGAGCCTTATATACGCAAATGACGATCCTTCTAGATCAATACCAATAAATAAATCTATTAGTATGTCATTGTATAATTATATATAGTGATTATGAATTTAATAACATATACATAAATTAATGTATCACTTTATTGGAGTCTATCTAACATGAATCGACACTTTTCAGTTGGATCTCTTGTAGTCAAAAAGCAAAATCTTGAATCAACTTTATGTGTTCGGAGAGAAAAAAATTATTTTAATGTCCACAAACGACCAATGTAGTTCAATGTGACTTGAAAGAACAACCATTTACATTAGAAATTGTAATGTCCCCAATTCCGAGCAGTTGGCCTAACGGCCCTATTTTGGTCTTAGCCCTAGTCATTCCCAAGGGACTAACGACTTTGGAGGTTATTGGGGATGGTTGTCTGATTTCCTACTATGTTTTTGTTATATTTTGGGCGTTGGGAGGGTCTAATGGGCCCTTTGTGTTCTATTTTGTCGTTGGGATCACTTAAGTGGACACTTTTGGCATTTAATGTTATGTTTCTTCGTTGGGGCCACTTAAAGTCCCTTTTGGCGACTTGAGGGGATATGTATGGCATTAAATGTTATATTTCTTCATTGGGGTCACTTTATGGGCCAAGGCGCCTAGGAAGGGAAAAAGCAACTTTAAGTTATTTTTAATTGGGCCCTCTTTATGAGAAAGTGCGCCTTGGGGGTTTTAGGGTTTCTTTGACATGAAAAAGGTTATAAAAGGAGAAGAGGGGTGAAAGGATAGTCATTCATGCATACACTTATATTTCTTTTCATGGTGCAACTGCTGTTTGCAAACTTTTAGCTTGTGGAGTAAGATCCCACGGGAACCCTAGCTTCGGTGGTGAGAGATCCATCCCTAGCTAGCAGGGCATTCTTCGGTAGTGAAAGATCTACCCTAGCTTGTCATTTGGAGCAGATTTCAGGGCTGGTTTTACAGAGATATTTTCAGAATTTTCAGAATTAGGGTTTGAGGATTTTTGAGAGTTTTTGTGGAGATTTTCAGCTGGTTTTCGGATCAGACCTACGGCAGCCATAGAGGAAGGATTCGGCATCATCTACAGAGGGTTTCACAAGGGTTTTGACCATTTTCCAAAGGGGGCGACTTGTTTGGGAAATTGCAGCCCTAATTTCTAGGGTTTCCAGCTGGCCGTTTTCAGATCTGAAGGTTGGAAAATCATCTACTATATTTATATATGTTATTTCCAAAGTTTCGTCATTATTGCATTTGTATTCGGAAAGATATTAATTTTCGAAGTTTCCCGGCTATTTTAGGCACGCTGTAATTTTCTGGCAGCGTTATATTGATTGAAAAATTCCAAAAATATTTCCCTTGTGTTCTTCATATTATTATCTTGTTCCAGTTAAAATTTCAAGTATTTTGGACGGGTATTTTGAGAGTTATTCATATTTTTCTGTTCGCTGCCCTAGCTGTACTTTTTCTGCATAAAATCTGCAAAAATAAGATATAGTATTTTTGCTGCAAATTTCTGTGTGTTGTCAATTTTGTGGTAAGATCCCAACTAGGGATATTTCAGAAATGTCGACATAAGAATACCTCTAGGCTCGAAAAGTAAACTCTAAAACTATGTTACCAAGGTTCGCCCCCACCCTCCCATACCCCTAGATACGTACCCGGTACAAATACGTCTCGGAGTGCGTTTTGACGCACCGGGGACGTATCGGTACCATTGGGCAGTTGGGGGCTCTAAATTTATTTTATTTTGACTCAAACAAACTTCAGTTTTATTGAGGACTAGACTAGGAGGGCATGGCAACCACAAGGAAACCTGAAGATTGTTTAAAATCCCTCTAGTTTATTGAAGAGAAAATATTCAAAGGATATCAAGAACGTTTGAAATAATTTTTGGGATCATCATGATTGGCCAAGGAAATAAGCTATTCATAGAAATTTGGACATATATCCGAGCCTCTGTCAAGTTATTTATGAGATCAAATCTTAGGTGATCTTCAATCATTGTTGGTCGTCAAATAGGACTTCACGAAGAGCAACAAATCGAGGGGGACAATAAGTCCTCCTCTTTAATGGGAGAGGTTCCCTTATTCAGAAACGAACCTATTTACACATATACAAAACATGATTTTCTTGTGGAACTTGGATATTTACGAAAGTGTTTTCTATAAGGATCATCAATTACAAAAGGACTGAGGAATGAGAAAACGAGAACGAGCAGAAAGGCACCATTTAGAATTATAGATGACAGAGTAATTCTTTATGCATGCGAAGGTACAGTGAATTGAAACAAGATCATTTGTATCATACTAATAAGATGAAATTTGAAAGACACAAAGTTCTATCAATAACATCTGCAAGAATACAAAGCTTCTTAATATAATATAGACAAATGATCTTAACAAGATTAAATGAAAAGCTTAGGGATAAAAGAGATTAGATAGACGAAGAATGAAAAGCCCTTCTGTATTGATTTCTTTATGATTTATTTACACTTTCAGAAAATAAGCCCAAAGTTCTTCCTTCTTAAAATGGCGAGGAGAGGCCATTATATAGTTTACAATTGATTACTCTCGGTAACTACTTTTAACTAAAGATTAGTTAAGGATTGCCAATCGTAATACCTCAACTTATTACAATAAATCCGAGAAAAAGAATTGGAAGAGAAGAGAGGAATAAGGAGAAGAAGCAGTGCTTATGGTGGGAGGGACCCATCGACTTCAAAATCCATTTGCTGAATCTCTTGATGCCTCGGCTATGTCTCTCGCCACGTGGGACCGACGTGTTGGGCGTAGATCGGGTCCAAAATCCGAGGCACTTCTCCATTTCCTTATCAAACTCGACATGAGTATGATAGTCTTGATTTGCTTCTTGATAGCAGTTCAAGAGAGCAGATCTCCTTCATTTTCTCTTTGGAAATGGAGCTTTCTTGAACAGATTTCCTTTGACAAAAGCTTTAACCGAGCTTTGATTTCTTGTAGGAGAGACACACACCGAAGTTTCACCACGAAGATGACAATGTATATCTTTGAAAGTAGATACAACTAGTGTTTGAAAGCCTCTCCTTTTGCCAACTATTTTTCAATTCTCCGAAGCCTGTAGTTGTCCTTGTCTTGATTGAACGGGGCTGTGCTTGATTCTCGGGAGACAACTATGGCATTATCTATTTTGGAATCCTCGGTGCGGTGCAATGGCGTGGCGTCAAGTTTGGCAATGAGCTCCCCGTCGGTCGCTCGAATCGGGGTTGAAATGAGCTCCGCATGAAAGCACCTTGATATCTACACATTGCACGAGAGATTGGGAAACCACCAACAAAGCCAAACCATATGTCATGAATCATCTGTGCCATTGGCGTACGGTTTGCGTCTGTCATCCTCGACCAAAAATCACTAAAGTCAAGATGGCGAACTTCACTGTCCCGATATCGGGAACGGCAGACTCTAGTGGTGAGATTTGTTCTTGCCCCTGAAATTTGATCTTCATGTTGGTAGTAATTCGGAGGGCAAAGCTGCAAGCTAGACTTGGGAAGGAATTGCAGAGAAAAATGGATACGCGCGTAGGAATTTAGATTGCAAAGGTTCGAGCAAAAGATAGCAGGAAAGCAGTGCGCAAAACGCATAGGGGGTTCGCTCGTTATATAGCTGTTTAGGAGAGAGAAAGGTGTATTTAATACATACCTACCAAATTGAATAAGCAAGATATTCGGGTAGAGCGGGAAAAATTAGCATGAATGGCACTTGGTTCATTTGGGACATGTGGGACGCGAAAGCGCGAAGTACGCGGCTCGGCCGATTCGGGCGAAGCGGGGAAAAGACGCACAAATGCTCTTGGAACATGCGGGACAAAAGTACGCGAAGTACGCGGCTCGGCCGAATCGGACGAAAATGGAACAATTGGTCCTAGGCGAACTTGGGACATTTGGGACAAAAAGTTCGAGACGGCCCGAAAAGAACAGACTTCGGGTGAACCGGCCGATCGGGGAACAGAGGGCCCAATTGAACTTGGGACACGTGGGACAAAAGCGCGAAGTACGCGGCTCGGCCGAATCGAACGAAAATGGAACAATTGGTCCGGGCGAACTTGGGACATTTGGGACAAAAAGTTCCGATGGGCCCGAAAAGAACAGACTTCGGGTGAACCGGCCAATCGGGGAACAGAGGGCCCAATTGAACTTGGGACACGCGGGACAAAAATGTCCGACAGGCCCGAAAAACACACAAAATGACCCAAAAACGCAGATTTCTCAATTTCTTTGGCTTTTCACATTATCAGTACAACAGAGAAGACACTTAAACTCAAAATTTTAAATTTTCACTTTCTTAAGAGCAGGGGAATTTTGAGTGGACAACAAATACTAATATAAAAATTTGGAACCGCAAATTGCATAGCTTAAAGTTTCAAAGAGCATCCTTTCCTAGAAACTATTAAGGCACACCATTGACTCCTTCTTGCATTCTCAAGGAGGATTAGAAGGTGATTTTGGATAATATGAATGCAAAAACCAACCATTGGACTGACCTCTTTAGTTATCATTGGTAGGTTAGAGTCAACCTAATTAAATAGGTCCTTTAGGAGCTCCCTATATACATCTTTTATGGCCACATCACAACACAAAAAATAATCTAAAAGGAAATGAATGAAACACAAAGGAATATAATATTCATATATCAACGAAAATGTAAAATCTCAAGTATATTGAACGTTTTGAACATTGATCGTACTATATTTTTCCATTTTTAATTTCTTATGGACTAAAAATGAGTAAAATGAGTATATATATATATAATCTTGTTAATATATATGTATGGACTTATCCAAGATGTATCGCACCCAAGGGTTTAGGGTTTTTAAAATTGACGTATCCACCTATCGAACCCGTACCTGGACCCTTACCAGTACCCATATGCTGGCAACATAGCTCTAAAAAAATACCTATAGGGGTAAAACCAAGTGGATTAATCTATCTAATTACAAATTACAAATAGTCTTGTGAGGAGGACCCTTCTTTGAAACAAGGAGCTGATGAAAATCAAATTTGGAGACTAAAACTAGAAACCAACACTGTCACCTGTTTGTGATGGTTTGAAAGGAGGCTACCAACCTCTTAAGGGGTCCCTTGTCTGGACCAAACTTGAAATGTTGCCTTTCCGAAGAAAAAGGGCTAGGCAATGGAAGAAAGTGGATGGATATCTCTGAGTCTTTGTACAGACAATGCTACATTCTTGGATCTGGTGGGCAAGTGATTTAATTGAAATTGGTGTGGATGACCCTAATTAGGATTGGAAATCTAGAATATACAGAATATACAATCTGATTTGCACAGTAATATACAATTTGATTTGCACAGTAATAGACATAAATGGAAACTAGGGCTAATGTTATAAGCAATCAAGACACTCAACGAGATAAACAATAATGGTTAGATTGTCCACTTGTTATTTTATTAATTCGCGAGTTGATCTGGATTTAAAATATGGTGGAGCGAGTAGGAGGAAGTTTGTAAGTGCTTTGTCTCTGAGATGGGGTGCTCAAACCCTCAGGGACATTAGCGTCGTGTTCGGACACTAAAATATAACAGTTCTGTCCTGCACTGTTCTGCGTTACTGTGTTTATTTGGGTTGCTTCATCTTCGTCTGTCATTCCCTCCTATACTTTCGCTTCTTCCATAATGCTTGCACATACTCCTGTAACAATTAAACCTTAGTTTCGTGCACCAACACTCAAGTATACATTAAATGGAAAAACGGGTTAAGGAGATTGAGTTGGACTGCCCATGGCGGCCAACCCCCTTGTTGATTTTGTCTAAGTGCTGCACTTCATTGCTCAAATGAGGGGCTCAAACTCCATGTAGTTCTCCTAATGCACATGCATGAGTGAATGCAAGTCTAGATTGCCTTCCCCCATGTGTTTCCTCATATTTGACACTGATAGTGGGCTAGTTAGATATACTTCAGATGTAAAACCCTCTTGAATATTGAATAGATGCTTGCACACTAATATTAGCTAAAGTATTGCCCTTGTAGTGCTTTTGGAAGTAGTGCTTGTAGATAGATACTTGATAGTGCTTCATGTGGCTGAAGAGGCTCTTGACTTAGTCTTGGTCTGCTCTTAACGTGGGTTTGAGTGTTTTAGACTTGCATAGAGGCTGCTCCTAATGTTTTCTCCTGAATTAGGGAAGAGGAGCGCTTGAGAATGTTAAGTGCGTGCTAGGTGAGTAAATGAGTATGCTTAACATGCATTTATACCATTCCACGGGATATCATTTCACATTAAGGCTGACCTAGAAAGGTAATATAGATAAACATAAGAAGATTTGACCGTTTACACATAGAAGACAAAACCGTGGAACATGGGATAAAACTGTACAATGATTCTGTCCTGACTGTATGTTATTTTCCAGGAGGATAGAATTTTGCAAGTGGAGATCTTGAAGAGCTTGACAGGAGGTATACGGCATTTGTGAGCAATGAGGTCAGTTCTGGAGGTGTCTGAGTGATAGAATAGGAGAATAGGAAGTGTTAACAAGCCTTAGGAGAGAGTAAGATAAAATGTTTAACCTTTGTTTGTGCGCACAAGTCACGACTAAGGGTTATGAGCCAGATCATCAATATCAAATGCGTAGTTACCAAATTCAAGTCTCTACATTTGCCCTCTTTGAGCTTGTAACTGAAAATCGCTAGCTTAAGGGAAAACGCACGAGTGTGTACTCACACTTTGCCTTTGCTTGATTGCTTGAAATGTTTGAATAATCGCAAGATGCCCCCAAGAGTGAAACTTGCAACACAAGAGTGTAGTCAATGCCCATAAAATTGATATGTTAACTTTGAATAAATTGAAATTGAACTTGAATTTGGAACTTCTGAAATAGAGAAGTGCAAGCAAGTACACTTGTGTGTGTGGACCAACTCCTCCTTGTAGATGTAGAAGACTATGCTTCCTTGTACACCTATGTGTGTGGACCAACTCTTCCATGTAGATGTAGATGTCAATGCACATGGAGAGAGATATTGTGACAACTGTGGAGAATTGGGGGTGATCAATCCCCAATTTAAAGAACTAGAACAAGGTCGGGAGCACAGTAGACCCAACCTGAAATAAATAGAGTAGGGGGACACAAAAATCCCAACACTTGAAGGTAGAAGAGCAATAGTAAAGTAAATCGGGAGGTTGGGGCACACTAAGTCCAACACTCGAATGAGGGTGGAACAACATGGGCTCGCATCTAAATTATGTCAAGACTGTCAGGTGTCACTAGACCCAACATGCCAAAAATGTCGGGTGTTGCTAGACCCAATATCCCAAGGTTGTTGAGTGTCACTAGACCCAACATGCCTGAACCACACAATTGCAGATGGATCTAGGTTCGTAAATTCTCGAATGTCCCGAACTTGAAAAATAGAAATAACGTATGTAAATAGAAAAATCTGTAACCTATACTTGAAATAGTAACTATGCCCCATGCACTTGTAATAAAATGCAGTGAAACTGCATTGTAACTTGTGTTCGTATATGTGATTTCCTGCTTGAGCATTTGTAAAATCTGTATTTTATAAGAAATTATAGATTTGATTGTAAAGACTGAGCAAGACAGAACCGTCAATTTTTATGAAATTACCATACTACGGTTCTGTCCAAGTTTACGATACCGTCCTTTTATATAAATCACACCTGTTCTTATTTGTAAGTAACCCTCTAAATTTGTTCCTATAACCCGTTCTTGTATTCTGTATTGTTGCAATTTTGTTTGTTTGCCTGATTTGCATTGATTTTTCTGTAATAACGCCATTGAATATCCCCACTTTTGAGGCGAGGTAGATAGACTGTAGATCACTTGGCTGTAAAGAATTGAAGTGTTTCCATGTTATATGTAGCAAATAATCATTGTTGGAATATATAGAATGTGGCTGTAGATAGTCAAGTTGTAGAACCGCTCGTGTAGGGAGAGTATGATGGGGATCATGTCTCGTAGAGGTAGCAAGCACAAGAAGTATACAAGCACACAAGCTCACACACAAACTCATGCACAATCTCCCGTAGAAAGGCCAACTGACCACATACAAGGGACACAATGTTGCACACACAATAGAGGCTAAGGGTTGCACAAGATAAGGCTACGGAGGCCACAAACAAGGGACACAAAAGTGTCGCACACACACAATAGGCCAAGGACTCCTCACACAAGACAATTGATAAACAATTCAACATGTAAAGGAATAGACAATAGCCAATAGATGCATAGAACAAGATATGCTAGTCTTGTGTAAACCACACGTGTGAGTTCCAAATATCCTGATAATAGTATATATCACATTGTATAATATGAACAAAACCTGGACGTGTAGTAGAAATGAAAAGAACTCTATGATAAATAGAATAATAACACCTGATAGTGTAGAAGATGTCCCCAAATTAGCAAGATCACTAGGCAAAGGGCACACCCAACATGTGAAAACACGTAGAGTCCTGTGTGTCCTGCATCATACTCATATACCTTGTGAAACACGTGTGTGTCGAAATAAAATATGTATGCTATCTACCAAAACATTTGATAAATAACACATAGAAAGTATAGTCTAGAAAATCATGTCACCTCAGGTCCTACTTTTGTATTTTTGAAAGTTTTGGATTTTCCAATTATTTGATTTTTTTGGTATTTATTAGAAATGTTTGATACTAATAGAAAGTGCATGAGGGCAACATGTGTAGTAATGCCTTAAATGCATGATGTTCATAAGGCTTTTCATGGGCCCACCTTCAAGTGTAGTGGAACAGATAAACCCTTGTATCCAATCTCTTTGAAACTGCAAATGGACCCAAGCAATTGGGTTTGAATTTTCCTTTAACCGCTTTCTTTGCATTGGTATTTTTGATTTTCCAAGTATGAGATCTCCGACTTGAAACTTGTGATTTTGAATTTTCTTATTATTGGCTCACTTGATCGCTCTTGGTAGACTCTTGAATGTTCCATGGATTGGATGCACCTGTTGTCAAGCATTTTCTATTCATGTAGCCATCTTTGTTGATAGTCATTATCTTTGAGTATTCCTTTTAAAGACACTCATAGAGAGGAAATTTCCAATTCTAAAGGTAACAATGCTTCGGTTCCATAAACTAGTGAATACAGAGTTGCCTTTGTTGGTGTTCGAACACTTCTCTTGAAAACTATTTTGAAAACTATTTTGTCTGAGCAGGTATTGCTTAATGTCTTGAAAACTATTTTTACATACCTCATCCCATTCGAGTTTTGTTATTTTTATTAAGCATCTAAGAGGTTGTCTTATTGGCCAATTGGGCGACAAAGCGTCGTATTGCTTGCATTTTCCTTGGAGAGATCATAGTTGCGTCAAATTCTTTGGTGGAGGCATATGTATGATTGCTTTGATTTTCTTAGGATCAACTTCAATGCCTCGTTGAGAGATGATGAATCTGAGTAATTTGTTTGATGTGACCTTGAAGACACATTTCGGGATCTAACCGCACATCGTATTGCTGAAGTTGCACAAATATTTGTTGTGAATCCATAACATGTGCTTGGCAACGTGTAGATTTAGTTAGTAGACCATCAAAATAGTCCTCAATAATCTTATGTACGTAGTCGTGAAAGATATGTGTCAGCTCGCTGGTAGGTTGCCCTTGCATTTTTCAGTCCAAATAACACGACCTTGTAACAAAAGGTCCCCACGGTGTAGTAAATGATATTTTAATTTTTTCTCGATCTACACGATTGATTCTGATTTGATTGTATCCGGTGAAACCATCCATAAATGATAACATCTCATATTCAACAATGGAGTGAACGATCATATTGATATTTGGTAATAGAAAGTTATCTTTGGGGAAATCTTTATTTAAATCTCTAAAGTTTGTGCAACATCGGATTTTGCCATTAGGTCTTGCTATTGAGATAATGTTTGAGACCCATTCAAGGTAATCTACTCTGTGAATAAAACCAACATCAAAGATTTTCTTAATTTCTTGTTTGACAAGTAATGCCACTTTACGATGCATCTTCCAAATCTTCTATTGAACAAAATTTTCATTGGGGTATAATACTGTGTTGTGCATTGATGGATGTATCAAACCTAGGCATTTTAGTGTAAGCCCAAGTTAATAAGTCTAGAAAATCATAGAGTACCTTCCTGAGGTATACCCCTTGTCGTCATTTAATGTTGTAGCAAAGAGTATTGACTGAGAATCAACATTTGTGCTATAATTATAAGTTGTGGTCTCTTCGTTTAAAAGAGCTGATCTGTCCTCAACATATGGTGCAGCAGGAGTGGGAATAGTGTTTGGATTATCGGCTGGGATGTCAGAAATAAGAGTGTTGCCTTACCCAAAATACGTGAGCATTTGTTTTATGAGGAAACCTATTCATATGAGAAGGGAGGAGATCCTTATATGCTTCGAGATACTCTAGGAGGGACTCATCATTTGAAAATTCATCGCATGTCAATAGCAACGGTGAGGCTGTATTGTCAATGAGATCTGCATAGACAAGTTGCAGAGTGGAATCGTGATGAACTTCATTTACATTTTGATCGTATGTGGTTGAAGCATGGATAAGTATTAGGATTTCATGGCTTTATAGTGTGGACCAGATGTGGAATCTTTGTAACCAATACTTAAGCAGTTAACAATAGTAGGTATCTCAATGGGATTAAGAATAACCTGCTTGTGTTTACCAAGTCCATGTCTTGTATAGCCTAGTTGTTGTGAGTGTCAATATCCAAAACCATATCTATTGAGAAAGCAAGGTTGAGCATATGAACTATTGGTGTCACGTAAAGCTTCTTGCCTATTTGTTGAGGAAGAAGGTTGTATGTATGGGATGCATGTGTCCTCAAGTTGTGTCATGGCACAATACTTGAGCGACGTTTGATCCAAAGGACAAGTGTAGATATAGCCTTAATGACTGAATTTTAGACAAACATGCAAAGAGGGCAAGATGGCTTGCATCATATATATCTGTGGCTGCCCTAATAATATATTATAATTAGATCATTGGGCATGGCTTGACTTACTATGCCAAGTTTTTATGGGCCCAAGGTTACATGTAATGCGATTTTCCTTGATACCTTGCGAGGTATGTTATCAAAGTCACGAATATCTAAGTGAGCGAGGTCATCAACTGAAATGCCTAGGAGACTGAGGAAGGAGATTACAAATATTGAGAGCGAACTTGTCATCCATAAGGACCCTCTTAACCAATTTATTTTGTTCACGCACTTGCATATACAATGGGAGATATTGATTTGTAATATGTTTAGGAGGAAGATCATCTTTGTCAAAGGATTTGCTTTCCTCCATTGATTGTAAGGTATTGAGGATGGAAGCAACATAAGGCGGCTTTGGATTGCTAGGTACAAATGTTTCTTGGAAGGCCCCATAAAGAATGGTTCTTACATGTACAGGGGAAGTTTAAAGCAATTTGAGCAAAGAGATCTTAGCATTGGTGCTGTAGAGTTGATCAAGGAATGCATTGGTTTTAGAGGATGGAAGGGGAGGTTGGGATTCCCCCTATTTGGTATCATAGAATGAGTAGCCACATCTCTTCGAGTTGATATAACACGGGATGTGGAATCCATTATAAGTGTGGGTGAAAAATGGGCACGAGATGGTAGCTATGGTCATCGGGAAGAGTAAGAGCACTATGAGCCATGCATAAAAAAACTTGGAACACTAAATCCTAGAAGATGAAATCTGAAAACCCTAGGGGTTAGGGAAGGTTGTGTGAGATCAATAAGTGGGTTTGCCAAATGATCTAACCCAAATTAGAGTGGATGACCCTAATTAGAATTTGAAATCTAGAATATATAGAATATACAATCAGATATGCATGGTAATATATAGAAATGGAAACTAGGGCCAATGTCGTAAACATTTGGGACACTCAAGGAGAGACAATTAGGATTAGAGTGGCCACTTAGCTATTTTACTATTTTGCGAGTTGATCTGGATCTGAAATAGGGTGGGATGAATTGGGGGAAGTCTGTAAGTGCTTCGTCTTTGAAATGGAGTGTTTAAACCCTTAGGGACATTGACGTCGTGTTCGGACGCTAAACTATAACGGTTCTGTCTTGCACTGTTCTGCGGTATTTTGTTGATCTGGGTTGCTTCGTCTTTGTCTTTAATTCCCTTATGGACTTTTGCTTGTTTTAGAATGCTTGCACATACTCTTGTAACATCAACCTCTAGTTTCCTGCACCAACACTTAAGTATAGATTAGATTACAAAAAATAAGACAGTGTGATTAATTTGGATTGCCCTTGGCAGCGAGCAACCCCGTGTTGATTCTGGCCAAGCACTGCACTACATTGCCCAAATGCGGGGCTCAAACTCCATGTAGTTCTACTAGTTAACGCGTCTATGTTGCTAGGGTTCGACCAGACCCCCTCGCCCCCAAACCCTGCCGATACATATCCGATACGGATACATGAGGGTACAGCCGGGTATGCCTTGGATACGCGGGGATCTATGTTGCACGTAAACGAATATGAAACACGGAAACGGCAATTTTCAAAAAACCTTGGATATGAAACGTTGCCGGAAACGTCCGTACAATATATTATTAAAAAATATATATATATATATATATATATGCATAATACTCATTTTATAATTGTAAATTTGTAGACCATAAGAGATAATTGATAAAGCACTCAAAATATTTTGTATTCATTGAAATTTGAACTCCAAAATTGTCATAACTCATCATTCAACATGGTTACAATTTCAATGATTCACATATACATGATAATAATCTAGATAAGTTGGACGTTTTTTAAAAAAATAACAAAAAAACGTTTCCGAAACGTTTCGAGCACGTTTCGTATCCGTTTCGCGTTTCCGAAACGTTTCTGCATGGATACGGGACCCCCAGGGGCGTTTCGGTGCTTTTGAGGAGGGGATACATTCAGGGTACACCACGTGTATGCGTCTGGATGTACCGGGAAGGATCCCCACGTACCCACCACGAACCCTGTGTAAAAACATCTTTTAAAGCATTCAAACCTTTTTTAATTTTTTGAAAATTATTCTTTTCCTTTACTTGCAGGCAATTTTTTAATTTTTCCAGAAAGGCTTTATACTAGTCCTCGTGCCCTGGAAATTTTGGAGAAAAACACGAAATTAATATAAAACCGTGATAACTCCTTATTAGAGCCCTCTTGAATACGTAATACAGAACAGCTAACTGAAATATTACCAACGTAGTGAATACTGAGACACATTCCATAGAACAGAAATTACATACAATAAATAATTTCACCGACAGAGTACATGCTCATGAATATCTATAGCATATAAACCAGAGGCAGAGATTGTATGACAAATACTACTAACATTCACATGAAAACCATTGGTAGTTTTCTAAACATTTTCATTGACGTCACACATAAAGATCATTAGCCAAGAAGCCTATTCATAGCACCTAACAAAAGGATTTCCAAATCATATTAACCCAATAAAATAATAAGCTATAAGACTGCAGTCAAATGACATAAGGAGCGGAGAGTGGAGCTAGCGCAAGTGGCACACAAGAACTTGATTTTGAGGAAAATCTAGATGATATATTCTAGATTTGTTTGTATTCATAATTCATGTTGACTTGATATTCCTATATCATATGTATGGCAGCCACATGATCAATGAAATGTAAAATCTTAAGTATATTGTATGTTTTGAAAATTTGAACATTGATCCTAGTATATTTTTCAAATTTCAAGTTTTGTTCATATTCATGTTGACATGATATTCAAAATATCATATGTATGGCAGCCACATGATCAATGAAAATGCAAAGTCTTAAGTATATTGAATGTTTTGAACATTGATTCAAGTTTTGTATTACTATTTCAGTTTTTTATGGACTAAAAAATGAGTAAAATGAGTATATGTACATATATATATATATTTAAATTTTTTTAATATATATGTACGGACGTATCGTACCCAAGGGATTTTTAAAATTGATGTATCTGCGTATCAGACCCGTACCCGAACCAGTACTCGTACCCGTATCCTGGCAACATAGGTTAACGTTAATGAGTGAATGCAAGTCTAGATTGTCCGCCTCCATGTTTTCCCTTGTGTTTGACACCGATAGTAGGCTAGTTAGATAAACTTCAGATGTAAAACCTCATGAATGATGAATAGATGCTTGCATATTGATATTAGCTGAAGTATTGCCCTTGTAGTGCTTCTGGAAGTAGTGCTTGTAGATAGATACTTGATAGTGCTTCATGTGGCTGAAGAGGCTCTTGACGCTTGGTCTGCTCTTAACCTTTGGTGCTATTGAATTAGGGACGATTAGGGCAGCTTTGCATGAGATTTGATAAATATTGCTAGAGGAGCTCTTGAGAATGCTAGGTGCATTCCTGGTGAGTAAATGAGTATACTTAAACATGTATTTATATCATTCCATGGGATATAATTTCGCATTATGGATGACCTAGAAGGGGAACAAAGCTGAACATAAGAAGATTTGACCATTTGCACATAGAAGACAGAACCGTGGAACATGGGATAGAACTGTACAATGATTCTGTCCTAACTGTATGGTATTGTCTAGGAGGATAGAATTCTGCAAGTGGAGATCTGGAAAAGCCGGACAGGAGGTATAAGACATTTGTAAGCAATGTGGTCAGTCCTGTAGGTGTCTGAGCAGCAACACAGGAGAATAAGAAGTGTTTACAAGCCTTAGGAGAGAGTAAGATAATGTGCTTGAGCTCAATTTGTGCGCGCAAGTTATGATTAAGGGATATAAGCCAAATTATCAATATTAAATACCTAATTACCAAACTTAGGTTTTTTCTAACAAGACACCTAAAAAAGTTATGCATAGTCTCCAGTTCCTAGAGGGAATATCGACAACATATCCTATCACCATACGGAAAATGGTGGGCAATCTCATCCACGACAAATGGGAGGGTACTCTCAGCTAGCCAAGAGGGATTCTCAACTCGTTTGACCAGCGTGACCAAAGATGCTGGAGATTGTCAAGCTAAATAATGGCGTCATCTACAATATGCAAGAAAGGATTAGCATAGAAAGCTAGTTTCGGGTTTAGTGGCTGAAGCAATGAAGTTCAAGTGACTTGCATGCTGTTGGTATATATCCTCTTTGACATCAATTGATGACCTCCTTCGAGGGAAGAAGTCAAGGAGGGACATCCAAGGAATTTGTGAATGGAGAAACCCGATCAAGAGAGATGCTGATAGATTGAAGGAGCACATTGGTCTCAAAACACCAACAACAGTGACCCCGAGTAAGATCCAAAGAAACAACCCCTCTAAATAACAAAGTGCCAAATAAGGGTACCTCTTGTTCCTTGAGACCAAATTAGTGAGGGATCTAAGTTGATCTAAGTTTGTGAATATAGAAATTCAGCATACTGATACTCACAAGCTGAAGGGGATGGGTAACAAATATCCCTTGGGAAGTCTCCATTAGCTATGAATCATACACTAAGGCATGAGATTTTAAACCCTCTCTCTATAAGCCAGTGAAAAAGTTACAACTGCTGTCCCAAACTCTTGGTCGATAAACAACGTAAGTATAATGGCTGTACCGAAGAGGTACATCTTGGAATGAATACATTGGAAATGCATACAAAAGCACTTTTGATCTTGGACAGAAAGTAAGGCATGCCCCTTGCAAAAACGTGACTGAGAGGTGAGCTTCCAACTAAAAGAAAAGCTAGGAGCTGAACTCCCAAGCATAAACTGCGACCTCTGGATGTTCTCCTTTGTAGAAAAGCTAGAATTTTGAAAACTGTATCCATGGAAGTGTTGAACAAGTTATTTTTAATGGGATATTTTCGGTTGGCTTATGTTTTCACAAAATAGTTTAGCTATGAATCATACACTTAAGGCATGAGATTTTAAACCCTCTCTATATAAGCCAGTCAAAAAGTCACAACTGCTGTCCCAAACTCTTGATTGATAAACAACATAAGTATACTGGCTGTACCGAAGAGGTACATCTTCGAATGAATACATTGGAAATGCATTCAAAAGCACTTTTGATCTTGGACAGAAAGTGAGGCATGCCCCTAGCAAAAAATGTGACTGAGCGGTGAGCTTCCAACTAAAAGAAAAGCTAGGAGTTGAACTCCCGAGCATAAGCTGCGACCTCTGGAGGTTCTCCTTTGTAGAAAAGATGGAATTTTGAAAATGGTATCCATGGAAGTGTTGAACAACGTATTTTTAATGGGATATTTTTGGTTGGCTTATGTTTTCACAAAATAATTTTTTTATAAAAACCAATCAACAATTTTTTTGAAAAACTATTCTCTGAGTTTTTAAACAAAATGTACATTAAGTTGTTGGATTTGCCAAATATACATGTATTAGTAGTAAATGTTTCTTCTTCAAAATTTGCCATATATATATATATATATTTCTTATTTTTGAATTAAAAAGATTTGCCTACCATTTGATCCTTGGAAAAGAATTCCATTCCTTACAGTTTTCCCTGGTGATGAAGATTATCAACTTATTAGTTATACATAGGTTTACTGTTGACCGAAGCTTGCAAAAAGCGAGCAAGGGCATTAATCTGTCTTTGTTTATCAAGGTGAGGGCTATTTCAATCAAGACATGGTGTAATATATGACCATTGTCAACGTGAATATGTTGCTGAAGAAAGTCGTCAAGCTTATGTACATAAGTACCAAAGAAAGTCAGCAAGGGAGGGCACCCCTCGTTGACTCCAATGGTACTCTTACCTGTTAAAATATATAATAGATTATGATGATAATTCAAAGTCATGTACTTAATTGACAGGAAATAAATGCAGAATATTAGAATATAACTAGGTAGCTGGTACGGGTACGGGTATGGGGATCCGGTACGCTGGTATGGCAATTTTTTTGGGGGTCCTGGTATGGCACTTGGGTACGGCTGTACAATATATATTACAAATATAGCCAAATAAGCAAAAATTTAGCCTTATACATGAATAGAGTAAACATATTATTAATTAAGTGAAATAACCAAATAACATATTAATTATTCAATGCATTTTGTCGTGATACGGTGATATTCATTGTTCAAACTCCAAATGTTACAATGTCCAATTATAATGATAAATAATAACAAATGACATAACTGGACTGGAATTCCGGCTATTACCAGCTCCCTTCAAATCTGGCACTTAAGATTCCTTTGGGGTTTCTCTTATTATTCCTGCATTAGTCTTACTTGCTAGTGGAGATGCTGCCGCTGCATTTTTGATCGTACATTACCCAAACTCATCTTGACTGTTGCAGTTTCAGCCATTGTTTTAAGTACTTCTGTGAATGCCCTTGTTTTACCAGAGTATAATAATTTACGTAATCCCATCAATTGACCCCGAAAAAAATAAAAAAAAAATTGCTGTTTTTACCGTGGGTATGGCTGGGTATGCTTTGGGTACGTACCCTGGGTGTACCCCGGCATACCGTACCGTATTGCATACCGGGTGTGTACCGTACCTGTACCCATGCCCTACAGGGTATTTACCGGCTACCTAGAAATATAACATTGTGCTTTATAAAAGTTAGTAATGAAGGAAAGTGCAATAATTAACCCTTAAATTAAAGGTTAGTTGACAATCAGCTGGTAATCTCTCTCACATTATATTATAACCCACTCCAGTTCTGTTGATGAATAACACAGTAAACCTTCCTCTCCATTTTCCGAGTTTCTCTCCTATCTTTGTTTGCGTCTCTCTCTTCAACAAGGTTAGAGAAACAATGGGATGTCTGGAATTGGCCAAAAGCTATCTTATAGTTCTTGTTATGTTCATAACAGTTTTAGTGTAGTTTAAAACCTGTCAAGAATGCAGAGCACCATTTGAAGTGCAACCTCCTTTTTATAGTCCTTGCTGCATGATTCCCGAGGAATAAGTAAACATTTCAAAACTGAGTTCCTCTATAATCCTCATTTTTCTTCCTCTCCATTTTCTGAGTTTCTCTCTTATCTTTGTTTGCGACTCTCTCTTCAGCAAGGTTGGAGAAACAATGGGAGGTCCGGAAATGGCCAAAAGCTATCTCATAGTTTTTGTTATGTTCATAACAGTTTTAGTGCAGTTCAAAATCTGTCAAGCATGCGGAACACCATTTGAAGTGCAACCTCCTTTTTTATATTCCTTGTTGCAAGATTCCTGAGGAAAATGTAAACATTTCAAAACTGATTTCCTCTATAATATTCAATTTTCTTACTTTCTCGAGGGTTTCATTTTATTACTATTTTTGTGTTTTTCCGTTAAAATATGAACACATTCGAATAAAATAATATTTACAATTCTTATTATTCTAACAACATTCTTGTTTTACAGATGCAGCATAACAATCAAGAAGTAGTTAATGTGCGCTCCTTTTGTCCTCGGCATGCTAATGATACTCACCATGGATTTGTTGAAGAAGGATCAAATGTTAAGGATGCATGTCAGATTCCAATCAAAGATGATGCCTCTGTTCCAAAAAGGCAAAGAAGGCGAATGTTAAGACATAGAATTAAGTCAGCAGTTAGACTGAACAGGTGCAAAACTGTCAGTAGAAATAAGATGCTGTTTGTAGATGATAGTTTACATACCCAAAAAAGTGCTGATAGCAGTTTGTTATATTTAATGGGTGCAAGTGAGCAACAACTAGGACCACAGTTATCCAACAACATGCAAAATAAGGGTGCCAATTTTGGCCTTGTTGAAGGGAGTTTTTCAGGCAAATTGAATGCAAATTTTAGTGAGAGCAATCAATTTATTGAACTCAAAGAGGTGCTGAAAGCAAACATTGGATCGGATTTTGTTGTGCGTGAAGTCTATTCATACTGGCTCGGTAAACGTGCTTGGAAGAAAGGACCCCTTCTACAGAAACTCCAGCAGGTATGGCTTGGTGCCTGAACTGCACTTAAAATATTTTACCGACTCTCGAGACAAAGCATGAATGACACTTATCTTACTTGATTTTGCTGACACTAAAGTGCATTGTTTCTTAGATCTGGTTTTGAACATGTTTTTCTTGTGTTATGATATTTGATAAAATTCAACTTTTGTTTAACAAATTAAATACTTTTCATGCATCATTACATAACTATAGATTACCAATATGCTTTACAAATACATGGCACTTCCAAACATACGGACTAGTATCATTCCATGGCCTGGTTGTACGATGATATACTTCATGTACATAGCTACTGCATAAAACGTATCAAATAGATTGGCGATTGGGTGGATACCTATTAAAAATTATTAACATGTAACTGGATTTGAATATCTGTATCAGCTACATGTTAGTTTTATTTGGATGATTGCGCTTACACGTGCTATTATTTACCTAAAGAAATTTTTGTGTTGATATCTTGGAGGACCATACATGGCTTATGGTGGAATGGATGCTAAGACAGGTGTAACAATCTTTAGCTAGGAATGGATCACACCTTTCCCACGCATCTTGTGTAGCTTATGTACATCCATCACTTTTTTTTAAAATTTACCTTTCCATCATTCATTCATCCATATACCATGTAGCTTCTCCATGCCAAATCAGTTGGTTTGAGTAGGAGGTGCATGATAGTACAATTGATAAAGATCCTTTTTTTGGTGGGGGACTGGGGGAAGGGATTTTAGATTTGTGGTTTTAAACGAGTTTAATTGGAATCCAATTTGTAATTGGGAGGAGGTAGAATTGTTGGGGGTGTGGAGATACTTTGGGGATGTGAAGGGGTTTTGGGAACACTCTCTCCCTCCCTCCTTGTCTCCCTCTCACCCACCCTCTCTCTTTCTCTCTCTATTCATATATATTCTGTACTTACGAAAATAGTTTTGGAGAGATGAGGGATGGGCTTAACCTTGAAAATTGTATCGGAACTATGGGGTATCTCAATCCAGACATCGTTGATGGATGTTTTTGTGATTGACAGTCCTGGAAACAATTGGTGATTATCAGTGTTACATGGGGATGCGTCCCCTAGATTTTGGTGGCGTCCCGGGCGTCCGAAGCGTTCCGGGGACTTGGGGTCTTGGAGGATGTCCCCTATTTTATTTTTAATTTTTTTATGATGTGTTTACTTTAAAAAAGCTGTTATTTTTACCAAAAACATTGAATTCTAATCTCAGAAGTACCTAAATGATGTAAACTCTAACTCTGATCTCTGTTTTCTATTCTATCCAAAATAGGGGTAAACTGCAAGACAGGGGTTAGTAACACAAACTAACTGTTACATGACCAATTTAGGTGTTATACAATTTTTATTCCCTTCGAAGCATGTCTTCATTCTTCATGATGGTGATCAAGACACTCTAGTAAACATACCACAGTTGATGTAAGCATAAGGGTGAGCTAGTCAGTATTCCATAACAGGTTTCCATGACTGAGTTAGTATAATTCTTAGCAATTAGTCTTGCAGTTTTCAACAATCCTTTATTCAAACGGATCAATAGATTTCAAGTTTCACCATAGATATAATCATAAAACTTGATCCTAACTTTGATCACTGTTTTCTCCCTTTCAATGCCAAAACAGGGTTAACTTGCAAGACTGTGTTCCTTAAAATGCCTTAACACTTTACTGGCAGAGTACAAGTTCTTTATTGCCCTCTAGCTCTATAAGCTTCCACTCCACTTTACTAAACTCTTTTCTCTATTCTTTGTGTATAGTGAAATAATTCAAGTTAACCTTCCATAAACAAGATAATGAAATAGATGTAAGCAAGGCACTGTTAGACTGTGGTTCTGAAGTGGATAACTGAGTTTCTAGACTTCACTGATATTGTCTTGGACTGAATACTCATTGGAGAACTTCAACTCTCTAACCATTCTTGCATGCTTTTACTAGACTTGTTCAAGAAGTTGAGACCCAAGTCTCCTTTTCAATTATTAAGCTAAGATTAGGATAAAACACAGGGTTTGAATCTTACTGGACTGTCGCTGTGTCAAGACAAGATATAAGTGAGTCAGAATACACAAATTCTCTTAATCTGTTTCGTGGACCCTCAAGATATACTCCTTCCTGATGAATTTAGTGGGAATGCATTGGAGATGTGACTCCATTCCGTTGACAGTGGGTTAAATAAGAATGAACACCCTAAACCAGTAGTTTATAAACTCCTAATTTGCATACAGGCCTGTACCATGCTCTACTTTCTTGACTGAGTCAACAGGGAATAGGAATTTGGACATGAGGGTTTAGGGTGTAGGGTTATCCCTTTCCTACTTGATTGCCTAGGTGTCGACAATCTCGTCTATGAGTATAATGATCAGGTCTTAACAGGGAGTCAACGATACAGCTCTAAAACTGAGGCAGTCTGGGCATTCGTATAGCAATATTTAGTTTTCAACATCTGGGTTGACCTCACACTCATGCCCTCTCTGTAATATATGCCAACAATTCCCTTAATACTACTCAGGGGTCTGCATAGCCATGAAGAATTGAAAACAGCTTTACAGTTGGTGGTCTTGTTATTGTGGGTCTGTTATAGGCTGTAGCAGTGTATTTCTCAATAGTTCAAATTCAAGGATACATAATGATCTTCCACAATTCACACAAACCTCTATATGTCCCTGAAGTCTCTGAGCAAGCTATTTGTAACTCTACTTAAGAGGAAACCAAAACAAACCCTGTACAAGTTGATTTCACATATTACACCAAGGTTGAACCATTCAAAATGCAATACAGGTTTTAAGAAGAGAATACTGATCATAAACTTATCTTCACCTTTATTGATATTCTAATATCCTTGGAAGCATTCTTCAAAAGCTCACCAACACAAAAATTTAACACAAAACTCTGTTTCCGGATCATACTTCAAACCTGTGATAAGAAATACAAGAAAACTCTTAACCTCTCATTTTCAAATTTGATCTACCTTCTTTCTAAGACTGTTCCCTGTTACCTGATCTCTCCCTCGAAAGAATGATGATCTTTGTTTTTCTTGACACTTCTTCTCTCCTTCCTCTTAACTCATTCCTCTCTCTTGATTCGAATAACTCCTCCCTTTCCTTGTATATCTTGACAGTTACAAACTTTCAACTGTTTTTTTGCATATCCTAACTAGGATGACAAGTCACTTGGATGTGTGGTAAACTCTTGGGAGGTTTAATTTTTCCACAAATCCCTTTACAAAATTTCAAGCCCTTTCCTAGCTTTTAGACACCTAAACCATCTCATAACATTCAAATTTTCAAAATCTTAGTTTCGGAGGAAAATTCATTTTGAAGGATTTATACATAATAGAGAGAAAACATGGGTCGGAACCCATTCTAGAAGACCCTAAATGACCTCTAAAACTTACTCAAGCCAAAATTGCTAAGAAAATCCAAAATTTGCTTCCTAACTGCGATGCTCTAGCACACTAAAACACATTAAATACAATCTAAATCCCTAAATTTCATTGAATAATGTTAAAATATATAAATATTATTTTAATAGGCGTACCACTGGCTTCCTCAAAATTTTGGAATTTTTTGCTATCCCGGAAACCCCATCCCTCTGTCCCCCCAAGTTCATCCACGAGAATTAGGTAGTCGTGGTGACCGTACGAGACTTACGTAGCTGTGGTGATTGTTAATATCATTTCCTTGATTTCCTTGTTCCTCCTGTCACGTTTTGTTGTTTCTTATTTGTTTCTTGTGGTTTAGCTTTTTCAATACTGATGCATCAAATTGTTCAATTGAAATGAGACCTCACCTCCCCCAATTTTGAGAACCTTTTTGTATTGTTTGGAAGTTTCTATTTCTTGATTCTTTGTGCAACTTATATGCACACAAATACATGTAATGGAGACAAATTTGTATAGTTTTTAAATGTGCAATTCAAATTTCAAATTAGGGATTTTCATTCATTCCTAATTTAATTTTTCTCAAAGGGGTTACATATTGCTATAGAACAAATACTGAAATTTAGTTGGGATTAATCCCAGAAATGTTCCAAAACTGCTCTATGACCAAGCACGATCAAAAACTGCTTTATAGCAAAATATGAATCAAAACTGCTGTTATACAAATATATGGACTGGAGTTCTACCAAAATCTTCAGACAAACTGTGGAAGAGTCATAAATAAAAGTGTAGGGTGATTAATGCCCACATTGATAAACGGGGGTGGTGGTGGAGTGTAATAGTGTGAGATGTGAACAGAAATGTCTGACCTTAAATTTGATGTCCATTTCACTGTTATAGGGCAGTTTTCTTCTTGCTTGGAGAAGGTGATTTCGAATTGACAAAATCTTGGGCATATAGTGCAGTTTAAAGTTTTTTTGCCCGTGAAGTTATTTTCAAGCCTGATGCGGTGGTGAAGCTAGGTTGAGGCTATCTATCTCCGGTCAATGGAAAATTGTGGAGAAGTTGATAGATTCATTAATCAATGTGAACCCTTTCCATGGGCGAAATTATGTGACAAATCCAAGATAGATTGCCTTGGGATTCGATACATCTTGGCATTTTTCAGATTATATTTAAGATATCTGAACTAGTCAACACAACTACCAAATGCAGCAATGTTCTATGAAGCTTAGTGGACTATCTCACAGATTAATTTCGTCTCTGTATTTTGGAGTTATCTTAGTGTTATGTTTTACCAAGAATCATGAACTCCAGAAGCAAGGCTATTGTAAATGAGACAAATAAGGCCATGGAATGGGAGAAAATATATTGACACTGGGAAATAGGAAAACAAGAAGGGACACCAAGGAAACTTCAACCAAAAATTTGGAATTTGGTTCCTCCCACCCAAGTCTAAGATCTCATCTATAAGTCCTATGTGCATGAACCGAGTGTATTACATGAAAGTCTAAAGAAATCATACTGTTAATTTTTAGGGTGTAATATTATGCATGGTCTAGGACATCTTGTTTTTTTAAGTCTATCAAGGATTGGTACAGGTTCCTCTTGATGTTATCTGCATGTCCTTTCTCAAATTCCACTGTTGGTATCCATTTGACCTTTTTCCCCATACTCTCATGACCCGATTTATGGCTTCTATTCATCTTATCTTTTGTAATCCTGCGGGTTTGATGTCATTTGTCTCTACTTTTGGGATTTGGATCCCATCCAAATTCACTTGCACAATGCACACACAAGAATTGAAACTCACATTTCTTCTTATTAAGTAGTCTTTTGCAGCTAACTCTTATGCTAAAATATGATCTAAAGTTCTCTAATACCAATCTAAAGTTCCTACCAAAGATACGATTCAATTTCCTATCTATTGTTTTGGACAAACTATGGAGGAAATGCGTATTGCTATTAATGTAATTAAAAAAATGCTGTGTGGTCATCTTAGTGTACACAAGTGATGATGGATGCTAAGTCCACACTGCTAGTTCTCAGATCTCTTGTTGGAATTTATTGCAGAGTCTGCTCTTTCTATGGAGATTCTGCAGCACTGTAATAAGCTTTCACCAATCTCTGTTGCATGGTTTTTTTTTTTTTTTTTGGCATTATAATATACCATAGTTACCTAAGTCTCGGGGATGGGGGACAGGGTACAGGGTTTCCGGGATGGCAAAAAAATTCCCAAATTTTGGGGACGGCTTTTAAAATAATACATAAAAATTAATATTTCAATATTTTAACTTTTTCAATGACATTTAGGGATTTAAACTGTATTTAATGTATTTTAGGTACTTTCAAGATTATAATTTGATGTTCTTGGTAAAAATAACATCTTTTTAAAAGTAAAAACATCAGAAAACTTTTGAAAGATTTAAAAAAAATTGGGGACGTCCCCTCCAAGTCCCGAGTCCCAAACGTTTGGGACGTCACCAAAATCTAGGTGGGATGCATCCCGTGTAACACTGTAATATACATAAATAAGAACTAAATATTTTTGTTCGACCATTATAAATGGTTCCTTCATGGCCTTCTTGGTTTTATGTTGCATTTTATTTTTTTCTTGAAAATTTTGGGTCCACTTTGTATCTTGTGGTGCATTATTGATAGGCTTAAAAATCTTGGTCTGATGAGTTTTTCTTTATTGGAGAAATCTGATGGTTGTTCAAATTAGCTGCTTCATTTTGGGTTGTTAAAGTCCATTAACAATCTGAAGGTCTGACATGTCTCATCAGGTGCCTATATGATTTGCGAGGGTTTAAACTTTAATTTGTTGAAGCAATATGCTGGATTTCTGCAGTACTCGTCAGGAGGAAGCTTGATAGATTTTTATTTGAATTCCTAAATTGGACGGTATATTTTTAAGAATACAGAACTGCGAATCCAAAAACTTCAATAGCTAGCCCAATTTTAATTGGTTATCAAATAAGGCCTCTTGACATGATAAGCAATGAGCATTATGAATGTTAAACTCAAATTAAAGATTCTAGTTGGTGCCATATTTAATGAAATTGAACAAAGATAATTCAGGATGTTAAGTCAAAGATACTTTTGAAAATCAATCCACTCATATTCCATGGGGTTAGCAATTAGTCCTAGGCTGGAAAGGTGTTCCAGAAAGCACCGATTCCATAAAAGTCGTACTTGGTATGCTGTTTTAGTATAATTAGTAATCAAGATAGACTGGATTTTACGTGCCGTAACTTTCTCTTCAATGTAGAGTGGCATTTTCTCAATATAAAACCAATGGCAATTTATTTACATTTTCTCACTAGAAATAGTCCAACAATAGATCAAAGCTCATTAAAAAGTAGGAAATCGACAATGAGATAAAGTAAAGAATTGCATTTACATGCAATCTGAACAAAAGGAATAATTTTCATCCAGAGCCAGACCGTTCAGTTTGGGGCTAGCCCAAAGTATTCCAAACTCAATTCATGTTATTGTCCATCCTGTGCACTGTTACATTTCAGGGATAGAAATCCCTTCATTTTAGAAAAGATTCTCTGAATTAGTCTACCTGCTGCTAGCAAGAATTGAACACAGCTCCATGCAGCCGGTGGATGATTCACTTTGCCATTGAACCACATGGTAAAAACAATGGATATGTGTACAGCTATGTTAAAGTTAGGTTTTAGTGGATCGAATCACTTCCCAAAGTTTACAGTAGATCTTGATACTTAGACCACTGGCAATTGCTATGGGCTGGTTTGTAGTTCCTGGATGTTCTGGAGTCTGTGATGGACAGGTGTTTGAAAATCTGCAATAGAATTGGATATGGCAATGTACATATATTATTGAAACTTGTTGCTCTTTCTCCCCATCATTAATCTGTCAGAAAGTGATGTATATGTTGAGATCTACCTCCATGGAATGATGAAATGACATTTGGAGCATTTTACAGGAAGAAACAGCAAAAACACATGGCATTTTCAACCAGGATTCTGCTGCCATCAGGGAATATTTTGGTTTGAATGAAGATTTATCAGACAAGCTGGCTGGATGTAATTCTGTCGATTTCAAGATGGTATGCCACATTCTTCTGTCTAGTTTGTACTTATAAACTTTTTTCCGATTCAATGATAGGGGTGTCGTAGTTCACCTATCTAAAGATAGACAGGTAATTTATATGCTTGGTTTGCATGGGCTGGTTTTGTTGCTCATATGAAAGATAGTCAACCTTTCTGTCTTATCTAATGGTAGAAGTGTCATTTTTCAACTATCTAAAGGTGGTCATAGTTAATTTACTTATTTAATTTACATCCCCTGTTTTTGTTGCTCATATGTAAAATTGTTTTTGTTGAATCAGGTACTAAAAAAATTGACAGGGCTTCAAAGAGGCCTGAAATCAGTTCGTTCAATGGCAGAAGTTGTTATTAACCGAGAGAAGATGAAAGCTCAGTTGGTTTCAGATTTTCTGATACTTGCTGAAACGAAGCTTTTGCTTTGCAGGAGGAGTTAGGATTGATGTTTTGTTTCCTGTGCAAGTCTTCTGAGAACTTATTACTCTGTGCACGATGCAAAAGAATGTTCTGTTTCCAATGCTACAAAAATTGGAAGGATCATGGTGTGAAAACTTACAGAATTTTAAGTTGCAGAAAGTGCTTTTGTAAGGATTGTGAATTTGTATATAAAACAGATTCTGTAAATAGTGCTTTAGAATATTTCTCCACGAGGTCACAGACGGATGATAGTGAGAGAATCGTTCAAGTTCCAAACTCCTTGGTCCAGTTATCAGAGACTACTGTGAAGCCTGATGGTGAATATAGAACTAAGGGATTGGAAGTGAAGAATGTGCCATTTTCAAGATATATTACAAATGGAGTGTGCTCTTTGCCTAAAAAGGAAGCTGCTGAGGACACAGACTCAAAACTGATGCCTCAATTTATCCAAACAAGCAAGCAGCTAATGATACTTGTAGCTTTCCTTCATTTTCAGAAGACACTGGTTCTTTGAAAGTGATGAATGGTCATCCCCTGGATAGTAAAGGGAGGCAACAAAGCCCTTGTAAGACTGCATTGCTTTCTGACTTGACTGATTCTGTTAACCTAAATAATGGTTTATTAGTCAAGAGTTCATCAAATGATTGTCATAAGAATGCTCAGAAAACCAGGTCCAAGAGAAGAAAACTTGATGCCTGATCCCATATTCTCTTATGATGAGAGGTTTACTTATATTCCAAGTAGAGCAGAAGGTTGAGATATTTCTGTTTTCATATAATCTGTTCTGGCAAAGGAATTCATTGTATTTTCTCGGCCTTTCACTTTCCACAATGAGTTGATCTCCTCTACTAGAGTCTGCTCATACCATTTGGATTGCGGAGGCATGTAGTATTATAACAGTTTCATCTAAGCTTCCAATTTAAGTCAGTGGGGATGGTTTCTTTGTCGCCAACCCTAATCATCTTATTTGAGAGAAAAAATGAATAAGTACAGGTTAGCACAAGTGATTATGCCACCAAAGAGAATTGGAAAGATGTTTGGAATCTGTTGTTGATGATGACCCGTTTGATGGGGCCAGATGTGTACCATAGTCGATTATTTTTCATTTCTTTGAGCTCTTGGCTGTTACTGACATTTTCTAATATTGCCTAGATAGATTGTGTGTTAAGACTGTTTCTTTTAGGAGAAATTTCTTACAAACGAATGCTTTTCTATAGCTGATATCCATTCTGAGATGTCCGGAGCCTGATTTCTGTAACCAGGCAGCTGAAAGAGATTTAATTCTTAACTTTATCATGTGTGGAAAAGTCAAAGTATTGGCATCCTTCTCTAGTCTTTGGCTTGGCATGTTTGTTAAAGCCTTTATTGGTAGTGGGAGACTAGGCCACATTGTTTTAACTGAAAAAGTCTTCTTTTGCCATACGTATGTGAAATTTTATCCCATGTTTAAGAGCAAGGTCTGCTTCTCATAGGCTACTTTACCAGATGTTAAGGATGCAATTGGTTCTATGATTATTAAGAAGCACAAAAACTTAACTGATTACCTATCAACTTTTTGTAGATCATAATTCATCAAGTGGCTCTTATTTTTAAACATGTTTGTGAGCTCCAACGTACGGTTTAGATTCATCCTTCTCTTAATGCTGTTTTTGTTACTCTGGTTCCAAAAAGTGGGATCATAAATAGGCCTACCAATACGGAGCTGAAATTTTTGTGTAATGTAATCTATAAGATAAGTGTAATGTCTTAGATAATAGGTTGGCAATTATGGGGAGTTTGAATTCCCTCTTAATAAGATGATCCGAGGGTCTTGCATGCAAGACCAATCTCCTTTACATATTAGTTCAAGACATACCATAGGATTGTCTGTTGTCCTTGGACAATTATTAAATATTGATAACATTCAACATGGGTCCGTAGATAGTTATCACACATGTGCGCACCCTGACACACATATCAGAGTAAATTATTGCCAGGCAGGGCTGCCCGACGCATACGAAGAAGCCTTATAGTGGAAGACATTCTCTGTGCACAAAAACTTGGCTGGAAGCCCAACCATATTTATTCTTGGGTGATTTAGTGTCAAGATTGTTATGGTACTTTTAAGTTGTACTAGTATAATGGGAATATTTGCAAACTATTGAGAGTAGGGGAAAAACAATGCTCTTGTAGGCAATATTATCGGATATAATTGCCCTCTAATTTTAAAATCTATATATAAAATTATATGGTAGGTGATTTTGTTTGTACATGGCAAGACACAACAGTAAAGTTTGGTAATGTTTGTACCTAGGATTTTCTACTCTGACCTTATATTTAAGAGCTATAAACAAGGAAGCCTATTCCCTTTGCCTTCAGGCAAGGGGCTATTTTTCTGGCCATATCCTTCTATATGCAGATCTGCCCTAGTTAAAGACTGTATCTACTCTTGGAAGGTCCATAACTAAGCCAGATTTTCCTTCTTATGTTTGGGTGTGTTAATCGTGAAAGTTGGAGGTAACAAAGTGAATGCAAAGTCTAAACTGTATTTAGTCTTTTAAGGGCAACAATGAAGACATTCTTTGGTTGAGAAGTACATAACATATCCTCGAGAATCCATATCTAATATTCATATCTACTATTCATGGCCATCTAATGAATCCATTCTTTATTATAAGAGGCTAATCTTGAGGGCGGGGTATTGTTCACTAAAGGCTAAGATTTACCCATGGACTGTGAAAGGTACAATATAAAGAAGAAAAGGGGAGTGTAGTGACACATTCCAAGGAGCACACGAAAGTAAAACTTAAAAAGAGGAAAGAGCTGTTGGAAAATCCAACAAAGTGAACATTGAAGAATTAAAAAGAGGGGTCCCACGTAGGGAGATGGAATGTTGTTAACACTTCTATACTCAAAAGGTCTAAGGAAGCGTGTGATGGGTGTGTTGCAACGTGAATCATTATTTACAACACTTTGTAGGTCTAGCATATGAGCTTGGAAGTTGGCTAGAGGGCCTCTTCCTTGTTGGTGTGAGAGGGTTGTAAATGTAAAGTAATTAACTTGGTGAAGGCCCTTGTGAGGGATTTGTGTTCGAAAATCCATTAATGAAGGTCAACCATCTCTTATTAGAAAGATGCCTAAGTGATTTTGGTCTTCATGAGCTATGAATGTTTGGAGAGTAAAAAAAAACATCCTCTTATCTCGTAATAAGGAGAGTATTTGAAAACAAAGTAGTCCACAACTTTGGCATCCAAAAATTATATTTGAGGAAATTATATTGAAAACAAAGTGGAGTCGAATCAATGTGGAGTAGATGGAAGCAAACTTCGAGTTGGGCAAGAGGGACCTCGAGGATGAAGGTAACTCGGAGTTTGGTGCACCCTAGAGGTTGTATGAACCCATCACCCAAGTGAAGATATAGGTTGGAGTAGAGTTGATGTTTTGAAGAGAGTGACTCTCTAGGCTCTAAACACATGACCTAGAGGTAGGTTATGTATAAATGCCCTTGTTATCTTCTCTTCGAGAGGTCGGGAGCTAAGAAGTTGTGCATGGGCGGCTTTACAATATCAATATCAATGGGGCAAAGCAATGAGGAGGCTCTTGCATATCAATATGATTCAACAACATAATTTCCCCGTTCCATAGAAACATGAATGTAAGTTATCTGGATGTGCAAGGAAACCACTTAAGAAGTTGCTCAATTGTTTGAGTTTGTGAATCATTCTCAACACACGAAAGATCATTGAAGCAATGCATGAGATTGTGCCAAAATTTGCAAAGATGATGGTATGAGGGACTACTTGCTTGAAAATTAATAATTATTGTGCCCAAATAAGAAAGATAATAATGTTTGAAGAATTTCCTAATCTCGAAAACATTCAATATCTCAAATGCAAACTAACTATGACGATCGTCAACTAAATAAAATCCTCGCGATAAGTAGTAATTATGTGATGTTAGTGAGTGGGCTCATCCTAGAGGTTGCTAGAAGTATTGATATCGGTGAAATGCGAGAACTTCAAAATGGTTCAACCTAAAATATTTGATGTGACTAATTAGTGAGAAGCGATTGACTAATAAGGTATTTTAAAAGTTGTGTATGCCATACTCAATATGTCCTATCCATAAGTGATCTTCAAATATATCAAGTATGGATGGTCAATTAACATATAATAATTTTTTTCGTCTTGCTTATTCATAATAGTAGTATCGATATTTGTGCCGCATCTTGAATAATTCATTATATTTCAATCGGAAGCATTTGATATGGCTAATTCACAATAAGTGTTTGACTAAGAAGATATTTTAGAAATTTTGTAGTGCCACTCTCAACCCATTCTATCCCTAAATAATCTTTGGATGCATCAATGGTGGATGGTCAATTATTAAATGTTAGATTTTTGTCTTGCATATTCATATTTCTACCATTTTGTCGCTAATCTTGACCATTATTAATGACTTGTCAAATAATGGTCCTATGATTCAATATATGTCAAGTGCCGGTGGTTTTGTAAAAATACCCCCTCTATTTATATTGAAGAGTCTTAGTTGTCATGTTCACTGATATAATAGTTGGTTGTTAAAGCACCATAAAAGTACTTGATGTTTCTATGCCATTATAAGTTTTGCTATGTTCCTTTTTACTCCTAAAATAAGCTCTTCTATTAGCAATAATGGCTATGGAAAAGGGAAGGGCCTTTGTGTAAACACATTGTGTAGTTTATGGCTCAAATCTCACACCAACTTTGCTATGCGACACACATATATAAACAATTACCATGGACAAGAAAAACCTAATATAGAAGGATTAAATATGTAATTTAAGAATGATTTATATGTGGATCCTCTCTCTAAGTTAGGATAAAGTAGAAGGCCATACTAGAGCCTAAAAAGACATACAAAGGTATAATCAACAAGTGTAAGTATAGGGGATGTGAATGAATGTGAAAGGGATAATGTCTACTCAATCACTAGGGGTATGAAATATAAGGCTTACCTAGATCATAGGGGTGACCTCTAGGCTAAATCAAGGGCTATTTAACTCAAGGTGATACTATGCTATTTGGTAGTAAGAAAAATCTCTAATATAAAAAATCAAGTTATCCTACAAGATATGTTATCCCCAAATTTGAACTTTTGTGAAAATTTGAGTCCACTAAGAAAAATTGGTTGCAATCAATCAAATTAAGCCAATTCTATGTGGTTCAAGAAATCAAAATTTGGCTAAGTTTATAAGGAAATGAGAATATAGAATTTCTGAAGCTACATGCAAAAAAATAGACTTTTAGACTACAAAATCAACTTTGAGTTTCCACGGTAGAGTTTTAGATGTAAAAGTAGCTTCAAGTTCCCACAACAAACCTTTTAGTTGTAAAAAAACCTTGAAACTTGTGTTAGAATTTTCAGTGCAAAAGTAGCCCCAAACCCCACGTCGAGTTTTGGACTGCAAAAACAACCCCAAAATTCTGCTAACCAATGTTGGGGATTCCAAAGACTAAGGAAGAATTTCTTGGTCCAACTCCTATTCTTGATTTTTCTAGTGACCCAATATTCAAATGAACTCCAAGTCTAAGCTCAACTAAACCATAAAATCTCGTAAACATTTAAAGTAGATTTTCGAGTGAAGGTTGAGTGAATTGTTCGGATATGATCTCAAGAAATGATAAGCAAAAACTAGATACCATATATGTATGGAATTATACCTAAACTATAGCTCACTCTTGTTTGACTAGGTCGGATGAGAGTGAGTTACACTAGGTGTAATTCCATATATATAAGGTTCCAATTGAGACAGGGTTATGTAAAAATCCAATGACTAGGTTGATGAAGTCAACTACTAACGAACCATGAAAAGGTGGAGGAAGAGGAGGGGTGAGGGAAATAGTGGTAGACACTTGAAGCATATGGAAGGTGATTTGAGGATAGTGTAAGGTGATGATATGATGGTGTAATTTGGTAATATGAAGGGTACATTCCAAAATGATCTATCACGATGTGCTACGAGTCACCCCAATTTGATCTTAGTGTATACACTTGGATAAATAAATGCGCTAATGGATTGCTCAAGATAACTCAATAATAGTGAAAATAAGGTATACACACATGTATATACATATATATCATATATACACACACGCGCGCACACACATGTGTGTGTGTGTGTGTGTGTGTGTGTGTGTGTGTGTGTGTGTGTGTGTGTGTTTGTTTGTTTGTTTACATACACACACATACAAATATATATGTACACACACACGCACGCACGCACGCACGCACGCACGCACGCACGCACGCACCACTTGAAGATCATTACATGTCACAATATTGTAATGCCGGATGGTTTTGGGAAATGAACATAACATATCAAAATCAAAGTAAATGGTTATAAATAAGTAGTAAATGAGAAGTTAAAACATATTTAAATGTAAGTACATGGACATACCTTTCCTTGAAAGTGAATGCATGTTGAATCCCTTGTCTCGATTGTGGTAGGTAACAATTTTTCCCATTTTAACCTTAAAGATACATGACTAAAAAGAAGACAACCATGCAAGTGTAAAGTGAGTATTAAAAGTAAGTGTCATTAATGTAAAGAGCTCTCGGAGGGAGGGTGATAGGATAGGTCATGATAACCAATGAAGGAATGCTAAATCAGCTCGAAGGCCCAAAAATGTGATAAACAATACTAGGCTAGGTCGAATAGCTAATAAAGGTAGGCTAAATTAGGTCCGAGAGACCCAAAGAAATATAAGGTGCATAAACATCCAAATAAATTGTCTAGTAGGCCTAGAATTGTAAAACATAAATGGGCTAAGATAACTAGGTGAGGTTTGGATAACTTATAAAGTGAGACTAAATTAGGTCCAGGTGACCAAAATGATGGTATAAGGTGTAAAAACAAGCAAAATAGGTATAGTGGGCTTGAAAATGAAGAAAATATAGGTCAAATAAAGCATCCAAGGTTTAAGGAGCAACAAGAATGATAGAACTGTCTTGAAGGGCTTTAAGATCACTAAAATGTAAATGTAAAAGTCCTAAACATATCGACAATTCCTCAACAAACTCAATCCTGTAGAGAATTTTAGGAAGTTTTGATGGCCCTTTCCTTTTGACTTTAGCCAAGATTTGGAAATCATGGATTGGTACTTGTTAGGAGTGAGGTCATATTGTAGACACAAAATCATGCACTTGGGTACATTTCTAGGTCCTAAATAGATACTAACATTCATATGATTTCTAAGAAAGAAAACTAGTAACTTAAGAGACTCGGGAGGTAAGCTTGTGTGTCTTGACTTCGAATGCAAAATAGGAATCTCTCAGGTAATCTTCCAGCTTTTCATCTTACTTTTGTGTCATTTTAAAGATTTCATCTCCTCCTCTACATTTTAGCTTGCAGTAGTCTTGGTACTTGGAGAAAATTTTCTTTCATCTACTACTAGGTAGTAACATCGTCTCGCCCTAGGCCCATAAACCATCTCTAGATTGCATCCTTGAGTGTAGCAGGAACAAATTCAGCTTATGTGTATTGGGTGTGTAGTAATAACTCCTACGTAAGACATTGAACTCAAACAAGAAAGTGTCTGGGTCTTCAGTCATAGATCCATGAAAATTAGGAAGAGCCGATGGAGAGATGTTCTTCATAACAAGTTGATTTTTATTGGAGATAAGACACTCAAATGTGCTTGGTTACCCTGCTTCAATATTTTGATTCATCTCCTCTACCATGTTTGGTTGTTCAAGAACAACTTCAGAAATTTCACTTGGGAGGGGCATTCTATCACCAAACCCTATACAGAAGAGGGTGTTCCTTCTTTAGAATCAAAAGTAATTTATGCTATTTGAGGATTGGGTAGAAATCTACCACACAAATCTCTAGGATGGTGCATACATCAACTGAATTAACTCAATCAACATTCATTAGTGGGGTGTTTTAAGGCGGAATTTCTACAACCTAGTATGTTCTAATAAATTTAGGAATGTAAACCTCACAAAATCTTATAACTTGTTAATATCGCATGGAAAGCGGTGCAAAACGTTTGGTACAAATCAACTTTGTAACAATTAATCGTTTTAAAGTGAATCACATTCATTTAATTATCAAACCAGGGACGTAAAATTGAAATATTGTTGGTTTTGTATGCATAGTTATAGTGATTTAAGAGGTTGGAAATGAAATAACTTATCACAAAACAATGTTGGAAGTAAAACAAAACTCAGACTTAGAAAATAAATGACTGCTAAATGCTTATAACTGAAATAAAGTTACAGATTCAAAAGTAAATTTCTCCTAAGTAGACATGCATGAAATAAAAAAATGGAGGGGATGTAGCAGTCCTCAAGTGGGCCCTGACTTGGGTGTTAATCCCTCCCTAACTTTTTGACTAAGAACTAAATGACATAATTCATATCTTTATTGATTTTTAGGAAACATTACATTTAGGAACAAAATATCAGAGTGATCTTTGTTCTTTGACTCTCTAACTTATTCTCTACGTAACTCACTAACTTCCTTTGAACTATCGTTACCAAGCACCATCCCCTTCCTTTATACCTTATCATTAAAACAAGTGAGAAAAATAAGAATACAAAAAGGAGTCTTCAAGAAAACGAGTGAAAGTTTCAACACATGTTTGAATAACATAACATGTGTTCAAATAATTAATCAGTTCTTCGTGAAACACATAACAAGTGTCAAGTTAACAACCAATTCTTTATCAATGACCAAATAAAAGACTGATTTGTTTCCTTGTTTTCCACGTTCTTGTTATAAGCTTGCTTCACCATATGGCACGTAAGGACTTGAGTTCCATAACTCCATGTTTACAAAGATAATCATAAATGAGGAAGCTTGTTGTGGATGACTTCCTTCGGCTCTGAGATGAGTTGTTGCGGATAGGTTCTTTGGTTGTGGACGAGTTTTTGCAGATAGGTTACTTCGCTGCATATGGAAAATTACTCACAACCAAGAGTAACATCAACACATATAAAATCATCCAAACAATTTATTGGGATAACAAGAATAAATGCACACACATTATCACAAAATAAAGACAATTAGAGATAACTATATTAATTAATCATTATGCCAAGAGTACATGGTTGGGATGGTAATTATTAGAAATTTTCCTTGAAAATACATAGACATGGTTTCTGATAGCCTTATCAAAATAAAAAAAGATGATTAGTTATGAAAGTAATTTATACAAATCATCATTTCCCCACATGAAGATCACCTATATACCTTTGGTACTCAGATTAATTGAATGAAATTGGATTTGGGAAAGCTTGTGTACCTTCATGCTCATATGTTTCCCATGGAAAAGGATGAACTCTTAGTTCCTTGCACGGGAAGGCTTGAGTACTCGAAGGGTTAGTTTGGATCACTTTGATTTACTTCTCGGTGGTATGACGATTCAAGGCATGATGTTTATAAACTTGGTGATGATTTTCTCATTTCACTTATGATCATGATGAAATCATTTTGATGAATTTTGGATTCCAATGGGGCTCTTGACTCTTTTCAAATTCTTTTCTGGCCTCACAATGTTCCTAATTTTCACTTGTTACGCCTTGATATGCTCTGTCATGATCCTTGACACAATTGTGATCAGAATGATGCTTTAGGATCCTTGTGAAGAGTTAATTTAATTTTTGATCTATGAGACAAATTTAAAACCATGTGATGATGGAAAAAATAGTGATATGAGTGAAAATGGAGCCAACAACTTTATGCACTAAAAACTAAAACTTTATATTTTTGGCAGGTGGGGTCAGGAGTTCTTTATTTTGGGGATTTTGTTTTTTTGTTCAAATTTTGTCTTCTAAATCTCCTAGAACACTTATATTACCTCCATTTATGATTCTTTACTATTTTTAGGAATTTTCTATTTTTAGCAGGTTACTTTTTCAGAAACTACTATTTTGGGAAAATTGTTCGTTTTACCTTGTTTGTTGTTTTGCATCGTTTCTAGATGTGTTGAATGACTAGAGCTTGTTATTTTGAGAGACTTAATACTTTTATTACGTCACCATATAGATCATGTTCTATTTTTATAAATTGATCATACTAGTTTTAGTTTGCAAAAAAACACCATTGTTGGATTCGACTCTGCACCGAGATCTCATGCTCCAATTTTCACGGTGTTCCTTACGCTTGAACTTTTACAAATAAAAAGGTAACTTTCAGAGGTAGGGTTTATATATATATATATATATATATATATATATATATATATATATATATATATATATATATATATATATGGTATCATATTTTATGTAGTAACATCAAAGGCACACAGGAAGAGAGTCTTTTGTGAAAATTTCAGCTAAATCCGGTTTTAGGTTGAAGAGTTATGAGTAAAGCTCCATTTTTGAAGTCATGGATGTTATGGGAGATCTTGGAATAATTCGTGTTCTATTATAAATTTTAAAAGGTTTTAAGCATAAAAAATGGTGGATAGGTCAACTTTGTGTAATGAAATTATCTTATAAATAAGTTAGTTCATTTCATGTCTCCAGTAATTGCAATTTAACCCGTTTGGATGAAAGTTGTGTTTGGTTAAAAAGAGGGTTAAATGAGTTGATCATGGGTGATATTTTCTGTCCCCTTTTCAAAATGGACAAGAGGGACAAATTGTTTTGCTTTTGTCAAGATCATGCCAAGTTTCTTCATCCGGTCTGATGTGATGGAGATTAAAAAAGTTGTTTGAGCACCCAAGGGCTGAAAAATGATTGCATGAAAAACCTTAGAAGGAGCTTTCTCATGGGAAAAAAATTTCCCCCTATGTACCCTTTGAAAAATGGATAATATGGACACAAAATTTCTCTTTGAGCAATATGGTGACAAGTAACATGATCTAGTGTAGTATGCAAATGAGGGGTTTAGCCAGTTAAACACCTTGTGGAGTTGAGAAGGGTCACATGAGGGACCAGCGAGGGAGCTTTCTCATGGGTGAATTTTTTTCCCCCATATTTACACTTGGGAAAGAGAAAAAGGGACACAAAAATGTGCTTTGAGTGAGAAGGTGACATGTGGCTGCCAAAAATTTGGCTTAGTATGGGATCAACACACTCTACACTAGAGAAGATTTGAAAACTTCACTCCTGGAGCTTGGAAAGGTATTTTGAGGTGAAATTTTATATGATTATAACTCAAGGGACCTTAAAAGATCAATGTAATAGGTTTTATAACCTAATTATGGCTTAAAATCCAAAAAAACTCCTTTTTCTTTGGGACAACAAGGTGTTCTGCAAAGATTGAAGTGTTTCAAGAAACTATCAAGCCTTGGATCAAATATGATTCTTCAAACACGTATAGGATTATTAAATATTTACATTTCATATTTTTTACCTTATAACTCCTTACAAAGATCTTGGAATCAACTAGAGAAGCTCATGTTCATATTTTGACCATTCACTCCTTACACTGAAAAACCCACTTTTGCACAGTTTGTCCCTAAACCACAAAATATTCCCTAAATAATCATAAAAGACTTGCAAAACCTTCTGGATCTCTAATACCACGTCTGGATTATTATGATATTTTAAAACATTCCTGGAGTATGCACACCTTCCTTGAAATGGCCAGAATTGTCCTTTCTAGGCCTACTAGAGAACTAGTCTTCAGTTGTACTTTACTGAATGAAAGAAATGACCTTGTTACATTACTTAAAACACTTACACATGATTTTTAAACATATTAGGAAGACCTACAAGTATGGTATGATCAAGGATGGAAGACAAACAAAACAAGAGAGGGGTATGGGAAGGATTTGGAGCAAATTTTCACATTTGGCTTAGTTGTCATGTTTCAAATTTTAAATTTTTGGGCTAAAAAAATGCATGAAAACATATAAAAAATTTGGTTGTGCATGAATCAATAAAACCAATCAATAAAAAACTCTATAAAATGCATCTATAAGTGGCTCTTTTAGTCAATGAGGAGATAAAAAAGTTACTAATGAGTTGGATTTATCAGACTATCAACTATTCATAGTGGATAGCTAACATAGTTCATGTTTGTTAAAATTCAGCTGTGATTAGAATTTGTACATATTTTAAGGACATCAATAAGGATTTTCCTAAAGATGAATTTCTTGTTCCCAACATTGATATGATTGCTGATTCTATAACAAGACATAAAATGTTATCCCTCATGGATGGATTTTCTAGTTCTAACCAAATTAAGATTTCCGACGAGGATAAACACAAAAAAACCTTCATTTCTCCTTGGGGTGCCTTACTTTATCGGTTCATGCATTTTCCCCTAAAAATGCAAGAGCCACATATAAACAAGCCATGACATTTATATTTCATGATATGTTACATGACATTGTGGAATATTACGTTGATGACATTTTGGGTGAGTCAAGAACATGAGAGGAGCACCTAGCTATCTGTCACCACGTCTTTAAATGAATATACGAATATAAAGTTAGATTAAACCCTAACAAATGTGTGTTTAGAGTTATATCAAGAAAGCTACTAGGGTTCATTGTCTCTAGAAGCGAATTTAATTAGATCCTATAAAGGTTACAACAATCATAGAAATTCCTCCTCCCAAAAACCTAAAACAACTCCACAATTTATAAGGTAAAATTCAAGCCATTCACAAATTTATTTCTTATCTCACTAATAAATGGCATCCCTTCACCTATTTTCTTAAAACGGATGTTGATTTCCAATTGTGCCTAGAATGTCAACATTCCTTCGAGAAATTAAAGCAATGCCTATCCAAGTCACTTATTTTAGTCCTACCTACACCTGAAAAACCCTTTTTTATACATCTTTGCTACCCAATTTTTCGTAGCCACTCTCTCGTATGCAACATGATAAATAAGATAAAGAAGGAGTTGTATATTACTTCAGCCACATGTTAATATCTTATGAGATTCATTACCCAAAAATTAAAAATCCTATTTATTCAATGTATTTTCTTTCCAAAATATTTTCCATTACCCTTTTAAACTATAAGACCGAGATCATATCCAAAGTTTACCCGCTTAAATATCTCATATCTAAACCCACCCTTACTGGGAGGATGACAAAGTAGATTATATTACTTTGTGAATTTGACGTCGAATACGTCAATAAAAATGTTGTTAAAGGATAGGGTCTCACTAATCAACTCATAGAAGCACCATTGTCGGGAACATAATCTGCTAAATCTTGACTTACTCGGTGCATATGTTTTGTTCATTGAGGAATCTACTATAGGAAAAATATACTTTGATGGATCAATCACCTTTCATGGATTAAGTATGGGAGTTATCCTTATTACCACTATTGGTGACCTTATCCCAAGATCTTTCAGGATTGGTTTTCCTTGCACCAATAATATAGTTTAATATGAGGCCCTCATTGTTGGTCTCAAAATCTCCATCAAATGGAATATCAAACAATTTTAGGTCATTGGAGACTCATAAATAATTATCAAACAAGTTAACAATGAATACGATGCCAAATTATGAGAATCTTATACCTTATAAGGGCATGGTGAATGGCCTCAAGGAATATTTTTTCCATATTAATTTTCATCAAATTACCGCATGTAAAACAAGTCTGTAGATTATATGGCTACCATTGGGTCTCTCTTGAACCCACCTCCAAAAAACAATAAATTATGTTTCCTTTTTGAAACTTTAATGGTTCTTTCTTATAACATGCTTGAATCATGTTTGGTATGTGAAGTTGTTTATCCCCTCTCCCTTTGGTATGAAGATATATAAAATTACGTACAATATGGTACCTTTCCATCGGACATTACCAATTCCCAAAAATAAACCCTCATCCAACGCATATCCCACTCTACCCTCCTTGGGGACACTCTATCGTTGGGGTTATGATAAGACCTTATTATGGTGTCAAAATTTGGAAGAGTCTATCTAAGATATAAAAGAGGTGCATGAGGGCATATGTGGTGGTCATACTAGTGGTATGGTTCGTTCCAAGAAACTTCTACGAGTTGGTTATTATTGGCCCACTATGGAAACTGACGGTTGTCAATATGTGCACATAAGTTTCCATTGTCATAAACATTGCAACTTGATTCACATGTCATTTTAATCCTTACAGGTTATTATTACACCTTGGTTAATTTCAAAATGGGGGATCAATCTCATAAGTAAACTTACTACGACTTATTTTGATAGCCATAAACATATCATTATAAATGAATACTCCACCAAATGAGTGGAGGTTGTATCTCTCATGTATGTAATCGGTGTTCAAATATCCAAATTCATAATGAACCATATTATTTGTCATCATGGAATTCCTTCCACCATTATTTACAATAATGGTAAGTTCTTAAAAAATTAAAGAAAATCGGTGATCTCAAAGGAAACATTGAAGCTTGAGTTTCTCCCATGACCATGTTGACATGAATGATATTTTCATGGATGGTGAGCTGAAAATTAGAGTCTAAAAAATGGAGAAGGAGGTGGAATCTATCAAAGCTAAACAATGTGACTTCCTTTCCATGCACAAGAGCACAATTGACATCCTTTCAAATTTTATGGATGAATTTGATGTCCACAACATAAAAAGTAAAGTAAGGGAAGCAATTTCAAAGACATCAAGAAAGGCTGGAAGAAGCCAAGAAGAGCTTCAATAAGCTCATGAAATGAATTGATCTGTTTCATTAAGCCTGGTGTCCTTTTTCTATTTTTTTGTCTTTGTGCTAATAGTGTCTTTGATAGTGGTCTAACAACTAACTTTAAGATATTTTTGTCTTTGACATTGGGCTTTCTGTCAATTTTTATTTTGTTTACGGATGACAATGCTTCCTGCTTGTCTTGTTTTGGATTTTTTTTATTATACTATCATATCTCGGATTTTGGCCTCTTTTGTAATATGGGTAGGGTCCCATCCAAAATACCTTTACCATTAATAAAAAATTGAAGACCCTCTATCAATGCTTCAAAATACACCAAAACTGGTCTACCCCTATTACCATCAAGGTAATGGGCAATTTGAATTCACCAATAAAACACTTGTCCACATTATAGAGAAACTTGTTAATAAAATAGGCTACAAATGGCATCTCCATATCCATCCTACCTTATAGGCTTATCACACCTTCATTTGAACACCTACAAGAGTCGTTCCTTATTCACTTATCTTTAGAACCGATTCCATCATTCCTTTAGAGATCGAGGCTTCCCTCTTTATGCATATCTTTGAAGTATTATCTTAACTATGAAGAGGATTATAGAGTGGCCAGAGTGGCAGAGCTCAAGATTCTTGATAAAAAAAGAATTCATGCCATAGATCACCTTAAAGTGTATCTTAATTGAATCCACACCAACTATAATAAATTTCTATACATCAAAATTTTAATATTGGATATTTTGTACTCAAAGAGAATCAGTTCAACACTACTAAGGAAAGAGAAAACAAATGGCAATTTGAGCGCAATTGGTTGGGGCCATACATTGTAGTTGCTAAACTTAGTTTAGGAGCCTATAAGCTCACTCTCCCGATGGTACTAAGCTTAGAGACCTCATGAATTTCATACACCTCAAATATTTCTACACTTGATCTTGCATATTGTCCCAAAAATCTAAAAATTTAAAAGAATACAAAAAATTCATCAAAAGAATATATATATAACAAAAAAACATAGTATAGAGAAAAATTAATTCATCCAATGGTGAAAACCATGCAATTTTAGTGCCTTAGGTAGGTCCTTTGGTGAAAACCAGTTTCTAGTGCCATGAGTAGACTTCATTTTTGCAAGCACCTTGTACTTGAGGGCATGTCGTTCCTTCTTGGCTTTTTCATTCCTTGAGTTCAAATTCATGAAGTACCTATTATTCTTGACCTTGATCTAGATTTTCCAACAATTGTATATTCACGTGGGAATCCACCCTTGCATATTCTAACATCTTTTGGGGTATCTTAATGCATTGTTCTCTTCTACATAGCGTTGTAAAACCTATAAAATCAATAAAATATCATAAAACCTAGAAAATCAAAAAAACATTGGTAAAATCTAGAAAATCTAAAAACATTGGTAAAACCTAGACAATCCAAAAAAATTAAAACCTACAAAATACAAAAACATTTCTAAAACTAAAAATCCAAAACATTAGTAAAACCTAGAAAATCCAAAAACATTGCTAAAACCTAAACAATCCAAAAATATTGTATGATCTAGGAAAACCCATAAACATCATGAACTTTAGAAAAACCCTCAAAATAGTGTCAGCCCAAAATCCATAAAAATCATAATAAAATCCTAGGAAACATCCTACTTATAGTTCTCACTCATTATAGTGTGTGACATGCAGATCATATATGTTCTTCATCCATCAACAAGTTTACATGTTTGTTATGTCTGTCTTCTTGACATATATCATTGCTTGGGGCATAATCGTAGTGCACACCTACTTGTATATAGACTTTCTTGTCCCTCATCCATCACCCCAACATGAATCCTCACTCCGGACATCATCTTAACACTTTCCATATAACTACAAAATTTGGGTACTGCAACAAGATAACAAAAAACAACTATTGATGCATTTATTAAACATTGCTTACTTGAATGTATGTGTTTTTTCTGTTTAGTTACTTGTTCTTTACTTTCTCGCATTGGATTACATTGTAATTTTCTTAATCCAATTCTATAACATCTTACAAACATTGGTATTATGGTCTTTCATATCATAGTACTTATTATTGTATGCTTATATCAAATAAGATGTATCTTGATCTGTAATAATATACAAGCTATAACACAATTTTCTCATTCATACTCCCTACTCATCACATCTACCCATCTCACATCCTCATCTATCCTCCTCATTCTAAATACAATTTCCTTTAACTAATCCCCTCTATTTCTTCAACCCTACCTAGACACGGTTCCTAGGTGACAAGCTTAACCACATACACACAAAATTGGCTATATACAAAAATTAAACAAAAATAAATCATCTCAGATAGACTACATCAAAGTGATATAAATACAAACATAACATCATTACCCAACACATCATCATAATATCATCACATCTAATCTACTCATGCATCTATCCATAATCATTTATCCATGCTTAAAATAAAATTTTATACAAATGTCATGATCTCACAATGCAAAAACTTGGAAAACAACAATGAGCCAAAATCATGTCATCTTGTAGACACCTAAATTTGGTTACATTCCCCTTAGCCCATGATTGGATAACCAACTTAAATATGAGCACCTAACCAGGGCCCCTTTCACCCCACATTAATAATTAATTTTATAATTAGATTAAATAGCCATCCTCACAATATCCATTATTTTATTACCTTAATAGACCTAATTTCCACCTCACCTAGACACCTCATCTAGCCACCTCACCCTAGACCTATTCTTGGCATGTTTCCATAACTAACAATAACTAAGTCTTACTTGCCTTAATGAGCTAAGATTTGGTCTAACCCTAAAATCAATGCCTAAGATTTCTCTAACCACATTCCCGCTCATTAGAAGGGAAGATTCCGTTCTAATCGCATGACAACAAACCAACTTGGCCCAAGAAATTAGAAATATCTGCCCATTTTAGTAAACCTAGGGAATCCTGCCTTAACCAACACTAGCTAAACCTAAACCGACGCAAGCTGATGGAACCATTGTCGATTACCATTTATTCACCTTAGTAACCTTGTTTGAGAGGTTGGCACATTCTGAGATCAAGGAAGAGAAAGAGGAGCTGCATGTAAGCAGAACCAAGGTCTTTTCATGCATCCAGGCATCCAGAACCATCATCCAGATAGATCTAGAAGCATTACACCCACGGTAGCATTCCGGGAAGCACTTCCACGACACCAAACACCATTCCTCGATCAACCATCACCTCCATCCAACCATTGAACCTACATCATAGTAAGTATCTTGTTAACCAACATTCTTCTATTTTCATTCTAGTAGGCTCTGTTACCTCTGTTATTAGTTTCTACTTGAACTCTCACTTCCCCACCATTTATCTCCATACAAGTTTGATCATTCCTTCACCCACACCATAAAATCACCCATACCTAATGTTTAGACATCTCTGAGTATTTCCAACACCTCTCCAGACCTACACCCACTCCTCACCATCTCCGAGTCAGTCTTAGACAAATCCCTAAATCATGAACTATTGAGTTATTGAAAACCTGCAATAACCGTCGTTGGTTATCACTAAACCATCATCGGTCATACAAGACCGATGCCGGTCTCTGTGTTTCATACCTCGCCCAAGAACAGAGCAAAATAACCTCCTACTAATTGACCTAAAACAACCCAAAATCAGACCCACGACCGGTCCTAGTACCTTGTGAGTTATCTCATCTTTTAGATCCAACTATAGCCTAGCCTGTTGTGATTGGATTTGTTTATTGTACTTGAATGAGATACCTAAATCATATCAACTACAATAGGACTTTACTTATTTCTTGCATTAATTTGTTTTAAATAGTGGATTGACAGCCATCTAGGAAGTATCACACTTCCGGAACTAGCATACACTAGGCAATCCATTGTCATATATCATTTAACTTCTCTTTTGTGGTCTTGTTTTCTATTACAGGTAGTTCCTCCTAGCCAAAAGGAAGCTCTCACAATCGGAATTGGGTCAAGAAGTCAAAACGCGCGTAACAACCATCAACCAACCCATTTAATAGGTATTCCTCCTAGCCCATAACCCTATCTGTTTCGTCATTCAAAAATGTAAAGAAAATGGTGAAACATTTTGGCACGACGGTGGGACCCATCAGGGGTTCTATTGCATTTTCTTCATTTCTAGGAAAAATTTGTGTGTTTGTTTCCCTTTAAAAGGCTTACACAGTAATTTTATTCCTAGTAATCCTCTCTTATTTCTAATTGCTCTAAAAGAAACATTTATCTTGGTGCATTTAAAAGGAATCATTCTTCTTTCTTGCTTTTTGCATTTAGTGAAAGAGCATACCCTCTCTTATTCATCATTTGCTTCATCGAATGTAATATTTTCAATTTGGGCTTAAAATTGGTTGCATTACATTATGATTTTCTACATTTATCTCACATTAAAATGAGGGCAACCTATATGCTGGAAGTCATGCCCAGCTGATGGTTGACACAAAGAATCGTAGAAATCACATTCTCTCTCTCTCTCTCTGTGTCTTACCAAACTTCACAAAATTGAAATATACACATCTTTCTTAAACAACATCTTACCTGGGAACACCTATCCATGATCACATGATCAGATTGGCAGGTACTCCCCAGCTCGTTACCTCTGTTGAGTCATTATCTCAGAGGACAGCCCGCCCCCGCCATAACATACCTGAAACCTCTCCTTTTAGATATCCTTCTTTGTAGGAATCCTTCCTCACCAAAAAATCTATTCTAAATTCACGAGTTAGTCTTCTAAATAGCATAAGATCAACACATGAGAAATCACTTGTTAGGTGCTTATTTTTAGTGTTTGATCGACGTGCGTTTTGAGGTGTGAGGATACACTTCTCCATTTTTCCATTCTATTGCCTTACACACTCCACAATCACAGTTGGAGTATTCTGACTTCTTTTGAGTGTGTCAGGACTTCATTGCATCATCTCCAGACTTATGGGTTGATTATTTATCTCACTAAAATTCACAATAATCCATTTTCTACATTTTCCAATTTTCACAGTAATCGACATCGGTTAACCTTGACCGGCATCGTTTTTCTTAACCGACATCAATTTTTCTGTTCTTTTGGGTTAAATTACCTAAAGAACCCTTATTTCATTTTCTTTGATTTCGAGTTCTTATGAGTCTCTGTACTCTCTAGGATTTGATAAATAGTCATCATACAACTTGTTCATTTGACCGCATCACTCATCTTTTCCTCATTTGATAAAATTGTTCCCGTCTCACGATTTACCAACGCCAGTTACCATTGAATCGACATCGGTCATCCTTAAAATGGCGTTAGTTACTCTGTATTAAACATCAACTGATATATTACCCAAATCTACCTATAAACACCTATTTTATTCATTCTCATTGCTCCCTGTGTCATCTGCAGGATACAACATCACCTGATATACATTCATTCACATGGTGTTGACTCACAATCAAGCTAACGCTCTTATATTTCACGCGAGTTGTCAACCACTCCCACCTAGTCCTTCACCACCCTTTGTCCTGTTACCCATGGATCCAACCCTACCTACCACCATTGCTGTAGGTGATGAAGAATTTACACAACTCCTTGATCAGAATCCTGCAACCTTGTAGTTCTACCTTTCCCACTCTTCCACCCGAGACTCCCAGTCAATTGATATATGGCATGCTTGTATCCATCTCTCCTACCCTTATTCCCACTTCTGCACTAGCCCCTAATAATGCGGCATTACCTTCACTTGCTTCACCCCCAGTGGTTTCACAACTAAGACCCATACCCACCATGACCATGACCTGTGTCTGCAAGTATTATTACACACATGTAGTATCTATTGCCCCCTCATGACCACCAGGACCATAACCTCATCTCGTGCCCATTGTCTCATAAATACCCATTACAACACAACTTCCTGTGGTGTCGGTGACCCCTAATCCATTCCATAATCTTGTCCTCTCCATCCCACAAACACTTCCCCCTAATCGCTACTAGATTCACTACGACCATCCCACCTACATACACATACTATCACCAACCCCCTATCTCGTCTGCCACCCATTCTAGATACATACCCTCTATTTCAGCTCCCTATTCTCAACCTCCCTATTCGGCATCACCATACAATGGAATGTCGCCCACATCATAGGTTTAATACCAGCCCCCTTATGCCATAGGAGGAGTCCTTCCACCACAACCTACCAATGATCTTATCAAATTAATGATGGAAAGGATGCAAACACTGGAAGCATCGGTTTTTGGCTCATGTAATTCTCTCACCTATGATGAAATCTGTAATGAGCCCATTCATCCATCCATCCCTATTCACCCATACCCTATACATTGGGAAATGCCAAAATTCAACCTGTTTCAATAGTAAAGAAGACCCAAAGAACATTTGTGGTCTTTCAAACATGGGTGTTACTTGATCGCCCATGATGACACTTTACTCCTACGAACCTTCCCGATGTCCCTAACATGACCTGCATTAGACTGGTATAGTGGGCTACCAAGACACTCCATCTACTCATTTAATCAAGTAGCCCAAGCCTTCTTAGATCACTTCTCCATCAACATTGTTAAGAAGGTTACCATGAATGATCTTTATTCCACATGTGACAGTATGATGACGATGAGTCTATTGATGAATTTGTCACTTGTTGGCGTAACCTAATTAACTAGCTCACATTTCAATTACCTCAAACTGAACTCATAGAGTTGTTTTACTCGGGCTTTGCATAAGACACATCTCACCAACCCTGCAAGTGCATACCTTTCACACTTTTGACGAGGCATTCACCATGGCATGGAAATTGGAAATTCATGCTATCAAAGAGAAGAAAATTCAACTTCGTAACAAGAACATCACGTTCAAATCAAATGATGCTTCTTCATCTTCAAAACCCCAAAATAACTATTCAAAACCCAAAGGATCTGCCAATGCTATAGTTCTCAAAGCTGGCTCCCCTCATCAATCAAACCTAGCCAAACCTCCTTCTAATCTCTCTCCCATCCAAGCTTTCTAGTTTAGATGAGAACAATGAAAGTACACTTCCATAGGAGAATCTTATTCTTCTATTTTGGAAAAGCTTGTTAAGGTTGGTGCCATTACCCTTCCACCTATAAAACCACATACTTGGTTTTGACCTAAGTGCCCCATGCATGCATGGTATAAGGAACATGAATTTTGTAACTATCATCATGTCAAAGGTCATAGCGACAATAATTACATCACCTTCAAGAATATCGTCCAAGAAATGTTAGACAATGGAGATCTAGTCTTGGATAGCCCGAATGCACCTACTAACCAAAACCTACATATCTTCAAGAATACATTCCCTAATCATGCCCCATCTTCTAACCAAGCTGGTGACACCTTCAAACAATGATAGCAATGTCCATGCGAGGTCCACACTATTTTCGATGACATACCAGTTGCTTCCCAATTGCCTCATGTTCCTTCCATAGATGAAATCTTAGCCCAAGCTCCCCTACCTACACCAAAACCTATTTCATGTACTCCTCCACCCAGAGGAACCCCTTCATTTTCTCCTTCACCCGTGGAAGAGCCTATAATCAGCACACCACCTTTGACCCCTCAAATTTTCTGAGCAATTGTTCAGTGGCACCTCTCCTACTCATAGAAGATACATGTCCACCATCTACACCATCACAAGGAGATTCCACCTCATCTAGCCCATCCTCTCCTCTACCCATAGAGGATCCTATAGGAATACCATTTCCTTTAGATGACCACTCACCATCGGACCTTCAAGATCCTTGTTGACATGCTTTCATCTCTCTTACCCACGAATCCAAGGCTAGCCATTTCCCTGTGTCTCAAACAGATTTTACGAGAATTGCAACTTGATCCATGTCGGCCCCAATTTAACAACACCATTTTCATGCTTGGCCAATCGCTGACTATGTCAATAGAGCCTTACTTTGGGGATGCCTTCTACTTCTTGTTTCAACACAAATGCAGTTGTCACTCGTTGACACCTCCACTATCTATCCAAAAGTGTTTGAGTGACCAAACCAAACACAACCATGACTATTGCAACACCTTCCATGTCACCACCCATGGCCCAACTCACACCTCTGCCCATAACCCAACATACATCTACACCCAAACACCTACCCATGCCTATATCATCTCCCTTACCTAAACCTATCACTACCTTAGGGGTCATACCGACAACTAGCCTTACTCACCCACCCATCAAATTAGATTTAGCCACATCTTCCAAAACTAACACTAAACTTACCCCGGACCCCTAAAAATAAGATCCAACCTCCTAGGCCTCATACACCAACCTCACCTACCATGCCATTATCACCTTCACCCTTCCATCCATCCTAAGACCTCACCCTCGACCCTGGCCAAAAAACCCCCATCCATTGGTAAACCAAGAATACAACAACCCATTTCCTCATCACAGACCTCTAATATACCCAAGTGACCCACACAACTTCCGCCCTCACCCGTAACCTTCTTACCACCCATACCTCCACTACCGTCCATAACTTCTTCACTACCCATGACACTTTCTTCTCTTTCACTCACGCCTCCTGCCCAACCTACACCACCCACCTCCACAGCACCTCGGTTACCCCCGTGGGTAACCCATCCTCTTCCATCATCTAATTTTCCCTCCACATCTCATACACTTGTGTCATCGTTGCCCAAAAAGGTGCAACCTAAAGCTAAAAACCCACTACCCTCCAATAAGGTAGTTAAACCAACCAAACCTTCACTGCTATCTCTTCTACCATACCCGTACCCAAGTAGATGCAACCAAGACCTAAGACCACTTCACACACCAAACTAGTAAACCAACCCACCCCCTCTTGTAAAGCCTCTTCCTCCACAATCAGTTGTACCTGTACCCAAACCCACATTCACCTCCCATTGTGATCCACTAACAGGGTCCTATGCCAAAATCTTAACCAATCTCTTCAAAATTTTTTCATCACATTACCACCTCTTAGACCTTACGACCCACTCAAACCCAAACCAAAAGGGTTTAAAGAAAACAAAATTTATGCCTACCATGTGTTAGGACATGATGTAGAGAATCTGTAAGGCTTTAAAAACTACCCTTGTCCAATTATGTCCTCCGAAGAAAATTTTGATGACGATGATCTTCTTGATGAGGAACCCATTTCACCTTCACCAATTTCCACAGATCTTCTCCCATTACCTACTTAGTGACCAAAATATCCACCCCCACAACTCTTTGATCCACCCCAAGATTCAAGATTAACATGGTTCATATAAGAGAGTTGGCCAAACCACCACCAAAATGCCAATATGCCCTACTCATTTCACAAGGATCGTATCCCCACTAGGTTTTGTCCCTCATGCCACTATACCTTCCATGACACACCCTCTTCATCCACCTCCCCTAAGATTAACATGATCAACATTACCACCCGTGCTAGAAAGACAAAGGGAAAGGGAAAAAGAAATGGCCCATCAACCAACCCTGTACCCAACATACCATCCACACCCATACCCAAAGTCACCATTCGAGGTCTGCATATCCTATTTCTGATGGGGTCACATGCATCACACAATGCTAAAAAACTACACCAATCCCCCTCAAAATGTCTTTATATGACCTCGTCCAAACCTCAGAGTCACATCGTCAAGCCCTCATGGAGGTCCTTCAATCTATTGAAGTCTTACCAAATGACCCCACACCCGTAGCCTCCATCATTACCCTCACCACGTAGCCTCTCTCACTAGGTCATCACCTTCCTCTACACCTCCACCTACTCACCAAGTGGTCGCCCTCAACTTTTCAGATGAAGAGATCACTCCCTTCTAGTCTAAATGACCCCGACCCCACTCTTTTCATCTTTGTCTTTATCGATAATATATGCATACGATGTGTTATGATCGATGGTGGTGCTAGCATTAACATCATCTCCTCCCATGCATATGACCAAATGTGAGATACCTGCCAATTACATGCATGGTAACCCGGTTATGTTGTGCTCCTTCAATGACACCATGACCTCTACCCTAGGTACCATTGTTCTCCATGTGCATAGTGGGTCCCACACTATCCTCAAAACTTTTCTATGTCCTATAAGGGGAGTTCCAGTATAACTTGCTGCTCTGACGACTTGGATCCATGCCATGGGTTGTGTCCCTTTGAATTTACATCGCTGCCTCAAATTTGAACATGAGGGACATAATTACACCATCCCTGCCGACCCATCACCTTTCAAGACCTGTAACATGCTATATCAGCCAATGATGTGCTTGTACTGGTCAAGGCATCTACCACTATCACTACTTCACCTTCACCTACAAGCCCATCCACCAAAACTGCCACTACCTCTGCTACATCTAACCTTGCTATCCCCACTGTAGCTGTAGCCTCTACCGCTGACGCACCTGTTTCCCCATCATCTAGCAAGCCATCTATCCCCGCTACCCACATACTAACTACTGATCCCTTAGAAGGTGTTTTTCAATGCCTCACTCTGGGGGAATACCACATATATAATATTGACACCTTCCTCACCCCACAAGAGTATGGGAATCTGCGCCAACACCCCAGTTATGACATCCGCATCGGTGAAGTTTTTCCTTATGGCCCTCCCCACCTTCGCACTAATCTAACGTATGGGGACTCGATATGGCCACCTATAAACCTGAAACTCCATCCCAAACCCAACCATTTTTTCATCTGATCTACACTCCCTCACTAACCATCGCTTCACTCACACTTTCCTCCACCGTGTGTGTGTGGAAAGGATTTGGCTTCAGATTTTATGAACAGGGCCGCCATACTATCATTTCTTGTACCTCTCGTAAACACAATGACCATAGTGGCATTGGTTTTGACACTCCACCTTCCAAGAAGGTTCACGTCGACCTCATCAGGATGGGAAATATTCCCCATCTCATTCACCCACATTACCATCTTCACCCACGGAGTCCATAGATCCCGAATCTATTCCTCCTAACTTTTTTTTTTCATAAACACCATTTCCTAGGACCACTAACCTATCAACGTGATGGCAAAATCCCTCTTCTCTCCCATTCATATATCCTGACATGATTGATAATGATACACCTTCTATTAATTTCATTCAATGTCAGGATGATGAATCCATCCTCACTTACCTTGGTGTGGAAGACTCTTATATTCATCGGTCATTACCCTTTGAGATGACAAACCATGTTAAATGAATCGACCATGAAATCAACATTAACACTCAGGATGACCCGCACATTCTAAAGATCGGCCAATCCTTAGATGCTACTGAACAGGAAGCCTTCACCTCTTTCCTTCGGGACCATAGCAACACATTTTCTTGGTCCTATGCCGATATTCCCGGTATTGACCCAAAAATCATGGTCCACAATATCATAACCATCCCTGATGCCAAACCCATCAAAAAAAGTTATGGAAAATGCATCCTCGCATTGCTCTTCTGGTTAAAGAAGAGCTTCAACACCTTCTCTTGGTTTCCTTCATTCTACCCATTGACTATCCCTAATGGATTTCTAACATCATTCTCTATCACAAAAGGTGACAGGGGGACTCCACATTTACATGGACTTCCATGACCTCAACCTCACTTATCCCAAAGATGATTTCCCCTACCAGGCATTGACCAACTGGTGGATCTCACCATTGGCCATGAAATGTTATCACTCATGGATGGTTTCTCGGGCTACAATCAAATATTATTAGCTCCAGAAGATCAACACAAGATTGCCTTCATCACCCCTTGGGGGACTTTTTGCTATCGGTCATGCCTTTTGGCCTAAAAAATGTTGGTGCTACATATCAAGCCATGACTTACATCTTCCATGACATCATGCATCACATACTAGAAGATTACGTAGATGATCTTCTAGCCAAATCTAAACATTGAACCAAACACTTATCCATCCTTAAAGTCATCTTGACTAACTCATCAAGTATTGTGTGCATCTTCAACCAAAGAAGTGCGTCTTTACGGTGCTTTTAGAAAACTCCTAGGTTTCATCATTTCTTTGTGTGGCATAGAATTCAATCCTACTAAAGTCAAGGCTATTCTGGAAATGCCTCCACCCACTAATCTCCATCAACTTTGAAGCCTACAAGGAAAGTTATAATCTATTCATCATTTTATCTCACAACTTTTCGACCGCTGTCAACCATTTCATCATCTTCTCAAGAAAGTGTTTCATTAAAATGGGATGATGAATGCCATAAAGCCTTTGAAGCCTTAAAGCAATACCTCCTTCAACCCCAGTTCTCATTCCTCCTAAGGATGACCAACCCTTTTACCTATATATTTCCACCATTGACCATTCTTTAGGTGCATGCTCGCTCATCACGACAAGTAAGCACAGAGAGAAAGTGGTTTATTACATAAGCCACACCTTCTTGACTACGAAACTAGATATACCACACCAAAAAAATCTACTTAGCCTTATTTTTCATCACCACCAAACTCCGCCATTACCTACTCAATCACAAAACCTTCGTCATTACTAATACTGACCCATTACACTATATGTATGCCAAACCCTATCAACATCAATGTGTCACACATTGGCTTATGCTTCTTTACCTTGACCTTGAATTCATTCATAAAAATTCCATCAAGGGCCAAGAAATTGCTGACCAAATGGCCGATGCACCTATTTTCGGGGATCAACCATCTAACTTTGACTTCCTAGATGAGTCTATAGCTACCCTTTCCCTAGATGAACCCACTTACCAAATGACACTCTTCTTCGATGGCTCCAAGTGTCAGCGGGGTGGGGCTGGTGTTATCCTCATTCCCTTGAGGGTGAACCTATGAATTTGTCTTTCAAACTTGATTTTGATTGTACAAATAATATTGTTGAATACGAAGCACTCATATTGGGTCTCCGGTTACATATGCCTTAGATGTTAAGAACAATCAATATCTTTGGTGATTCTCAGTTGGTCATAAACCAAGTCAATGGTCTATATCAGTGTCATAATGAGATCCTTCAAAAGTATAAGCAACATGTAGACATAATTTTGACCACCTTTGACCATTACGCACTTCAAACCACCCCATGTTCTACCAATAAATTTGTGGATACCATGGCATGCTTGGCCTCTTAGATACCTGCTTCACCTGTGATTCTAAAATATTTTTCACAATACAAAGGATATAATCACCCTCTTATTTACCTCATGAGGTCTACTCCGTCGGAGCCATTTCCCCTGACCCACATGACATTTGGTATAAGCAATATGTAGACTATCTTTCCCTTTCCATTCTACCCATTGATCTCACTCGTAATGGAAAATGTGCCTTTCTTAAAAGTGTCTCTTGTTATGTCATCATGGGTGGTCTTCTTTACAAGTGAGGCTTGATGACATTCTCTTACGATGCCTTACAAGTTTTGAAATTCCCTACACCATTAAGGAAGTCCATGATGGAATTTGTGGAGGTCACTTTTAGTGGTTTAGCTATCAAAAATGCATTCTTCACCTAGGCTATTATTGGCCAACCCTAAACCGTGATTGTTGTGATTATGTCAAATGTTGTGTGAAATTCCAACAACATGCTAATCTCCATCACACACCTAGTCATGCCTTATAGGTCACATGAGACCTTTGGCCTTTCTCTCAATGGGGTTTGGATCTTGTCGGTGAGATCAACCCCCATTCTTCATAATGCCACCAATGGATCATAACCACTACCGAATATTACACTAAATGGGTAGAGGCCATTCCTCTCATTTCTACAAAAGCTGAGAAAATATGTGAATTCATCAACCATCACATCATTTTTCATTTTGGTGTTCCTCACCGCCTCATCACTGATAATGGAAAACAATTCAAAAACAAAACCCTACACAAACTATGTGACGCTTTTGGCATCCAACTCAGTTTTTCATCACCTTATTACCCACAAACCAATGGTCAAGCCAAATCAACCAATAAAACCTTGAACAAAATTCTTATGAAAGTAGTCAATGATACTGGAAAAGATTGGCATACACACATTCCTTTCGCCTTGTGGGCTTATCGCACTAGTATTCACACTTGACATTGCTGCCACCCCTTTTTCTCTAGTCTATGGTACCGAGGTTGTCTTACCTCTTGAAGTCTAGATTCCATCTCTCTACATCTCACTACAAGACATGCTCAACGATGATGACTTTCACCAAGATTGTTTGGTGCAACTTGAGTTATTAGATGAACGTCATCTCAATGCTCTTGACCATCTCCAAATCTACCAAAAAATGTATCAAACGTGCCTATGAAAATGTGTTCACGAACAAACTTTTCAAGTCGGTGACCTCATCCTGAAGGAAAATCAACATGTAACCAAAGAAGAGAAAAGTAAACGGGAAAATTTTCTCCTAATTGGCTTGGACCCTATATCATTACTCATACCTATGGATCAGGTGCACTTATCATTTGTCTTCACTGAAGGTAAACCTAAACCTGAGCCCTCAATGCCTTGCATCTTCGACCATTCTATTGTTGAATCAAGTCCTATATCACCTTCTATCTATTAAAAATGCTTGTCCCTTGAGCACCATTCACCTTCCATTAACCTATTTTAAAGATCAGTGACCAAACAAGAATCATGTGATTATCCATCACCTTTTCAACCTTATCTTTAATATGAGTACCACGGCTCTACTCATGGCATGATTCTCATGGATACTTTTCATCCTTTTCAAGATGGAATCCCATGGTCATTCACCACTTAAAACCTTTCTTTCATAGCTAACCCTATGTGTGCTATGGTTTTGTCTTCATAAAAGAAGCCTATACTTCTCTATAGTCTTTTCCATGACCTAAAAGTCCAAAAACAATTCAAAAGTAATATATGGGATTTTCAATCTCAAACTCCTTGAGTCAAACTTTAAAGCAAAAAGATGACTCCCTAAAAAAATGACATCTAATCTTTCTATCTTGCTGCTATAAATAGACTGCTCCCTCGAAGGACAACTATACAAAGCTAGCCATACTATACATAGTCTATCACAAAAGAAGACTATTCCTACAAAAATAAAATAAAAATATTCTAAAGCTTCCCGCATCGATCAGCTTCACGAAGACCTCAAGGAGATATTCTATTCATCCCACATAGACTTCCCGCATCGATCAGTCTATAAAAACAAAAGCACAAAGAAAAAAAGATAACTTTTTCATCATGGACTTGCCTATTTTGATCTTGGGTCTCTTGCCAAAAAGGCATGTTGTCTCACACTCAAGTTAGGCTAAACCAACCTCTTTCACCTCACCACCTTTTTCTCTCTAAATTCTCTACCTCCTCAAGGGACTTCCACAAATGTGACATTTCGTGATCATGTGACTTTCTTCACCCTTAGAACAGTCAAGTATGCAATGCCTTTAGGGTCTTACGTTCATAAGCCAATCTTTGGTATGCTAGAATCATATTGATCCTTCTCAATAAGGTGGAACTTTTGTCTCCTCTTACCCTTCACCTTTTTTTTTTTTTTTCTTACTTATTGATTCCCCTATACATGACCAAACCATCGACACCTACATTCTAGGAATTCCTCTTTCACCATACTCACCCATGCCCAAAATGACCTAAACTCAACCATGCCTATGACCTACATTCAACAATGCCTAACACTTACCAACCCATTCTTCTACTTCATCATAATCTTCCCTAGCTTATGGGAGAACTACATCGGCCTGAGGTCCCTTTTCGTCGGGACTATGTAGGTAACACTTCGAGGGCATGGGGCCCTTGAAGGTTAGCTCGGCCACTCTTTACCCTAACCAATTTCCCCCTCACTTTCCTATTCACATTCTACCTTGGTTTCCTATTTATACCAAAACCACACCCACATCCATTAACAAACCTAACTACTCAACATTTTTCCACACATCATCATCACATTCACCACTTTATTATTTCACATTTCCATAACTAACAAATATTTGGAAATTTCCACAATCACATACATTTACATCACCATTTGTTTCCTTTGTTACCAATCACTTGGAGCTTACCTCATAACCCTAAACCTTGACTCAATCCATGCCTATAACCTATAACCTTACCGACTCAATCCATGCCTATAACCCGACTAACCTAACTCAACCAATCCATGCCTAACTCAATCCATGCCTAAATCAACCCATATAAAACATTCACCATGCCTAAACATGCCAACAACCATGCCTCGACTGAATCAATCCATGCCTAATGACCTAATCCACCATGCCTAACACAAGTTTCCATCACATGCATAATGCCATAATAACAAAATTATACACAATCATATGAATCATCCCATAAACATCATCATCTCATTATATATCATCCACATCTGAGTGTCTATACATATATACTCGGTAGTAAAATCGATACAAATACCTCTCATATACAATATATCAAATACAAATGTCTCAAAATCATCGGCATGTAGGCCAGTATCATATACAAAAAATCATCGGCACACAGGCTGGTCTATATCACAAATAATAAAAAATGCTATCCAAATGATGATATCAATCATCACCCATCAACGATCTCAAGAGTCTATCTCTCCCGTCTCCTCTTCTCCCTTATGGGGTGCCCAATAACCATCTCCCCCCTCCATGGGCCTAATCTAACCACCGATGGCCCCTCACCTAGAGCTGGCCTCTGTACATTGGTGGCCTCACCATGCTCCTGCCTATGGGCTCGCCGGCTCCCTATGATCTCCACACTCTGGTGTGGGATCTGTCCTCTACTGAGGCCTACTATGCTATGTACCCCATAGCAGATGATGGGAAATCTATCCATGTGGCCATTAGCTGATCCTGATAATACCTCACCTCACCTAAGGCATCCCTCAACTTGCCTATAGGTACATTTTGTGGTGGTGCCATTGGCCTCGGACCCTATACCTATCTCTTGGGACCCTGTCCCATGGTACTATGGGAGGGATCCCTGCCCTATCCTGAGGGACCCTGTCCCACCCATTCCTATATGAGGCTGAAGGCCATGCAACCTACACACAGTAGTGGCCAACTGGCCCTATAAACCTGTAATCTTGCTCGTAGGGCGGCCACATACCCCATCCCTTTCTCCACTGCGTGCAGGTACTTGCCTTATAAACCTATGCTATTATGGGCTCGTAGAGGGCCACATGTGCCTAAAAATGGCAACATGTGCCTCTGAGCCCCATCATCTATCCCTGTACACTATCCCCAACTATGTAATCAGGGTAGCCACCTACCCCTGTAGGGCATCCCTCTGCACTATGATGGTGGCTAAATTTGGCTGCCCTAGCCTCGATGGTGGTGCTGCTCAGTAAATGTGCCCACCACTATATGTATCTATCAGTAACCCTGACATCATCAATCCATCGGTCTATCATGATCCTCCCTGCCTCGGTGGGCATGGTAGGTTGTGGTAGAGGAACAGAGGCCTCTCCACGTCATCCCTCCTATACTATGGGAAGGGGAGGTATATCCTGAAGCAGCTCAAACTGCCATCTAACCCTCTCTATGGGTATCATCTCATGCTCTCCTACACACACCCTCTATCCATCGAACTAGCAATTTGTAGCTCTCCTAAGCTCCTTTGCCAGCCATGCCCATATGATGGAAACCCACATAGGGCCTCCAAATGATGTGTCCTGGACAAACCCCTCTAAATATGTCTCACTGTAATAGGCTACATCATGTGTAGATATAGCCTCGGCACTCTCCCAATCACAGGCACCCGTCCTGAAGCCCACCAAAAAAAAAGCCAGCTCAAATGCATCGGCCGGGCATACCAGTGGCCACACACATAATGTGCTCATATGCCCAACAATGAAGTAGGAAAGTACAACACAGGATAAACCTCCGTAGCTCCCATAAGCCCATAGCTCTCTATATAACTGCACCAAGAATGTGGGTGCCCATACAAAATGGGTCTGTCCTCCACCATGTCATGAGGACCCCCATCAATGATCGGGAATCTCCCACCCTCGCATGTGGCAAAGTGCAAAGCAAAGCAATGCCTCCATCAACAACACTACTAGCCTCATCTCCTCTAGATGGGCCCGATACATATCCCCGTAGCTCATACTGGTGCTATGGAACCTCAACTCTACCAGCCCCTCACCAAACACGGTCAACATCAACTCCTCAGATGCCTCTGAGGAGATAGAATACACTTGCATCCCCACTATCGTAGCCACAAGATCCTATACACATCCTCCAAGGTGACTGTGATCTCACCCATCGGTAGATGGAAGGTATTGGTCATTGAGTCCCATTTGTCGATGAGAGTGACCATCAAAACTCAGCTCCTGGACTACATGCTTTGGTAACAGCGTCTCGAACCTAATCAAGCCAACATTTGCATCATGTGGCTCTAATCATCGGCTGGTGACACTCCTCGTACCTCCATGAGCAAGGGAGGTACCTATCCCACATCCGTAGCTGGTCCCTGGCATGCATTCAACCAATCACACACATTATTAAAACTTTATTTTACCCAACATTGACCTTTAACCCTCCCTTCTTCCTGACCCCTCACCCACTATCTATTTTACACTCTTTACCCTAACCACTTTCCCCTTACCCTTCCTAGACCTCTATCCCTTTCACCCTAACCGGCACCGGTTACTCCTGACCATCACCGGTCCATTCTAACTAGCATCAATCCCTATACTTAACAATGCCGTGATGCATAGACCAACATCGGCCATACCTTGACCGAATGGTCATCATCATTATACGCACCCAAACCCAAAACCCCAATTTCCTTTACCTAATTTCTTTCCCATTTTCCCTATGAACCTACCCACACCTCACCTAAGTCCCTCCCCAACCCTCTTCCCCCTACCTCTGACCTTTCCCACCCCTCTTTCATTCATTTAACCAAAAATTTCAATTATTTTAACCTCCCTACCTCTACCCTCTACATTTCCTTCTTCCTATATCAAATAACAATGAAAGGATTAGATCTTACCTCATCTTGATGTCACCTCCATGGTGGCACATCTGGCCACTGTGTTGGTGGTCCACCTGAACCCTCTCCTACCTCCGCCATGTCCAAATCCACCTCAACCTCTCTACCAATCACCTCCCTCCACCTAATCTCGTGGACCCATCTACCTGGCTCTCCTCTCCAACCGGATCTCTCCACCTCAGCTCAGTACAACCCCACGTACTTTCCTCTTGCCAAGGCACAAAAGTATCATGCTCTTGTCATTTTCACAAAAGCCAAAATGTACAAATGAATCTGTATTATATGGATTTTTTTCTTTTTTATATACCCACATCAACCTGACTAGCATCGGTTATACCTAGACCAACATTGGTCCTGTGCCCTAGAACACCGTGGTCGGTTGTACCTAAAATGACATCATTCGTGTGCCATAGTAACCGTTGTTGGTTTACCTAGACCATCCTTGGTTCAGTATGACTGGCATCGGTTACTTGTCATACTCTGTCAATACCCTTTCCCCATTTTTGACCAAAATTTACCCTTCCCCACCACCGTTTGACCTTACCCACCCTTATCACAACCTACCTCCAAGCCTACATTACCTATCCCTATCCTTAATTGCATTTAGGGACTTGTTATTTTACCCGTACCTCAGCCCTACCCGTGCCATGACCTAGCTACCTAGACCCGGAACATTGTTAGTGACCTGTGAACTCATGTGCTCGTTATACCTTGTGACATTATTACCCATGTTGTTTGACCTAATGACCTTACCTTTCCTATTGCCATGTTGTTTATCCTGACCCAACCTTTGGTGTACCGGAACATACCTAAACGTTCCTGCACCTGACCTACGTTGTGTTTCCGCACCATATCCTATGCCTTGGATACCGAATCACTTCAACCTTGTTCGGATAAACCTATCGACCTTGGATGATGTAGATTTTACAAGCTCTTCAACCTAGAACCGTGTCGTAGTTTATAATGTGTGTGCGTGTTTGACTGCCACTACCTTTTGATGCTCACCGCCCATTTACCTGTTTGCATGTTTTTGACCTCTACCCTTTCCCACATTCGCCCACATCTACGCTCCTTTTCACCACATCCACCTTTTATCAAACCACTCACCACTTCCATCTTCCACCTCACCAGTTCCTAGTTTGAGGGGGATCACCTTCACCCACACATGGGGCACCCACTTCTTATTTTTTTAGCATCGCTTACCAATACAAGCTACATGACAAAAAGGGGAAAATGTAGACACCTAAATTTGGTTACATTCCCCTTAGCCCCTGATCGGATAACCAACTTAAACATGGGCACCTAACCATGGCCCCTTTCACCCCACATTAATAATTAATTTAATTATTTTAATTAGATTAAATACCCATCCTCACAATATCCATTATTTTATTACCTTAATTGACCTAATTTCCACCTCACCTAGACACCTCATCTAGCCACCTCACCCTAGACCTATTCTTGGCATGTTTCCATAACTAACAATAACTAAGTCTTACTTGCCTTAATGAGCTAATATTTGGTCTAACCCTAAAATCAATGCCTAAGATTTCTCTAACCACATTCCCGCTCATTAGAAGGGAAGCTTCCATTCTGATCCGCGATAACAAACCAACTTGGCCCAATAAATTAGAAAGATTTGCCCATTTTAGTAAACCTAGGGAATCCCTCCTTAAATGACGCCGGTCAGACCTAAACCAACGTTGGTCAAGATGGAACCATTGTCGGTTACCATTTATTCACCTTATCAACCTTGTTTACGAGGTTGGCACATTCTGAGATCAAGGAAGAAAAAGAGGAGCTGCATGCAAGCAGAACCAAGGTCATTTCGTGCATCCAGGCATCGTAACCTTCAACTAGAGAGATATAGAAGCATTGCACCCATGGAAGCATTCTGAAGCACGCCACGACACCAAACACCATTCCTACAATCAACCGTCACCTCCATCCAGCCATCAAACCTACATCACAGTAAGTATCTTGTTAACCAACATTCTTTTATTTTTTTCTAGTAGGTTCTGTTACCTCTGTTATTAGTTTCTACTTGAAATCTCACTTCCCCACCATTTATCTCCATAAAAGTTTGATCATTCCTTCACCCACACCATAAAATTTCCCATACCTGACTATTAGACATCTCTAAGTATTTCCAACACCTCTCCAGACCTACACCCACTCCTCACCATCTCCGTCAGTCTCAGACAAATCCCTAAATCATGAACTATTGAGTTATTGAAAACCTGCAAGAATCGTTATCGCCGGTTATCACTTAAATCTGCCGTCGTCATACAAGACCGATGCCAATCTCTGTGTTTCATACGATGACCAAGAATAGAGCAAAACAAACTCATACCAATTAACTTAAAACAACCTAGAATTAGACCCTAACCAGTCCCAGTACCTTGATAGTTACCTCATCTTTTAGATCCAACTATAGCCTAGCCTGTTGTGATTGGATTTTCTTATTTTACTTGAATGAGATACCTAAATCATATCAACTATAATAGGAATTTACTTATTTCTCGCATTAATTTGTTTTAAAAAAGGTATTGACACCATATAGGAAGTATCACACTTCTTAGAACTAGCATACACTAGGCATATATCATTTAACAGTAGTTCCTCCTAGCCAAAAGGAATCTCTCACAATCAGCATTAGGTCAAGAAGTTAGAACACACACAACAACCATCAACCAACCCATTTAATAGGTATTCCTCCTAGCTCATAACCTTATCTTTTTCGTCATTAAAAACATAAAGAAAATTGTGAAACACACCTATATACATATATAATAAAATCAGGTTTATGAAAATGATATCATAATTTTGTTCCATACATATCATGATAATACATCAAAACTCCTGTATTTATCCATATTTAACTCTCTACATAACTCTCTCCTTATGGTGGAAAACTTGTGATTCCTAGTGGTGGTGAGATTAAATCTCGAACCCTCTCAATAGTATCTATGATGTTGATGCTAGAGGGGCCATAAGCGATGGTGTCCTTATTGAATCTCGTGATCTAGTAAACATTCGGGGTCTTTGTAATTGACTCTCTCTCTCTTTAACTCTATTAATATCTCATAGCTCATTGGTTTGTTAGTATAACCATATCATATAAGGTCTAGTAGTATACATCCTTGCCATGTAGCTACATAATCCTATCAAGCATATATTTCTAATATGTTGTGCCCCTAAGGCCACATGATCTATATCTCGCTATCTATATATTATTTTTTTCACTTCTTGGGTAGTATCTCATTCTATATGAGTTACCTTTTTCTCCATGACTACAATGTCACACTCTCTCTACAATGCATCCCTCTATGCAATGTGATTGTCCCACTTAGTCTCTGCAAAACATATAGCTCTGTTATGTCATATCACACTTTATGGTCAACTATGCTAGTGTAATAGTGAGGCATGTTACCTTAATTTTTAGACTAACAATCTCTACATATATATCTACACTAGGGCCTTGAGCTATGAACCTTGTTATCTCCGCATCTCGGGTAGATATCTTTGTAGATAGTACATATGCTACTCGATGTGTGTCCTAAACTAAATCTAATGGCCCTACCCTGTCTCCTCTGTGTTAGGAGTAATTTTTACAATGGCGACTCCTCTTTTCCATATCCCTAAGGTTATCCCCCATCCGTATCCATCATCCCCTCCATCTCGACACAAGGTTGTTCCCCATCCATCCCATTCTCGACTAGGGCTATGTTAACATCTACTACAGCCCCATTGGATATGTAACTACTATCACAACCTCACTTCCTATGTTATCCCTTTGTCTCCATGTTTATGTCAAGACAATGCCCCTAAAAGGACCACTCATGCTATAGTTTTCCCAATTGAGTTTCCTATATAATGTATGGATATCTCCTTCGACACATTAACATAGTTTCCTCGATATACTCTCTAGCCTCTAACATGGCATAGTCGGTCTCACCGATTGAAATTCTTGATACCAAACTCAATAGTCACTTGTGGTCCTTGCATCGATGATACCCATACACATATCCCACACTATCACCGCTAATGTCACCCGATCACATTACATTATTGTCACTACATCTATAATCAACCCCCAATCACGAATCTCTCTAGTGACATGGGTAAAAATATGTGGTGTTATAAGTAACCCTTGTATACAACCAAATTTTTACAACACCCTATCGGGCATGTCTTGCTCCATGAAAAAATCCCACCGGTCAACTAGATAACACTCGGTGTGTACATATGCCAACTCTACAAAATTCTTTGGCTAGGTACTCATAGCTAAGTATGGCCTTTATGTAATATCAATTAGGATGATCTCATCAAATGACCACATGTACAATAACATCTCTATATATCATTGGTTGCCTCATCCTAAAAAAATTCATCAAAGGCTCATGAATCGTCATCCTCCAATAGATCAAATGGACCCTTTGGTCATCATCTTTGTAATGTGCCCCAGGACCCATATCTGTAATAGGGTCATGTGCCTTATGTTTTATCCACCCCTTTACACCACCAAGTGTAAATCCTATAAAACTTTCCTATGACGTGATATCCCTAGGTAAATATACAATGATGTTCTACCATGTTTTCTATAACTCCCAAAAATATAGCGCAGACAAGAAGTGACCACTCTTATTAGGCAGTAAGATGTTACTAAAAAGATCCATCAACACTAGGAGTATGTCCTCAATCATATCTCTATCTTAAACTTCCGCCAAGATGATGTTAGTCCTTCTACACTGAAAAATCTACACATGATTTCAAATGCACTTGACTTCCCTAGGTCATGCCGAGACAACCAAAGTATTATAGATGGGATGGGAATGTGATGAAAAATATGTTATAAACAAGATAAGTGGGAATAATGGTAATACCCAAATCTATGATCAAGTCAATCACATTTGCTTGATTTGAAAATTGGGAATTTTATCGTCAAGGGAAATGAATTCCCCACCTATATTATGTGAGTGATATTATGGTAGAGAATGATTATTGTTTACGATTCTCGGTCTATGTCGGTGAAACCGAGTGTGGCTCGACTGGTTGATGGATTGAGGAGTTTCCCATTCGCATCTAAATGTACCTCTCAAAAGAGGGTCATGTGAGAATGAGAGGATGTTTTGCGGGAAAAATAAGGGTTTTTGGCCTAACCCTATTGTCTAAATCATCCCAATATTACTTAGATGTAGTAAATTGCTTGTTTAGAGCATCAAGTTTCCCCATGATTTGTGGTAATAAGGGGGTTGATATAAAAATAATGCCTACAAACCCAATTCTATGTCTCCTTAGTACTGCACAATGTTAAGCGAGGTTGATGATGGGTTCAAATATCCTTCTACGAGGTTTGGGTGCAGGGGATGGTCATACGCACACCAAATCATGAGAAATATGAAAAGAATCAAATAATCAGTAACCAAAAGGGATAAAAGCCAAGTACGGGTAGCCTAGGCTACCAAGGGAATGAGAAATTGTGTTCATTTTAACTTCTAATCTACTATTAATTCCTAACTTTAGATAAATAAAGAAAGTGAATCTGAATTAAATAAAATATGACTAATTCACCTTTTAATCTAATTAAATTGCATTTGCCAATATTCAAATAAAGTAAAACAATAACAAGCTAACTATTTCTTTTTGTGTTTTTAGAAAATATTTTCAAATAAACAAAATGATTAAAATAGATTAAATTCCTAAACTCTCTTTTTGTATTTTATGGATTTAAAAGAATTAAATAAAATAAATTACTTGTAGACACAAGCACAGGGAAACTAATCTAAAATAAAACAAGCTCTAATTCTAATGAAATTAATATAAGATAGGGAATATTAGTGAATGTGGTTATTCCTCTGTTGCAAGATTGTAAGATAAGATCTATTCTAAACAGAAAGTGTACTCAAAAGTTATTATTTTGGAAAATGAGATTTCTTCTAACTAAGCTTCTACCTCAAGTTCTCGGGAAAGAAAGAAAAGCTTCTCAGAAGCAATATATTCTTTACTCGGAAGCTTTCCCAGCAAAGTCAAATTAACTTATATGGATGATAATAACAAAGAAATAAAGGATTACAGCACAAAATATTCCTCCAACCTCTTTCCCTTGTAGACACATAGGGATAAGTGGGGAAGAGGATCTAAATGGAAAATTTATGTAAACAATGTTTACAAGAATTTTGTATGGGAAATGAAGAAATATTTTAATTCTACCAATTTAAAATAGTGTATTTCTTTTATTCTAAAAAATATAATTAATCAAAACTTGAAGAATTAAAAGACACCCCAACCTATTACTATTTAATGAGATAGGAATCCAAGTATGTTGTTTTATTTTTATCTCCTCAGCTTTCTTCCTTCTTCAAAAAATGATCCCGGTGTGATCGAAAGGTATGCAAAATGTTGGTTGATAGATAGCAGAAGATACGAAAAATTCGTTGTGGTTGTGCAGTTTGCAATAAAGTGACTGAGAAAGATGCAGAGGAAATAACAAATAGTAAAGATCTAGTTGTCTATGTAATTCCCCTAAAACATTTAACAATATAACTTTACATCTAAAAATATGAAAAATCCAACACATGATTCAAGTAAAATCACAGGCTTTTATAAAATTTGAGGAACAATAAGTCTAACAACACATGTCCAACAAGAAATGACAAAATATTAAAAAAATGGCATTCAACATTCTAAATATAGTAAACTAGGAAGATAATTCTAATACGAATCCAATGATCCCAAAATTAGGTAAAATGGTTGAGAAATGAGTGAGAAAATCACTCTAGATATCTAAACACGTGTTGGAAAACACGTGTTTGTAACTCTTAGATTCGGGTGACAAGTCCACTAGTCAGACAGGCTTGCGGTTATGCAACCACCATAGTGAATATGAAACTACCACGATGGTTGCGTAAACACGTGACAATTGTGCAACCAACATTGAAAACAAAGCATGAAAGGAGAATAAAATAGCACGTAAACATAAAATGAACTCTCTAACTTTGAAAACATGGAAAAAAACATGTCATAAAAATCATGTGAAGGTGAATGGAAAGGATTTGGATCTTGTTATTACTTTGGAGATGATTTTCTTGACATCGAGAGACTTATCGCATTATTCCATGTAGAAGCTGTGTAATTTTTGGGTGCATACATATTGCCCCTCGGATGTGTTGGAACATAATGATTAAGTGGTCTAGCCAACCCTTAATGTATATGGGTCCATCACTAATATATATGTTAATATTTAATAATATGAAATATTTATATTTCTATCATTAAATATGTTAACCTAGGTATATACTTTAGGTTAAATATTTAATAACATGAAATGATTATATTTCTAATATTAAATATTATAAACCTAGGTGTATGTGTCAACCATTTTAGGTTAAGGTGGATTGGGAGACATACCGATCACCTTATATAAAAATGACTTTAGGTCCTCATTTGATATATTGGAGAAATATATCAAAGGTGTTTACAAATCAAGTGATTTGGTTTTACCCTTGGTAAATAGGGTTTCAAAGGAGGAGGTGATCTTACTAGATGTAAAATAAGTTCTCCTAAAGTAAAATGTTATTTTCAAAGTGGTTTTTACCCTATTGGTAATCTTTATTTAAATATTTATTGTAACATTATGTAATATGTAAGTTGATTAAATCCGTATTTATTAGAATCCTTAAATTCTAACATGGTATGAAAGTGAGGTAAATTAAATAAATTAAGATCAAATGATTTGTATTTTATTTATTTAATTTATACATGGTTTTTTCAACCAACTTTGAAAGGGTATTTAAAAGTATCTGGTCCCCTTCTTTTTCTCCCAATTTATTTTGGCATTATATTTATGTAATTAAACTCTCGGTTATTTGGGTTAAATACTTGAAGGTAAATTCATACCCATGTTCTTTGGTCCCCTCTAAAAGGATTTGATTTGAAAACTATAGTTTATAGTTAATCTATAACTATATCCTATATAATTTGAAAACTATATTATTATTTTTAAATAAAAATATATATAATATAGAATAAGGTTTATATAATAATTTATATAAACATTATATTAAAATTTATATAGTTTTGATTTTTTTTTTTATATTAAAGCCTTAAACCATATTAAAATTACATGGGATTGAGGGAAGAGTCCACAGACCATATTCTAAGCCTAAGTTTAAATCATATTTAAACTTAACTTATAAATCTAGACATATATATATATTTTTTAAAAAGAAACAAACCTAAGTTTGAATCATATTTTATATATATGGTTATTTTAAACCACTTAAAATATAAATTTTATTAGATTTGGTTTATATATGTTTAAAAAAACCAAAGTGCTTACTTTTTTATTTTTTTTTAGTAAGGGGGCCATGTTTATTTCTTGGCCATGAAGAGATTACTTTTTAAATCTTAATACTTATTAAATAAAACCTAACATGTGTCCCTAACCATTTATATGATCCATGTAAGGGGGCAACCCCATTCATTTAGATCTTATAGTTTATAAAAACTATATAAATAAGCATATTTTATATAAGAGTGAGAGTGGAGAATAAAATGAGATAGTATCTTAGGTATAAATGTGGAATTCTCAAGTATAAATGGAGAATTAAAAATAAAAGGGACTAGTTTATTGGTGGCCCACGTGAAGTGTAGTAAATATTTATTAAAATATTGGTAGTTATAGCTGCATAAAAGTTTTAAAGTTTTTAGCTTGTAAGAATTATATAAAATATTTTGCAATATTTCCATACTTTTAAATGTGTGCGGGGTAAAATTAAGAGTAAATGAAGGGAGGAGACAAGGTTCATGAAAATAGGGATTTCAATTTATTTTATTGGTCGGGTGAAATTACTTATCCCCTCTGTAAAATATGTAGGTTAATCTATACTCTCATAAATCTACTTACACCTGGTAAAATTATTTTAACCTGGTCTATGTCCTTTAAACCCCTTTAATAAGGGTTATGTGTTTTTAATATAAAAACAATATACTATAGTTTATAATTTTTATGAACTATATGTTGTTTTTTATTTTCATTCTATAAATTATATACATTTTTTAAAAAAAAAAGTGTATATATTTTTACATTATAAATTATAATAGGTTATTATAATGTGTTAAAATATAACCTCCCTAATATTATATAGAAGAAGAAATTATAGAATTTCACATTCTGGAAATACACAAGTTTTGGCTTCATTAAATTTGACGGTCAAATGACCGTCATGGTAGACCAAACATAAGACAATATGACGGTCATTTAGACGTCAAATTTAAGCTCATAGGTTCCAAGAAACTTTAACTGTGTTAAAATTGGCCGTCACGATAGACAAAAAAAAGCCATTATGACGGTCATTTAGACGTCAAATTTAAGCTAGCCGGATTTTTGTTTACATTATTTTTTCAAAAATTTGAAGTTGTTATGCATTCTTAGGGTCTCTTCTTCACTACTATATGGTCAGAAATAATTTTTATATAAATTTGAGGTATAATGCGAGCCTTTTATAATGCAAAGTTATTATTTTAATCATGGGAGGTTAATTTGTATGCATTGTAATGACATAATTAGTTATGATCAAATAGTTTTCTTTAGATCTAATTCTCGTTAAAAGTATTGTTTTTATCAATAAATATGTATCTAAATTTGTAGTATATTGTATATTATAATGAGGTGTGTTTTGTAGGTTTAGGAAAACAATGACGTCTAACCTTTTATGTCTTGACAAAACCTAGATCTTGAATGAAACCAACTACAACATTTGGGCCAAAATATAATTTATGGCGAGGAAACTCTACATGATTGTTTATGGATCTGAGGTTACTCCCACTGGTCGTCAAGTAACTGTAGATAACATGAATGCATTCTTGCAACGAATGTAAGATGTTCTTTCTATGCAATGTGAACAGTGAGTACCTTCTACACACATAGGTAATATTGAACATCCGAAAAGAGGTATGGACTCAACTAGAATCCATGCATGAAGGGTACTTGGTATATCAAGGATAATAATGAGAGTATAATAGTTGAAAGAATTCAAAGAAATGATCTATATTTTTGGATGATTTCTATTTTGCATCTTTTTATATCTCGAGTTTGAATAATTCAAAACTATGGCATGAAAGGTTAGGACATGTTAATTATCGAAGCTTATATGAAATGTATAAATATAGTCTAGTGAAAGGTTTATATGTGTTGTATTCTTCTCTTGAAGTTACTTCATTAAATGCTTCTAAATGATGGTTTTGATTCTGATTTAGTAAATGGTCATGATAGTTTTTGATGCTATAGATGTTTCTGAAACTCTTATCTTCCTAGATAAGAAATTAAATTGGACTCAATTTATGTTAGAAAACTCAAGTCCTATTAACCTTAGGAAAATGACCAAAAGCCATCATATGTACCATACATTAATTACCTTGTATGAACCTGAGCCGTGAAATATTATAGGGTCTAGGTGGATATACAAAATAATATATAATGGTGATGGTAGTATTAACGAACATAAAGCTAGACTTATTGTTAGAGGTTTCACTTAGAAACTTGGTATTGATTATGTCGAGACATTTCTTGTAGCTAAAATCAGGGTTCATTTTAAGAGACCTCTTGGAAATCGGAGGTGGAGAATACTCATTTTCTAAAGAATCCAACCTGAGGATGAGGAATATCCCAGGAACCGATTTTTGGGAAGGCGAATTTTTGGGGTTGTATGAAAAATTTCGCCCGATTGTCAAGTGGATGTCAATTTTGGAAACGAAGGCTTGCAGAGCACCCTCGGTGATGCACGTGGAATAGACCTCGCGTACGGCGCCAACAAGGTTGTTGATGCGGCGTCACTAAGGTCTTGATGACACATCATTGCATTTTCTTGGTGCGTGATAGCAAAATCTCCGCCGTGCATCTGCGCAGCCTCCGACCTCTGCTTCCCATAAAAAATCTCCGTGTCGCGCATCAACACGCCCTTCTCAGCGTCGCCAACACTTTCTCTCTGCATGCGTCAACACCTCCTGCATCACGCGTCACCACTACCCAAGTCACGCGTCAAACTTCCTTTCAGATCGCTCAACACTTCCTCTGTCACGCGTCACCACTTCCTCTGTCGCGCGTCCTTTTTGCTAAGTCACGCATCAACACTTCCTCTCGCACACGCGTCAACACCTCTCTCACGCGTCACCACCGCCCAAGTCGCGCATCAGATCCACTTCCTCGCCGCGTCGTCACCACTTCCTTTGTCACGCGTCACCAAAATAAGTGATTGGCGTCAACACTTCCTCTCTATGAAGTGCGTCAACACCACCTCCTCTCGTGGCGGCGCCACCGCACCGCCCAAGTAGCTCCAACACTTTCTCTTCGCGCGTCACCACTTCCGCGCGTCACACCACATCAGAAGTCGCGCGTAACACTTCCTCAATGTCGCGCGTTAACACTTCTCTCTCGCTGCGCTCAACAATTGTTAGTCACGCGTCACATTTCCTCTGTCATCGCGCTGCGATATAATGCTAGTGAAATATTGTCACGCGTCAACAATCACATGCTAACATGTGAATCAAATGATGGTGCTTAAGGGTATGTGAGTTCAAATTTCACAGTATTGGTAATTTGTTAAGCTACTTGAGGTATACTACCCGGCGAATCAGCTAGGTTTTTATAGGAGATGTTTTCAAATGAAGGTGAAGCCGACCCCCTAGAAAAAATATACTATATATTTTAGGTCTAAACAGGACACCAATCCACTCGAATAATTCACCTTTTCAAATTTTCATAAAATGAAATTTTCACCATATTACGAATATTCGCGCTAAAATTATCCTGGCTAAAATGAGTCTTGTTAGGGTCTTATTTGTAATTTCGCTCAATTTGGGTGGGAAATCTACCAAATGGATAAGAAAAATACTTTGTTGAATTTCAATTTAAAAGAAGAACTTTACATGTTTCAACCTAAAGAATTTGAAGAAACGGCAAAGAAAACTATGTTTGTAAGTTGAGAAATCCTTGTATGGTTTAAAACAAGCTCTTAGAGCTTGGTATGTGAAAATTGTTTCCTTCTTTAAACTTTTAGGTTTTGTTAATTGTTCTTCTAACAATAATATATTCATTAAGCAATAAGACTTGCATATTATCATTATATGTATATATGTTGATGATTCGCTTATTTCTGGTGACAATTCTAATTTAATTTATAGGATTAAAGAGAAATTGAAGCAATAATACTTTGAAATGAATGAGTTAGGTCTCTCACATCATGTTATTTGTATGATTGTATTTCATTCTATTTTTATTTTTCAAAACACAATATGCAACCATTGTATTGAAAAAGTTTCTTATGATTGATTGTAAACCATTTTCTACTTCAATGGAAGTTGGAATAAATATTGATCATAAATCTAGATATGAAAAAGGTTGATCCTATTTTATATACGTTGTTAGTTGATAGTTTGATTTATCTAACTATAACTAGATTAGATATTTCCTATATAAAAGGAATTACTTCAAGGTTTATGTAGGAACCTTTTTTAGAGATCATTGGAATCTTGCAAAAATAATTTTTAGATATTTGAAAGGAACAATCAATTATGGGTTGCATTATAATAAAAATGAAAATGCTATCTTATATGGATTTTGTGATTCTAACCATACCGATGTTGTGTTATAAAATATAATGGATATGTGTTCAATTTTTTTGGTGTAGGAACCATTACTTGGAACAACAAATACAATCAACAATCTCCATTTTTTCTATTGAGGCAGAGAAGTACAATGGAAGAAGTAAAGAAGTCATGTGGTTGCAATGGTTGTTGGTAGAGATACACATGGAATCTAAAGGAAGTATTTATCTTCTATGTGGTGGTTAGAGTTGTATTACTCTTGATTAAGAATCTAGTTCAACATCAGAGGACAAAGAACATTGATATATATATATATATATATATATATATATATATATATATATATATATATATATATATATATATATACGCTTCACCCGTGAGAAGGTGCAAAGTGATGAGATAAATCTCAAGTTCATGTTGATTGAAGAGCATGTTGTTGACATCTTCACAAAGTCCCTGAGTGTTACAAAGTTTTGTCACTTTTGTGAAAATATTGGATTGTCGGAGTTACCATTAAAGGGGAGTGTGCATGACAATGTCACCTCCTAATGGAACTTGGTTTTTGTAAAAATACCTTTCGGGCATATATACCTCATGTAACCTCCTGAATTCTTTTTTAGAAAGAAGTGTAGAAAGATCTTAAAGGAGATCTTGAGTAGAAACTCTTAGTGTTATTGAGTTTATTGGTAAATATCTAGTACAAACATATTGTTAAGGAGGTCCTTGGTTATAAAAGGCTCCTATATGCTTGGGTTCAATAACCTTTTATGAGAACCTATGAGAACATGTAAAAATCACAAATAATTTTTAGCCACCGATCATGGGATGATCTTTGGGATTCCAAATCCTTTTGTACCAAAAGGTAAATTGAGTATGATGAAGGTGTTATAATTTTTTCAACCGATATGCTAGCTTAAAACTTTTATGGTTTAAGGATTGAAAATTCTGTAGTGTACCACATGTAGGTAATCTATTGGCATATGTTATGTTATCCCACTTAACATTAAAGGGGAGTGTTGGAACATAATGATTAAGTAGTGAGCCAAACCCTTAATGTATATGGGTCCATCACTAATATATAGGTTAATATTTAATAATATGAAATATTTATATTTATATTATTAAATATGTTAACCTAGGTATATACTTTAGGTTAAATATTTAATATCATGAAATTATTATATTTATAATATTAAATATTATAAACCTAGGTGTATGTGTCAACTATTTTAGGTTGAAAAGGTGGTTTGGGAGACATACCCGATAACCTTATATAAAAAGGACTTTAGTAATCATTTGATATATTTGAGAAATATATCAAAGGTGTGTAAATCAAGTGATTTGGTTTTACCCTTGGTAAATAGGGTTTCAAAGGAGGAGGTGATCTTATTGGATGTAAAATAAATTCTTTGAAGTAAAATGTTATTTTCAAAGTGGTTTTTACCCTATTAGGGTTTTCCACTATAAATACTATGTCACTTGTGTTATTTATTTCTGTAAGTATTTCTTTATTTACTTATGTTATGATGTAATATTTATTTAAATATTTATTATAACATTATGTAATATGTAAGTTGATTAAATCTGTATTTATTAGAATCCTCAAATTCTAACAGGGATGATCATTTTAACCATGAATAGGCTAAAATGTGATTTTTGAGTATGACACTCCCAAATGGGAGGATTAGAAATTTATCTTGCTTGACTACATGCCAATTCGATGCTAATGAGCCTTCCCGCTACCTACAAAAATAAACAAGAATCAAGTGTGGCAATAAAACAATATTGACAAAATAATTTGAAACAAAAAGACAAAATTACTTACCATACGTCCAAGGATAGGAAATATACGTGCCACGCATGCGCCAACCCTACATACACTCACTTAGAACAATTTTAGAAAACCAAATATGAGCTATATTTATAGAATTTTTTTCTATTTTTATAAATAATTTGCACTTTCCACCTAAATAAATTTAGAGCTTTAGATTTCTATAAACCGTTTTGCTTGTGAATATAGTCAAAATGAAGAAAATTTTATCATGATGGTGGAAAACCTAGTGGCAACACAAAATGGTTAGGAACATGTGAGTTACAAGTGTTTTTTTTTGTCCCAAATTGTCATTTTTGTTTGAAATTATCTCTAAGAGGGGAGATTTTTAGCAAATCTAAAGTCAAAATGTTTGTATGGAAGTGTCTTATAGGTATTGTACTTTATTTGAGTTGTTTTGGTCATTTTGTGTACTTTTAAAAAAGTTTTTATCTTATAAGATCACGACCTTGATTTTGGAAACACAACCACCATGATGGTTGTGAAATCGCCACTATGTGTAGAGTGAAGGTTGTGCAACCACCAAATCTGATAAGAGTGGTGGTTGTCTAACTTTCAAAAAGTTTTGCAAAGAAAAGTCAAAGTATGAAAGTTTAAATGTTTTTGTGGGGATTTGTACTATTTTTGTATCCTATCATGCATTTACTATAATATAATAATATTTATTATTTTATTTTTAGATTAAGGGTGTATATTTGAGATGGATCGGAGCCAAGGAGTAGGAGCAGCTCACTAGGGTGTTGATTTTATTGACACCGGTCAAGATAGGCTTTGTTAAAGAGGGCGGTATATGGAGATTAGCACATACCCGACCAATTTCCCCAATGAATTGTATTCTTTATTACTTCTTGACTTATTGGAACCCAGTTGGGACACTTTCCAATTTCTTAGAATTCATGTAGAGTGGACTATTACTCTGGAGGATGTATACAAGATACTTGGAGTTTCTGTTACAGCAAGAAGTTGGTGCTAAAGATCGCCAACTCATCGACGAGGCCCAAAATGGGCAACTTATTTGGGTGATTCATAGGCACTTGATACGTGTTTTACGAAGGAGTTAGACTGGTTACTATCCAGGGTTCCCTTATTCCCACTCTGCATAAGGTCATCATTGGTGTTTTAGCCTCACAGTTGATAGGGGATAAGGGTGGTGATAGGTTCTGTTTTGTTGGTATCCCATTGTAGAGGGCACTAAGCACCACTTGGAGGATATTTTCCAGGGGAGTATACATATTAGGTACTACCTACCATGAATTTTATAGGATATTTAGGTGTAGGGAAGCTTCATTCAACCACCTCACACTAGTTATGTCATGGATATATGAACGGGTGATCCCCTACTAGAGGGGATAACAGATCCCATAGATATTAGAGCAACGAGATGGGTTAATATGGCCCCTCTCGGGGCACACCACAAAAAATGGTGACACTTAATACCATAGATATGTTGGCTCATCCATATCGGGACATGATGGGAAAATGGGGTGAAGAGACTGTTGTTCAGCCACCTACGGATCCATTGGTCGGTTAGCTTAATTTGGTGGTTGGGTTGAGATTCACCCAATCATACAGATACTCTAGAAATTTAGGTTACCCTTTTTAGATATACTCTCTTTAGTCGACACTATGTTCTAAGGTATCGGGAGGCCGAGCTAGCCGTATGGGTTTACTCATATGGATAGATGTATTATTCGGTGTTGTGATCGGGACACCTACACTCGCACCATATCTTTTTGTTGGAGGTGTGGTTAGACAACGCTAGGTGCTAAAGAATTGAGAGGCTCTAAGAGGGAGTGAGGAGGAGAAATATATGGAGTCTTGTTGAGGTGAGGAAAAGATCTTGACTAGGAGGGTAGAGGAGAAGAGTCAATGGTTTCAATATCCAAGGAGGAGGTAGAGGAGGAGTCCATCCACCTAGAGGCAATAGAGGGGGTGGAGGAGATAGAGGAGTGACGCATAGAAGCCACAAAGGTATCAAGAGATCCATATCGAGTTTCTAGAGATCCTAGTAAGTATTATTACTAATCTATTTTCCTCTGCTTCTGGATTAGATTAGATGTTAGCGAGTGTCTCTTTTTGTTTCTACTCTTTTTAACCCACCTTTATACAATTTCATTTGTAGCTACTGTTTTTGAGTGGTGAGATTTCATTTGCTGAGCATTTAACATGGACCTATTATCCATCTCTTTAGGCTTATCGTGTGAGAAGCTACCGACAAATCCAAGACTTCCAACATGGGTCAACCATTCCATTGATGTTTTTACACCAACTTGGCACGTAGTGGGAGAGATTTCTCGTTGAGGACCGAGAATGTAGTTTTGCGCAAGGTGAAGTACTTCTAGGATAGGGAGAGGAAACATCATTCCTCACATAGATGGGATACTAGAACCGATCATTCCTATAGAAACTCTCACTACTCAACGCATGGAGGTTCTCACGCCGAACCTATCTCGGTCTCATTATAGGAGCCATATTAGGAGTCATCTCCCTGCATCTTCACATGGATCTTAGAGAGAGGGATAGGCCAAGGGCCTTTATTGCTTTGGGATCACTTTTGTGTATATATCAATATTTTTTTAAATTTTTGGCTTGTGATTGAGCGTTTTGACCACACTTGTTATTTGGTGTGATGGCGTTGTACTTAAAACATTGACATATATATACTATATTGTTGTTTTAGCACTCATTTGCAAAATTTTGTTTCATTATACTTTATCTCATTTGTGCACTCTTAGATGGCTAGGAATTTTCAATGTTTTTGTGATTTTAAATGTATGCTTTGGACGGTACAATAATTTGATATATAGAATTATTTCTAAAATAAATACATGGTTTAAATCATACCTAGAAAAATTATATTTTCAAACCATGCTTAAATGTTTCATTCCATTGGAAAAATATGTTGAGAAAGATATAATGATATGATGATTCCACTGCATTCTTGACCCCAGGACATCAAGTATGATGTGAGAGATCGTCACCGAGATCCAAGAAGGATGGAAGGCATATGATTAAAATATGGATAGTATGAGAGTGGGTAACTAGAGACACGAGTTTTAATGATAGACTTTTGTAGATACTTACAACTTGACTTCTATTTAATATTGTGAGACCAAACCCAAAATGACTCTGTGCTTATGAACCTTAACTAGACTTAGATCAAAGATGGCCTATTAATTAGCAAAATATGGTTTTAGGAATGTTGTCTCTCCTAACATGAACATCTAAAACATTTTTTTGGGAATCATGCTCAAACACTTTCTAGTTATTTTCTTTCAATCCTTAATTTTTATTTATTTAATATTTTCCTCTATTTTTATAACCCCTACACTTTACCACATGCTACCAGTAAGAAGCATGGGATCATCACCGAGGAAAAAATATAGGAAAGTAAAGGCATCTTCCTCCTTTCCTAACCGATCGATGCTACCAAGTAAGAAACATGGGCTCACCACCAAAGATTAGGAAGGACGAAAGATGTGAATATTTGTAGAAGAAATGTATTCCATTTTTTATTCTCTTTTGATTTTGATTTTTTTCCTTGACCTTGTATTGTGTTTTCTAGGAAGGAAAATTTATTCCCCAATCTCAACCTCACACAACTAGTAAGATGTGAGGGCTCATCAATGAATATTGGGATGGGTGAACTTAAAACTCGGGTAAAATATTTAGAAGTTCCTTTATCATAGAGAGAATTTTAGGGAGAGGTTTTACTACTGGAAGCTTCTACATGAGTTTATAAGTGAAAGAATTTGAATTGGAAGAATCATAAAAGAAGTGAAATATATAAGACCTGATGAGTTTAAAATTAAAACTTGTCTCATGTCCATTGATGATAATGATATAAAATGCATGATTGGAGAATATGAAGAAATGATAATGACATCTACTTGAGGTTTTTTCAATTGAAATGCAAAGTTTGAGATCACATAAAAACAACTGATCTTGTAGTATGATTTAAACAAAACTATGATATAAAAATATACATCATGGAAACACAACGATAATGTGAAAATGTAATACCTAAATGTAGAAATGTTTAAGGTGTAATGAGTTGATAGATTCTCCTGTGGACACATAAATATGGTATCCCTACCCTTGTTTTCCCACATGTGCATATTTCGCCATGGTCCTAACTAGCCCCCTTAATTTAAAAAATTCCCACCTATTATCCCATCACCTTTAATCTTTATTAATTAACATTGATTAATTAATTTTTATTAATTAATTAATTAATTAATATCCACTAGCCCTAATGGACTTTCCCTTTAGGATGCTTTTATCCTAAATCTACATCCCTATGCTTTTTCTATATTTTATCCTACCTATCTTTATCCCCTAACTACCCATGACACATCCCTAAAAACTTCTTCCCACCTACAAGCTTTAAAGCACTTTTCCCATCCTTAAAAACCCAAAATCCCAACTAAATCACAAAATCAACCCCTATTGGGGAAATTTTCCCTGTAGTTGGCGGTGACCCAACCCAGTCATCATCAACCCTATAAGATTGATTTCTTCCCTTTCCAAAATAGACACACAAACACGTAGGTGTGACAAAACACTTTATTTTATTACATTCTACGAATCCATCTTCAAACCACAAGGTGTCTCAAAGAATCGTGCCAACCTTCTTACAGTCCTTGGAAGCTTGTTTTGATCAACCACTTGACTTTGGGAGGTTTACATTGATTTATTGTGTTATATTATGTTATTTCTATCACTATCTTGTTAGAGCTAATGTTTTACAGGACCAAATCATCTTCAACAACACTTAGGGCTCCATTATCAACCTTCTCTTCTAGCCTTTTTTCTTACAGGTCATCCATTCCATCCATTTGTCTTCACCTTGTTCTACTTTTTTCTATAGTCGTTGTCGCCTAGTCCAAGTCACCATCGACCCAACCTTCTATCACTATGTTTTCTATCTTCACATCCTTTCTCTGTCTATTTTTTTACTTTTTCATCCCTCTTAGACTTCATATTTTTCATCCTACTTCTCTATCGCATTGAGTCAATCTTGTCCCCACTAGTCATCATCGCCCCACCATGATCATCACCAACCAATGGCCTTTTTATCAACCATTCCATCCACATAATTTCTTTTTGCCATTTTCTCTACTTTTCTATCCTATACATCCTTATGCGGGTCATCCCCCAACATCCAATCTTCACATACATTGGTTTGCACTCACACCTCTATAGGTATGCATATTTACTTTACTGTCTAGATATCCACATATCTAGGTCATCGTAAACCCGCTCTCTGCAAAGTTTGGGTCATTGTCGACCCAAAGTCAGTACCATTTTATTTATATTTATTCAGATGATATCAGCATTTAGATTCATCTTAGTTACTTTCAGATTTAGTAGTATTTCAATTTCTACATGTTATTTGTTTATCTATCCTTTACTTCTCTTTTTCTTATCAAATGGGTGTTGACATCCATGAAAGGAAGGTAATACTTCTTGGAGTTGGATTTTTTGGGTATTCCCCACATATATTATCTAATCCATTCCATTTTTAATCATTCTTATTTGCACATTATCTAGTTGTAGCGAGGATCAATTACTTTTGCACTGTTCATCCATATCACACATTTGAGGTACCTTAAACCCTCCATTTTTTGAGTTGTTTAGCTTTCTTTAGTAGCTAACATCATTAATTTGAAATGAATGAGAAAAATATAACAAAATTTTGGCATTCTGGTGGGACCACCCTTTAGGTGATCCCTTGCATTTATTTCTATTTTTTGTTTCTTCTATCTTCTACTAACAATGCAATATAAGGCTTCATTTTTTACTTTCTCGTGTTGGGTTCGGCTACTTGGATCGCTCTTCACTTAAATTTTAGATAAAAAGGAAAAGTGTTATCCAGGTATTCCTCATTTTTCCTTATTTTCTCCTTTTTGCATCGTATTTCCCTTTCTTATGTGTGTCCTCATCGAATATCACATCTGGATTTGGTTTAAAAAGAACCTTTCTTTTCTACATCCTACTTGATCACATAACTTGAATAGGGGTTAATTGGTTGCACCAAAAATTCTATCACACAAAACCTAAAAATCACACATAATTCAACACATCGATACATATTCTTACCTGATGGACTAATTGGGATTTCATCACCCAACATAATCCATCCACGAGACTTCCCAACTATAACAACACGAAACCAACTCCAAATTACTTTTTCCTAGGCACCTTTGTTATCCATTCTCCTTTTTATTTTTCATAGTTTATTAATTAACCAAAACAAAAATATTTGTGGTTGACTTGCTTGATTTAGTTAGTATAAATATTTATTTTGTTTCATTCCCATAGTTACTCATTTAGTAGCCAAGAAAATGGAACAAAACCTTGCCTCAAACATTATGGAGTCTCATCCCTGAAAACATCTGTCATGACCAGTGTCTCATTTGTGCCCTTGGTTACTTCCTTCATGGGTACCCAACCTCTCATCAATGTTTCTCACTAAGGGACTTTTGTTCAAACTACTACCATAGATGATATTAATACTTTGTTTTATCACCGTCCCATCCCATCTCGACTAGCCACCACTCCATCTCTTATATCTGAACCTTTTGGACCTCCTATTATTCCCCATGGCGCAGTTTAGAGTTCCAAGAGCTTATTGATGCTAATTTGATAGCTCTTCAAGACTACCTTCTTAGGAATTCAACCCAACTTCCTATTGATGGTCCACCACTTCAACAACTTTATCCTTATCGTAAAATCCCGAAATCACCCAATTTCCCTCCCAACTACTTGCTATAACCCAATTTACCAATCCTTCACATTATCAAACCAATCATCCTGGTCACACCCATTCCTCCCCATATTCCTCCAATCAACACAACTATCACCATAACCATTCCCATTACCTCTTTGGCCACTATCATTACTAGTGTCCCTACCCAATCTACCCAAATGATGTTTCCCATATCCAGACATCATAAATATTCTTTACCTCTCACATCACATGTAGATATCATTGTTTCCCAACCTCCACCTATGAGTGCTTTGCATTATGTGGTGTCTAATCCACCTCATCAACAATTTCCTCCTATTCATACCTACATTCCCATTCAACAACCAATCCAATCCCAACAATCACAACATCAAACATTACAACTCCTTATCAAATGATTCCTCAAACCCCACACATCCAAAACTTATAAAACACTTTATCAAGCTACTTTCCATGCCACACAATCAAAATCCCAACCTATCATCACATCGAATGATCATATCCATGCCTTAATGAATAGGTTGGCTAGTCTAGAGGCCGTTACCTTGGGACCCAAGGTTACATTATCTTACGAAAAAATATGTAATGAACCTATTCATTTGGTTGTTCCAATTAAACGTTACCCCCTCATTGGGAGATTCCCAAGTTTACCAAGTTCAATAGCAAGGAATATCCCCAACATCATGTCCATACATTTAAACACACATGTTACCTTATCACACATGATCAGGAACTTATGCTTCACACCTTCCCTATGTCCTTGGCTGGCCCAACACTAGATTAGTACAATGGGATTCCTCAACATTCCTTATTCTCCTTCACCCAACTTCCACAATTGTTCCTAGAGAATGTTTTTATTAATATTGTGTGTGAAATAGCCATTAATGACTTGTAAACCATTAGACATTTTGAGGATGAATCTATTACGGATTTTATCACACGATGGTGTGACATTATAAACCAACTATCATTTATTATTTCAAAAATTGAACTCATCGAGATATTATCAAATTCTTCTATGAAGCAGATTTCTTCTACATTACAAATCCAATATTTCCAAACATTCGAAGAAGCCTTCACCATGGTTCGTAAAATCAAAACTTGTGCCCTTGAGCAATACCAACTCAAACTTAAAAAGAACAAACCCAAAGTCAAGTTTACCAAGCCATCTACACACAATGATAAATCTAAGAGTGTGGTCAATACTATGGTCATCAAGTCTTCTTTTGCACCCACATCTAGCACATGACCTCAACAACGAGCCCCTAGACCTACGCCCAACTATACTCCCCTTGGAGAATCATATAGTTCAATATTTGACAAGTTGATGGTGGTTAATCTTATCACACTTCATCCAATCGACCATTTGATGAATCTATACCAAAACCTACGTGGTATCGTGATGATCATTACTGTAAATACCACCAAGTCCGAGGACATGACATAGAGAGGTGTCGAACCTTTAAATACCTAGTCTAAAGACTCATTGATCAAGGCAATCTTCAAGTGGAAAATCCTAATGCATCACCCAACCAACCACTTGACATCTTCAGAAAACCATTTCCCAACCACACACCAACAACTCAAGCCACCACTTCTTCTACATCCCAAGCGCCCAATGCTCATACCATAAACACTATCCATACCATTGATCAAGATCCTACCCCATCAACAACTTCACCTTCTTCATCAATGATCACACCTACCTCCTTGAATATTATTCCTACATCTACAAGCCCATTAACACTTATCCCTACAACCATACCAATCATACCTACATCTACCTCAAAGATCCATTCCTGCATCTACAACTACTAGATCAACCCCATTCACAAACATATCATTCTTACCCCTTGAAACATTTATGAAACCACCTAGTTCCACATCCACCATCGATTCAACACCTATATCTACTTCATTACCTATCCCATCTACTTCATCACTTATCACATCCACTTCATTGGATTCAACCACTTTATCCACATCTATCCCAACTTTACCCATTATACCATCCTTAGTATCAATCCCAATTCCTCTTTCCACACTTTTTCCCACCACATCAACTATTATCACCACATCCGTAAAATCTTCCACATCAATTTCATCATTTGAAGAATTTATGAGAGAATTCCAACTCACCTTGACTTTAAATGATATTCCCATATAATATACACAATCAAACACTTCTATATCAAAAAAATATTCACCTCCTTTTGACCTCATCATGTAAAAAATACTCCCTCGCTTGTAACACTACCTTCGGACCCTCCAATTGAGATTTTTGTCATCCCTCCTAAGGGTTCCTCTTCACGCAGACAAGGTCTAAAACCCTTGGCACATTTCATTAACGTTCTATTTTATGTCCTCACAATAAACTCGACATTCCCTCTCCTAAGATCGGACAAAATAATGCTACATAATCTATCTTAGGACCACATCCATCTCTTCTAGGACCAACTCCTTTATCAAGAGATTCTTCAAATCACCAATGAACTCAAGCCAAAACCATCAAATGCTTCTTCAAGAGCACAAATCATCACCAAAACTGAAATCAAGACACCAAATCCCCAAAATACTCTAACTTTATACTTGACATCCAAATCATCTCAAGCATCTGCTTCTTCCTCCAAGACCAAGATGTCTCATAAAGATAAGGCACCTCCTAATGTTTTGATCAAGTCTCATGCGGAATTTCTCCAACACTTACTATAAAGTTTTGACATCATGCTTCCACCTATTAGGGTGTTAGACCCAAATAGTAATAAGCCATCGTGGTTTGATTAAAATATCATTTGTGCCTACCATTGTACTCCTGGACATGATACCAAAGACTGCAAGCACTCCAAACCCTTGTCCACAACATCATCGAGGAAGATGACTTTCTTCTTGAAGAAAACCAATCTCCTCCTTCCACACCCACACCTTCAACCTCATCCATCCAAATGCATAAGTCCCCTCATTCATCATGGAATTTTGTGGCCATCCCACCTCTAAACGATGATTCTTTTGAGGATGGTCCCCCTTTATTCATCAATGCTATTTGGATATCCACTTAATCCAGCCCACATGATCCTAAGTCAACATCCCAGCTAAAATCCAAGACCTTTATCACCATTCCTCCTCCTAAGGATCTCACATCATCATTGAAACCTAAGGTTTCTTTCTTAGCTACCCTCGACCTATTGAAAAAGTATCGTCAAACAACTTCATCAAGCCCTAGTTAAGACGTCACTTTACAAGATCATCCAAAGCTCTTCGGACCATGACAAGCCCTCACTCGAAGCCTTAAAGAATATTTCAACATCCAGTGATGAGGCTCAACCCTTCACATCTCTTGTAGGAGCACTCACGCGCTTTCGTAGCTATTTAATTCGATAATACCGAGGTTCGAAGTCACACCCAAAGAACATGACCTTCCCTTTTCATCACGGTTAGAATCAATGATAATTTCATTTGATGATCCATGATCGATAATGGGGAAAACATTAGCATCATCCCATCACATAATTTCAATCATCTTAAGATCCGTAAATCCATAGTTGCCTAAAAACTCATGTTCCTTCATGCCTTCAATGATGCAATCACTCCTATCTTAGGAATAATTGTCCTTCCCATCTGCATTGGTGAGAAGATCCTCCATGAGGTCTTCTACATCATAAAAGGATAATTTCAATACAATGTTCTCCTTGGATGACCTTGGATCCACGCTATGTGTTGCGTCCCCTCTACACTTCATCGTTGTCTTAAATATGAGCATGAGGGGAAAATCTTGATGCTTCCTCGGGATTCTCCTCCCTTCCAAATTTACAACATGACCTATCAACCTAACAATCTCTTCGCTCCCAAGAATGATCCATCAACACCATCCACCAATTTATGCATCCCTTCATCCAAACTTCCCAACAATGACTCCCTGGATAAATTAATGGATAAGATCATGTTAGGGAGTATCGCCTTCTTGCAATTAATACCTTTCCCACTCCTCTCCATTTCAAAGAGACCCAACCAAGCTCTAATGTACCACCCAAATGTTGAGGATATCATTCCTTTTGGCCCTCCACATCTTTAAACCAACCTCATATATGGTGGTTTCAATACCCCTTCTTCTCACATCGTTGATATTCCACACACTAAAACTTATACTGGTGGTTTTGGATTTCTCAAAAATCCATCCTTCACCCACACCTACCTTTTACCATTACATATGGAAGGGATTTGGCATGGGACGTTACAAGCGGGGCTATGTGGCCTTATTATCGACCAATTCCACAATCCTCACGATAAGTTCCGGTTAGGCTATCAGAGCATTGATCGACCATGTTTCACCATCCGAGATGTACATGGACATGCCTTCTCCATCCTATCCATCCCATGAGTTCATGGATATGAATGACACCATGTATATTGCCTTTAGATTTTGTTTTAGTCTCCACCATTGCCTTGGGACTAATAACTTATGAGTCCGAGAATTTGACTAGGTTCCTTTCCCTCCGCCATCTAGAGATGATAGAAGAAGACTCTTCTACCATCAAAATTATTCAAATTGCATTGACAATGATGCCATTATTTCTCACATAGGGGTAGAGGATTATTATCTTCATAAGACCTTGCCATCTGACACATCCAATCTTCTCAATGAAGCCACCATCAACATCAATATTAGGACTCCCCAAGAGCCTCACATCCTCAAAGTAGGTCAATCCCTTGATCCACATGAGCTTGAGACTTTCACCGCATTCCTCTCTCATCATAGACAGGAATTTGCATGGTCATATTCATACATGCCAGGTCTTGACCCTTCTATTTTCATTCACAACATTGTCACCGTTCCTAATGCAAAAATAGTTAAGAAGAAGCTTTGCTAAATGCACCCTTGAGTTTCCCTCCTTGTCAAAGAGTTGTTGCAATGTCTTCTTTCTACCAAGTTCATCATCACCATTGACTATCCCCAATGGGTTTCTAATATCTTACGCCCGCTAAAGCATTTGGAAACCTTCATATATGTATTGACTTTAAAGATCTCAATCTCACTTGTCCTAAAGATGATTTTCCTCTTTCCAACATCGATCAACTTGTGGATCTTACCATAGGTCATGAGATGATTTATCTTATGAATGGTTTTTCTTTTTATAATCAGATTCTTATTGCCCCAGAAGACCAACATAAAACTTCATCACCCCTTGGGGGACCTTTTGCTACCACATCATGCCCTTCGATTTGAAAAAATATGGAGCTACTTATTTGCGAGCAAAGTGACTTACATTTTTCATGATATCATCCACAAAACCATATAGGATTATGTCAACAATATTTTAGATAAATCTATATATTGACATGACCATATTTCTATTCTTAAAGTCCATTTTGAATTCCTTATTTGCGTTTATCTTCATCTCAATCCAACCAAGTGTGTGTTTGGAGTATTAACTGATAAATTCCTTGGATTTATCATATCTCGAAAGGAATGATAACTAGATCGTACCAAGCCAAGAAAATAGATGCTAATCAAACACCACAATCAATAAGATGAAAGTAATTCACCATAATAACTTTACATAAAACCTTTGCAAACAAATGAACAACAATATCATATATTATTATGGAACTCAATGCAATACATTGAGAATGGGCCTTGCTTAAATAGGTAAGGAATAACAATCTAAGAACCAATCAAGGTCATAGATCAAGCCATAAATCAAGGAAATAACTAGTCATCAAAGAACTAGTCAAGACCATAGATTTAGGAGAGAACTAGATATCAAGGATCTAGTCAATACCATAAATCAAGGAAATAACTAGTCATCAAAGAACTATTCAAGACCATAGATTTAGGAGAGAACTATACCTAACAACTATATAATATCTCCTAATATCTAAATAAGATAAAATAAATATCCACACACATAAGTGGGTGAGGATAAATACAATAAAGGTAAATAAAGTACCTAGGTGAACATGAGCTAAGGTAAATACCTACTCTAACACCCCTCTCAAGTGAAGCTAGGGGCCAAAATAGAAGTGGCATGTCCATAGTATGAGTCCCGACAACTAGGCCTGATGAGGTACTCATGTACAATAACTGGGAAAAAAGAGACACTGCAAGGTACCTAAAACTAGTAACAATAAAGTAAAAGAGAGTAAAAACCCGCTCCAAGGCATCCCAAGAAGCTCAACTCAAAAAAATTGTACAATACTGAAGAAGTTTGGTCTGAATCACCGCTTTCGATCATAGAAATCAAAAACAACTGACACTAGGATTAACCATAATAACACCATATAAGGAGACTGTCAATGGAGTGACGTCAAAAGTGCAAAAAAAACCAAAAATAATTCGACCAATTGCTGAAAATAGGTGTGCCACAATCCAAGAACAATAACCAAAGCAACAAGGCAATGACACAAACTCTAGAGTGTCATGATCCAAGAAAATCCAAAGTAACAAGGCAAGGACACAAAACTCGAAGAAATAGGATCAACACTACACCCTCCCATACTACTGAATGGGTGGAGTGATGCTACAAATCTATATGAGTTTCCCAAAATCAACTACTTGAACACTGAAAAAATAACACTAGACTTCACCAAAATAGATCCCCACAAGAGATATTATCAACATGCCAAAAGTGTCGAAAATACAGATACAAAATCTCTCAATAAACAAGAGAGATACACTACACCTAGCTAAAGAAAAATGCTCAAAACAAGAAGCATCACAATGCAAAAGGTATAAAAAGTGGAGCAAGAGGCCGAATGGTGGAGGAGCCATGCCTATAGAGTCCTCTTAATGAATGCCTATGTCACCACCATGAGTGATCAGATATCCACCCCAAATCAACATGGATGGATGAAGAAGATGCCTACATATGACTTGGTGTAAAATGCACAATGGGTGCATGCAAAATAACATCAGAATGTGTGTCAGGTTGATCATGTCTGACAACTGAAATCTTAGGTTTCTCAAGCCTAAGTGAAGATGTAGAACTCATGTGTTTCTCATGATCCTCAAAAAGAGTCGAGCGAACAAACAAAGGAGCTCTATCAATGTGTGATCCCAATGAAGTATCTGCTCGAAAACCAATGTCATGATGAGAATTCCACTTAACATGTGGAATAGAGGAAACAATACCCTGTGAATGTTTGCCAATGACTCTTCTAGTGATACCCATAGAACGGAGCATGTGTGAAATAAATGCGGTGGTATGCATCTCAAAAAGCCATGCAACTAAGCAAAAGTAGGATACACAACATGTGAGTGGTACCGTAATAGGCACGAGATGTGGAAGATCATGCGAAGAACAAGCTTCATAGGTGTATGAGCATCAAGATCGGGAACAAACTCAAAGACCGATAGACCAATGTTAGTGGGTTCGGGAGTAATAGCTGCAAGTGGACTAGGAGCATGGATATGGCTATCCAAAATATCATGGTGATCTTTGTAGGCTAGCAAGGTGTTGCTACGGGGAGTGGATTATTGTATCCTTTTTGTGAATGAGTGATTGTAGAAGATAATTTCATTTCTTGAGTGATCTATTTTCTTCCAAAAATTTTACAATATCCTCTTGAAGTCCATACACTTAAGAGAAAATCATATCATTCTCAGAATCCATGATAGATACAAAATGCAACTCCCGTAAGTTCGGGACGTCAGTGCTCAACCGAAATCACGTCCACAATTAATTACAACACTCCTCCATATTTGTCACTTTATAATTATAGTTCAAGTCTCAAAATAAATATTTCCAATGGAAAGAGCATGAAAAAATAATCACTTTTGCAAAAAATGACACTCAAAATTGAGTTACCAATCAAAAGTTACAAGCTTTTTAATATTTTACTCTATTATTTATTTTAGTTGCCACTAAAACAAAATAAATTGTTGTTACCTTCACCACAAAAAAGAACTTAAAGGGGGCTGAGGTTAAGCACCTACTAGTAGGAATCACAAGCTTTAAGCCCTCATATGACCATACCTTATGTCCAAGGGATAAGGATTTTAACGGTGTCTCTTCTAGTAAAAATACTATTTTTGGACTGTGTACACTGATCACCTTTGTTTGCCAAAAATAGCAGCCTGCTGATTTTCCCAGCAAACAAAAAATGTGCACAACATCCTTGGACCCCTGCCAAAAAAGGAAAGATCTGAAATTCTTTTGCACGTAAACTCAAAAATGGTATGCCATACTAGAAAAATACCCAGTGTAGATCTCGCAATATCCAAAACCCAAAAAAATGTTTCCTCGGTTTCTTAACCGTGTGGTACGAATCCCAAGGTGAACTGTGTATTTCATTTGCAACAAAAAAAACAAAAAAATGATTACCTCTAGAAATGGATGAGTTTTTACGATCTTTGGGTTTTCACGTCTTCGGATCTAATGGAAGCCTCTGCTTTTGCATACAAATATTTTATTTGCAAAATAAAACTTACAGACGGATGTCAACAATAATCTCTTGCTCTGATACCATGAAAGGAACGATAACCAGATCATACCAAGCCAAGAACACAGATGCTAATCAAACACCACGATCAATAAGATGAAAGCAATTCACCAGAATAACTTTACATAAAACCTTTGCAAACAAATGAGCAGCAATATCATATATTATTATGGAACTCAATGTAATACATTGAGAATGGGCCTTGCTTAAATAGGTAAGGAATAACAATCTAAGAACCAGTCAAGGTCGTAGATCAAGCCATAAATCAAGGAAATAACTAGTCATCAAATAACTAGTCAAGACCATAGATTTAGGAGAGAACTAGACATCAAGGATCTAGTCAATACCATAAATCAAGGAAATAACTAGTCATCAAAGAACTATTCAAGACCATAGATTTAAGAGAGAACTAGACATCAAGGATCTAGTCAATACCATAAATCAAGGAAATAACTAGTCATCAAAGAACTAGTCAAGACCATAGATTTAGGAGAGAACTATACCTAACAACTAGATAATATCTCCTAATATCTAAATAAGATAAAAGAAATATCCACACACATAAGTGGGTGAGGATAAATACAATAAAGGTAGATAAAGTACCTAGGTGAACATGAGCTAAAGTAAATACCTACTCTAACAATATATATTACGAGAATTGAAGCTGACCCTATGAAAATCAAAGAAATCATTGAAATGCCTTTTCCTTACAATATAAAGAAACTTTGTAGTCTTCTCTGTTGACTTCACGGTCTCGCCACTTCATTTCCCAAATTTCAGATTGTTTCCAACCCTTTCATCATCTCCTTCATAAATACATAGAATTCAATTGGGATCATAATTTCCATAAGGATTTTGATGAACTTAAAAAAATATTTTGTCTCTACCAATGCTCACACCTCCGTGCAAGGGGGAGCCATTTTATCTATACATCTCTGCTACTAATCACGCTCTATGGGTTATGTTAGCACAACTATGAGACTCATTACAATGAAGTTAAAAATTTGTGTTGCAATCTCTTCTTTTCCACCTCTAAACTTCAACACTATCTTCTCAATCAAAAGACTTATGTTGTTACTAGTTTTCATCTTCTTAAGATAATGCATTCTAAACCGTATCACAACGATCATATCACTTGATGGCTCAATCTCATCACCAAGTTTGACCTTGAGTTTATTTCTCAAAAATCCATTAAAGGCCAAACTATTGCAAACCAATTAGTAGAAGCCCCTCTTCCTAGTTTGCATCTTCCTCATGAGCAGTTCCTAGAAGAATCCATTAATCACTTTTATCATGAGTATGAAACCCTTAAAATGACTCTCTTCTTTGATGGTTCTAAATGTCAGTAAGGGGGAGGTGCTAACATTTTTCTCTTTCCTCCTAGGGATGCTCTTATTCCCCTTACAAACAAACTCAATTTTGAGTGCACAAATAATATGGTGGAGTACAAAGCCCTTATCTTAGGCCTTGAAACCGCTCTCTTTCTAGGTGTTCAAATTCTTGACATCTATGGGGATTCTAAACTTATCATCAAACAAGTCACAGGTGAGTATCAATGTAAAAATGACACTCTTCAAAAATATCGATACATTGTTCATCTCTTCCTCGAGGCCTTCGATTCTTATATTATCCAAGTCATCCCTCATTCGTCAAATCGTTTCACAATATGATGACATCTCTTCTGCTCTCATCCGAATCTAAAATTTCTGTTGTCATTCACCATAGTGATTTACCATTTCATGAGTTACCTTACGTTAATCTTGTTGAGTCCATTGTGTCGGATATTTAGTATTCCCAAATCTTTGATGATGTATCCAAATCCGTCATTCCACCCAATCTATCCAAGAATGCTAGGAGGTATTTCCTTTAGTGTGTTAGCTGCTATGTGATACTTGATGAAATTATTTATAAGCGTGGATTTGATGGTATTCTCATTCGATGCCTTAAATACCATGAATCTTCTTGTGTTATCCAAGAATTCCATGATGGTATTTGTGGTAGACACTTTAGTGGCTTATTTGTTGCATGAGTGCATTCTTTTCCTTGGCTATTATTGGCCTCCCTCAATCATGAATATTGTGAGTATGTTAAGAAATGTGAAAAATGTCAGTAGCATTCCAATATTATTTGCATTCTTAGTCAACCTTTACATTTGGCTCAGAACTTTGGCCCTTTTCACAATGGGGTCTTGATCTCATTGGTCTCATCAATCCTCGGTCTTCACAACAACATCACTCTATCATCACTACAATCGAATACTTTACCAAGTGGGTGGAATAAATTCCCCTCACCTCCACTAAATCTGGTCTAATTATTAACTTCATCTACCAACACATCATTTTCGCTTTGGCATCCCTCACAAACTCATCATGGAAAATGGAAAGTCCTTTAAAAACAAATATCTCAAGAAATTTTGTGACTCATTCAACAACCAACTTAGTTTCTCTTCACCGTATTTTCCTCAAGCTAACGGTCAAGCCAAATCATCTAATAAAACCCTTCAAAACATTCTTGCAAAACTATTGATTAGTCAAGATGTAATTGACATATTCATCTCCCCTTCGCTCTTTGGCTTATCATACTAGCATCCACATTTTCATGGGAGCTACTCCATTTTCTCTCATGTACATATTTGAAGTCATCCTTCCTCTCTAAGTCCAAATTTGTTCCTTGCGTGTGTATCTTTGTAACTTCTTCTCTCGGTGAAGATTACCACAAGGAGCATCTAGCATAGCTCGAATTTTTGGATGAACATCTTCTCCTCGCTCTTGAACACCATCATATTTATCAAGAGCGCATAAAGTGTGCTTACAATAGTCACCCCAAAGAGTGTAAAGGAGCCAACTGGAAAGTTTTCCCCCATCTGGATTGGACCATACATTATCACACATAAGTAAGGGTCGGGAGCCTATTGTTCGGCCTCCTTGATTGTAAAGCGTAAGTAGTGTCACTTAAGGCTTTGCACTTGCAACCATTATACTATTAACATGTATACCAGTGAGAACTTAGTCATATCTTTACATCATCATGTTAAAGATCAAAATCACTAAGACAGGGGGTGAATCAATGCGGATTAAAACTGCTTCTTAATGCCAATTTTAAATCCTTTAATGTTGTGCGGATTTAAACTATGAGAATTTAATCAAACATATGTCATGCACAAAGAAATATAACACCGAGATTACCTGTGGGAAACCATTTTGGGAGAAAAACCATCGAAACCATTTCTCATATTACACAAAGAAATGACTTGCAAGAATATTACACATCCTACAATTGATTACCAACTCAACTTGTGAAGCACCCACTTCACAATTTTTAGCAACTACCAACTTACAAGGAGCACCGAACCCTAATTTAATCAACTACAATTGATCTTTTACAGCACCAACCCACAAGGAGGCTATAGCCCCCTAAAAATTATCAACAACTTAGACTTAATTTACATGTGATTTGTTGATCATCTAGTTCTTGTAATTTATTTTACAATAGATTATGATCACCTTTCTATATATGTTTGTGTTCTTTGTTTTATTCTCTTCTGCTCCTCCGATTCGATCCTCTACTCAATCAACCTATTGACCTTATGATCATTCATCGATGAATCTTTGATTCATCAATATTCACTCCTCTTTCCTCTCTCTTTTCTTCTGTCACTCTTTCTTAGCTTGATTGCATCGTATTTTGTCTTTTGAAGCTCTTCGTTAGCTGGAGTGTTTCTTTTCTTAATCAAGCAACCACATCAAATGGCTCCAAGTTTAGAATATATTATCAATCAAACCCTTCTTTTCCTTTGATTTGTGTGTCATGTATCTTCTTGATCTGTTTCCTAAGAATTCAAACTAATAAATGCATATAGCTAACACTAGATTTTGTTTCTTCTATATTTGGCTTTATTACACCATTTTCCATGCATGTGCAAGAGCAATTTATTAGTTGTTCCTAAAAATAGATTTTCCCATATTTTTAGAATTTACGACGTGATCAAGATGAGAAATCCATTTTATTCTTCAATCATTTATTTCTTCTTGAAGCTTGAATTCTTATAGAAAATTTCAAATATATTTCCCAAAGAAAATAAGCATTAAATGTTGGTAAGCTGGAGCAATGATTTTATTTGTTCTTCATGGAGATCAAGTGGTATAATTAGCCTCAATCACCTGACAATTGAATCACCATCTATTTTGGAGAAAAACTCTCACCTGTTCATGTTTGCATCAAATTTATTTCCTTCGAACCTTGTCTAGTCAATATTCTATCATTTCGTGGCTTTTCCTTAGCTCCTCCGACTTTCTTCTTTGTATCATGGCACTTGCCTTTGTTTAGCAAAGATTTATCCTTTCTTGGAAACTTTTTAGTTATTCATGGATCTTCCATTTTTCTCACAGATTTCCCAATATCTCATGGCCATCCTCCTTATCCAATGCCTTTCCATGACTTTGTTCTTTATACGTGCTTCGTTTCTTTTACTTGCAGATTTTATAGTCATCTGTGGTTTCCACAGTTCTTTAGGGATTTTCTTTTATTTGTGGCTTTGCTTCTGACTTCCTTATACTAGAAGATTTTCCCTTACATCATTAGCTTCATTAATCTCACTCACGGCTCATCCTTTGGCTCCTTTAGCTTTGGAAACTACATTCCTTTACCCACAACACCCACTAAGCTTCTACGACTTCTTCTTGAGCTCCGCGGCACTTAATGCAGAGTTTGGCGGATACTACAAGACTACCGAGGCTATCTCCTTATGTCTATGGCTTACACAAAAACTAAGTAAGTCCCTTAGACCTTATCCTTAATTATCATGAAGCCTTTATGAGTTGACACTACCAATCAACCTTCATCTTCTCAGCTTTCTCACTTTACCAGTTTAACTCCTTTTTCCATCAATGTAGCTTGACATTAGCTTAATCCATCTTGACATCAATGAAAACACATATAACACCGACAAAGGTCCAACACATCCCTCCATCATTAGCCTCTTCCATCTATCATTGTAATGATTTGGAACTATGTGGTCTACCGTCACTTTCCTAGACACGACCTTAAATATGGGCACCATGGCTCTATCCATAGCATTTTCCTTATGGATAGGTTCTCCCTTTTGGTGAGGAATCCATGATCATTGCATCCATCACCCTATTATTTACCTATTTGAAACCATGCAAAGGGTTCATGGGTGTCTCTTGTACATTCATTTCCCCCTCCCAAGTAATATACCTAGTTATTTCCTCGCTCTTCCCCATGTTAAAGTCAAAATTCATGGTGCTCTTATCTAAATAAAATCTATTAAAAAAATAGTGCTCCCATGAAGGATAGTTGTTAAAAAAATCAAATCAAATCAAATAAATAGACCAGTCCCTCGAAGGATGGCTACCATGTATATCATTCTTTCCATCTATATCAAATATAAAGTAGACCACCCTCGAAGGATGGCTAATATTTTGTTTTATGGCATCAAAGGCTTCCCGCATTGATCATCCTTCCATTTTATTCGCATCTTAAGAAATCTTCCCACATTGATCAGTTTATTCTTTCCTCTTCTTAGAGATGGGGCATAGATGTAGGGAAAACCACTCATAAAGAACCCTCTTCTCGTGTACAAGTTACATCACAAACCCATTTTTCATGTCGACGTTAGGTTCATGAGTTCATTCCATACCTTTCTCTCATGATATTTGGTATAACTAACTATTGTTGGTTATATGCTAACATCATTTTTTTGGTCGCATGTGCCTTGCGTTACTTGGATCCTCCTCTTGTTTACCTCCAATTTGGTTGGAGTCATAGTTTTTACACATTTTCCTCGATATAACATAACATCATTCATACCCTTTAGTCACATCTATTCTTATTTTATCTCATTTAATATATTGTCTCATCTATCATCTGATTATGCCTTTTTTATCTAATCAAATATTATCCAATCTATCTCATCCTAGGTCCAATTTTGTGGCCTTCTTTGAGCATTATATCATGTATTTTCCTACCTCTTATTTTTGGCCATCTTCGTGCTCTTTTAGGGCACAATTTCATATTATCTAAAGTCCACCCTTGTGGCCATAATTTCTCCCCTTGCATATGTATATGATTATCTCATCATTTGTTTCTATTTTTTGCCTTTTTTTTGTGTCCTTTCTTTGAGGTGCCCAGACGTCGGAAAAGCGACAAGCGGGTGTGGGAATCTATAGGTAACTCTTCCGCGTACCCGACCTCCCGAGGTCGTGCCGAGACAGCCGGTGGGGATGGAACATACGTGGGATGCAGACAAACTAGTTGGGCAATCTAATGTCTTCGATACGCACTAATGGAATTTGTGAATCTAAGGCAAAGAAGGCCCTTCTAACTTGGACTGGTGTGATAGATCGATCGGCAAGGATGACTGCTCGAAGGCTCCAATCAATATCGAGCTCTGGCGTGATTCAATCTATGGGTTGTGGAATACGTGGGAAATGACCTGGGATAGTTTCGTGTATGTCTCCAGATAAGGTCATATGGTGGATGGTGGAATACAATTGACTCTACGGATGATTCTCTGGCCTAGTCCAAAATTCTCTAGCTTTCGTTAGCTGTTATATCTAGTAAGGACAATTGTTTGATGATGATGGGTGGAAGTGGAGTGGATTGGAATACTAGTGTGCATAGGCCAGTGTTTATATCTGATTGACTTATGGATTCGTTAGGCTGTGGAATTTGTGGGTCACAACCATAGACTCTTGGTTGTTGTGGTCCTGTTATGGTCATATACGAAATCAAGTCCTAATTCCTAGTATCCAGTAATCATACGCTTTCTCAGCTTCTATGTTTAGGACCAATAACTGTGTGATCTTCTCAGAATATCTCACAGGCGTTCATGCAACCTGGATCCTTAAACTAGTATCTATGTCTGTGAGAGTGTCTCCTGCACCTGGCTATGGGACCAAAGGATCACAACCAAAGGTTTGTTCTCTTTCAAACCCTTCTACAGTCATGTGAATGTTTTGCCTAGGGCAATCTGTAGTTCGGTTGATTTGACCAAAACGTGTGTGCTTGGTCGTCTTCTATATTTAACCCTCTCAACTGAGAACTGATTAGTTGTAAATCTATTGTTGTTTGGAAGACTTGTATTCTAAGGTTCTGGTCTATGTCAATTATTGCTGTGACGAGGTTGGGTTGAGGTACGATTGGCTCAAATACGTATTCCCTGGGCTCCCGAGGTCCCGTGATTGTCATACAAAACAAAATGTAAATCTAACTGCAACAAAGCAAATTTTGACTATCTAAAACATATATAACTTCTATTTTTGTATTTAACTTTCTAAGAAGAAAAGCAGCTATTTAAACGTATCTAGAAATAACAACTAAATAACAATTTAAAACAAACAAAATAACCGAGTGTAGTTATTTGTCTGTGTAATTTGTAGATTTATTCTAAATAATGAAATAACTTGCTTGATCTATTTGTGTAATTCTCGATCCTACCTCAGAAGTGAGGAGTGAATCATAGTTTCTCAGAAACTATCAATCCCCACAGCTTCCCTGGCAATATCGAGAATAGAATTTACTGAAATGAAGCAATTAACTACTTTATTTGATATGATTCTAACTAGAACTTTGAAAGTTAAAACCTGGATTCCGCAGAACAGTGGTGAATCTGATGGTGTGTGTGATCTTGTCCCCTCAGTGTGATCTCCTCGTTCTTTCATGTTCACGTGGATCCAGAAAAGCGTGTAATGCTAGCATCGACAGAAGTAGATATTGGGACAAGGACAACTCAGAATGCAGACTGAATATAATGCGAGTAGGAGAGGGATAGCGCAAGAGTACAGAGCTTGGCTTATGCAATTCCTAGCGGGATTTACTACGAGTCATGCAACATAAAGCATCCAAAACTTGAAACTATCCTGTTTGAAGAGCAAAACCTACAACTTTAATGGCTTCCTAAGCTATTCTACTCCAATGGATTGGATAAAACAACAACACCGTTTGCACAAGCTGGATATGTGGCTTACCAACAGTTGAACAATGCTAACTAGACATATAATGAACTAAACCAAGCACTCTAAGAAAAATGAAAGCTAAGTCTATTGCAAAGAGAAATTCAGAGACAAACTTCAGGGCCATTTGCTTGAGCACAAGCCATTTATTTATAGCTTTCATTCACCCAAAGATCAAAACCAAACTGAACTCTAAAACTATAAACAATGGCCAAACACTATTCCAGGGGACCAAAAACATAAATGCAAGCCCAAGTCGGCAAGGAAAAGCTGGTGAAACGTTGATCTTTACGTGAGTCACGTCAAAACACTTTCTAGAAAATGCGTAAAGGACCGCCGCTCTGAGCAGGTGGTGGCGGCACAGGACCGCTACCCCGATTAGGCCCGTGGCGGTCACGAGACCACCGCCCAGGTAGGGTGGCGGTTTCATCACTGAAGAGCAAAAGGCCAAGAAAAGAGAGGAAAAAGGAAAAACAAAGGACGCGGGGGCTAAGTGGGGCATGCGGGATGTTAACGCACACTCCGAGAGCTTTTCCGGATCCCGAACACCTTGCGAGGAGACCTGTATCATCATTGGGGCATTTGTTACACTTTTTCGGGCAAGATACAAGACTTACAATTTTGGGTACGTACATATTGCCCCCTCGGAGAAGCGTTTTAGCCATGAAGAGGCGTAAAATAGTGGGTCCAAGTATGGCAGTCCCGAAATGGGAAGTTAGAAGTTATACCTGACACATCCGTGTGTTGAAATGATGCCATCCAAAATTCCCGCTACCTGCAAAATGAAAAGAGAACTCAAGTGCAGATAGATACAATAGTTTGAAAAATAAACGCTAAGAATAACAGGGAATGAGAACGTACCATTTGTGCGGGGATAGGAACTTACCTCCATCAGCGCTCCAAACCTGTGAAAAAGTTATTTTAAAACGAAACAGAGTGCCATATATATGAAAGTGGGCCCATTTTCCTATTCATTTGTGTGAGTCGATTTGATTGATTTTGAGCTCTGGGACCCACGGTGACGGTTTCTTGCGTGAGTAGAGTCGAAACGTCGCAGCGAGATCATGATCATGCCTCCACGTGCGGAACACCGACCTCAGCGATCACAAAGTTAGGTTTTCTTCAGTTTATTATTTTTCCCCCTTAATTTTGAAATGCTAAATACTCTATAATGGGGGGGTCATTTTTGAAAATGCTAGGTTCAAAAGGTCCACCTAGGGGGGGCGCCTACTGGGTAGGCTTTGTTTTTAGTTAAAATGGTCTTTTCTGGCACTTTTTAGGCCTTTTTAGGTTAAAAGCCCGCGTGGGTTTTCGGACCACGACCGCCGCCCGGCCTGTGGTGGCGGTTAGATGACCGCCACCCTATTGGTGGTGGCAAGTTACATGACCGCCTTTAAGGCGGCGGTTACAAAACCGCCTCCCTACCCAGGGTGGCGGTTTTGCACAGAATGCAAAAAGAACTTGTTTTTGAGATTATGTTTATATTTTTAGCATTTCTACGTGTTTTTATGACTTTCTCAGCATTGTCTCGGATGCTAACTTAGTTTGTTTTGTGTGTTTTTGGGTGTATGCAGGCGAGAGAGGAGTACATCCGATGGAGCAGAGAGAGAGAGTGTGATTGGCTCTCAGGGGTATTAGATGCCCTCTCACAGGATGAGGAGGACACACTTCAGAGGGCTGGCATATTGCGCATATCGCGCGTGCCCCATGTTGCACCATCTAGTCACATCCTTTGTGACTTATTCTCTTACTGGGATGTAGATCGGAACACCTTCCGATTGCTAGGGGTCCGTGGCGAGTGGACCATTACATTGGAGGACGTCTACCACATTCTGGGGGTCCCGATCATCGGGAGGTGACTCACTTTGGAGACAGCAGGCTCACGGGCACAGATTGCACAATGGGTGACTTATATGGGAGATGCAGCCATCTCCACGGGGTCGAAGAAGGGGGTGAGAGTTCGATCCATTCCTTCTTTGCCCATCCCCGTATTTCGTCAGGCCATCATGGGGATCCTTGCCTCGAGATTGATCGGGGACAAGGGAGGGGACACATTGTTATACTGTTGGGCCCCCATTATTGCACAGATAGAGGGCCACGGCCGGATATACGCTTGGGGAGCAGATATTCTTGGGACCACCTACCACGATCTATACAGGGTGGTCCGTTTACAGGGGCAGTCGTTGAGCCACCCGACTCTAGTCATGAGTTGGGTTTATGAGCATTTCATCCCCTATGGCAGGGGTGTGGAGGTGGCAGATCCTGGAGCTGTTAGGGCAGCCGAGATGGACAGACATGTCGGTGCTTAGAGCACCTCATCACCCAGTTGCCCTGACTACCACCGATATGGAGGTGACACCATACCAGACCATGGCCGGTATATGGGGTGAGGAGGCCCTTACCTTGATTTCCTGCTCCACCACAGGGCAGCTTATGATAGAGTGGGACGAGTGGAGGTGCACCCCTTTGGCCGAGTTCCTCAGCAGTTTGGCCTTCCATACGTGGGTATGCTTCCCCCAGTGGCACCAGTTTATAGATCAGTTCGCGAGGCCAGAGGGGGGCCTAGAGGCCGAGGTTGGACAGTGATTACTCCTGGCATTCCCATTGCAGCCAGGAGGATAGTTCGTGCTAGAGGGAGAGCCGGTGCGCCTCGGGCACCTTTGCTTTAGATTGCTGCGGGTCCTGCTCATAGCAGCGATGACCCTATTGATATTGACTCCGAGTCCGAGGAGTTTACAGAGGGAGGGACAGAGGAGGAGACCGAGGACAACGATCCTGAGTGGCATGACACTCAGGATATTATGCAGGCAGAGAGGGCTGAGCAGAGCGCAGAGAGGGACACTCTAGTTTCAGAGGAGCCACTCTCTCAGGGCCATGGTGGAGAGGATGAGTCCGTTGCGGGGTGACATGTTGCTCCTGCCACAGGAGCAGCCCTCAGTCGGCAGCGGCATCCGTGGCAGGTGCCGGCCCCAGCGACCCATCTTGGAGGCCTGGGGATCCGAGTAAGTTACCCTTTCTCCCTTTTAATGTTTATTTGTAGGCTCTCCTTAGTTGTTTTTTTGTATCTTTTAGCCTCTTGCTTAGTTTCTAATTCGTTTTCTCCTTTGTTTGCAGAGACTGTTGATGAGTGGCGGGATTTGATCCGCAGGGTATGTACCGATTCCCTGATGATCCCCATGGATAGGACGCGCAGAGCTGTCCGTAGATGCTGGGGAGCCTTCAGCAGCCGGTAGGCATACCGACGTTTTTGCTCCTAGTCTGGCATGTGGCCAGGATGGTATCGACCCTTCGCACCGAGCTAGCGGGCTATAGGACGGCTGAGCGTCTTATGAGGAGCCGTTCTCGTGGTGAGACCGCGGCTGCTCCTAGGGATCCTGAGCCCTCCGTACATTCAGAGCGCCGGCGTAGCCGGAGTCCTAGGCGTGGGCGTGCACCTTCGGAGGGGTCACGTAGGGATTGAGAGGCCACTTGGCTCTCGTGTATTTTGTATTATATATTTCTTTGTATATCACGGGCTCTTTGAGCATTTTGACCATGCTTAGTGCATGATGGCATTGTATATAAATGTTGATCATTTATATATATGCATTTGTTTTGGATCAAAATCTTGGCACTCATGGTTTCTTTTCTATTTCCAGTTTCTTTGTATATACTACGATGTATGTTTATATGCTTTTTAGAATGTATGCAATGGAGAACAAATGATGCAAATGTTTGTTTCCTTTTGTGTATTTCATGATGCTGATATATGTAGATGTAATGTGATTTTGAATCTTAGTTTCCGTAAGCAATTTTGGATACCTCATGTTTGTTTTGCAAAGTGATGAATATAACCAGTATGATGAACAGATAAACTTGCCCCACTCCTAACTCCACGCAACTAGTAAGATGCGAGGGCTCTTCACCGAGAGCTAGAAAGGGCACAAGTTATGAGGTGTAGCTGAAATGATAGCGATGAAAGACAGACAAAGCTTTGGTGGAACCAAATAGGAAACTACAAGCTTACTCCACCCGAGTGACTTCATAGTTTAGAATGCAACTTACTTTGCGGTTTATCTAGACTTAGATCCGTAGATGGCCACATAGTAGACAAAATCTGGGTTTTTAGGATTTTAACTCTCTTGGAATTTTGAACATCTGATTCATTCGTTTTTGACTCAAAGTTTGAATTGTTTGTTTATGACTTTTAACGTTTGCTTTGTCAAGAGGACCCCCTATACTTTGCCCCATGCTACTAGTAAGAAGCGTGGGTTTATCACCATGGACAAGGTATAGGCGAGTAAGGGCATTTCCATCCTTTCCCAACCCTACATCACTAGTAAGAGATGCAAGCTCATCACCGAAGGTTGGTGGGGCAAGGAAATGTGTAAAATTAAAATTTTCTGTTTAATCACTTGTTGACTTGTTTTCTTGAGTAAAATGTCAGTATGTGCTTATTTCCAAAGAGATATACATATGGGATAGATGTGACACCCTGAAGCTTCTAGAACAGACCATAGGTAAGGCACCTATCCTAAGAAGAAATCAAAGTGAGAATAAACTTGCAGATCTTGGTATGGTTACCGTTAAGACTTCGTCATGTCTGACTTTATTTGATAAAATGATTCTGAGATGATTTGATGATATCACGAAAATGGAGAGGTATGATTAGAAAGTTTATGCCAACAACATCATGAGTTTGTAATGAATTACTTTGAGGATAGATTCCTTGATCACCATTTATGTAAGAAACAAGTGGACAAAATGATCTTAATCTATATGAAGATGCAATGTAGATAATTATAAGTAGTGCTAGCCGCTTATGCGTAGAACCACTTGAGGTGAAGGGAATTGACTGTTTCACCAAATTCCTCACCTTCTAGCATACATAAGAGGTATGCACCATTTCCGTAGTCCTTCATGACTCGGTATGGGCCCAACCATTTGGGCCGGAATTTCCTTCCTTCGTTGGTCTTCTTGTCGATCCGGCTGTCTAGCCTTAGAACTAGATCACCTTCGTATATGTCACATTCATAGACCTTCTTATTATACTGCCAGCACATTCGGTCAGCATAAGCTCTATGCCATTGTTCAGCATCTAATCTAGTTTCATCTAGGCTTTCTAGTTGGGAAAGATGTGCTTCTCTATAAGCGTCTTCATCCAGAATCCCTTGTAGTGAAATGCGGAGACTGGGTATTTCGACCTCAAGTGGGAGAACTGCTTCTGCCCCAAATACTAGTGAGAAAGGAGTTGCTCCCATTGGTGTTCTTATTGAGGTTCGGTGGGCCCACAAGGCCGGATATAACTTCAAATGCCAATCTCGTTTGTTTTCTTTTACCGTTTTAAGGAGAATGGCTTTCAGTGTCTTGTTTGTCGCTTCAGCCTGTCCGTTGGCTTGGGGGTAATACAAGGAAGCCGTATGATGGCTTATCTTAAATTTATTGCATAGTTTGTGAACCTCTTCATTATTAAAAGAAGTTCCATTATCAAAGATAATGATTGTCAAGATACCGTACCTACAAATGATTTGGTTCAAAATGAACTTGGCGATTACAGTAACTGTGCATACAGAGTAAGAGGCATAGCCTCTACCCATTTGGTAAAATATTCAGTGGCCGTGATTATAAAATTATGGCCATCTGTGGATGAGGGAGAGAATTTCCCTATTAAGTCTAGACCCCATGTAGAAAAGGGCCATGGAGTAGCGATTGGTTGCAGAGCTTGTGCCGGCATGTGGATCTCATGGGAGAATTCTTGGCACTTATGACACCTGCGTACAAACTCTATTGCGTCATGTTCTAGAGTGGGCCAGAAATAGCCCATTCGATGTATTTTTCGAGCGGTGGCATGGCCACCGAAGTGGCCTCCACATATTCCACTGTGAGATTCATGGAGAATCTTCTTGGATTCTTCCGTGTCGACACATCTTAGGAGCATTCCATCGAATGCTTTTCGGTAGAGCACTTGCTCTATAATGACGTATTTAGCTACGATAATGCGTAACCACCTTCTTTGTTGTGGTGTAACTCCTTCTGGGTACGTATGGTCCATGATATAATTAATGATATCCATGTACCAAAGGCACTCAGAGATAGAGGGTCGGGTTTCGATGTAGTATACACACTCATCTGGAAAGTCTAAATCTACTAAATCACCTCCGTCTAATGGGTTGTCAGCTAACCAATCCGCAATGATTTGTCCCTTAACTGACTTCTGATTTACAAATGTTAATTCGAATTCTCCCATTAAGGTTATAAAACGTCCAGCCTTTTTAGACAATGACCCTTGTGTGAGGAAAGTCCGTAAATGGTCCGTTTTTACCATGACCCTCGTTTCTTGATTCAGCATATAGTGTCTTAGGCGTTTAGTAGCAAAGACTATGGCAAGGCATTCTCGTTCTGCCTGTGTATAACATGTTTCATAGTCAAGCAGTGTTCGGCTGATGAAATAAATCACACGTTCTCTCTTGTCATCGTCCTCTTGGGCCAACATACAAGCTAACGAGACATTGGTAGCCCGTGAATATAAAATTAATGGGCGATCTAGCTTTGGTGGCATTAGCGTAGGGGGTGATAATAGGAAATGCTTAACTGCATCAAAGGCTTCATTACAGTCTTGGTCCAATCAATGCTATAATCCTTTTTGAGTAAATTGTTGATTGGATGAATGGCGAAGCTTAAGTCCGGGATAAATCTCCGGATTGCACCTAGTTTTCCGAGAAATGATCTGATTCCAGATTCATTCGAAGGTGGGACCATTTCAAGGACAGCCCGAATTTTGGTTGGATCAACATCTATTCCTCGTGACGATATGATGTAACCTAGGAGCTTTCCTCCTGTTACACCAAAGACGCATTTCTCTGGATTTAGTGTGACTCCGTATTCTATTAGGCGTGAAAGAATGACGCGGAGTACTTCCGGATGGTCACAACGCTTCTTGGCCTTAGCCAATAAGTCATCTACATAGGACTCCATGATTTTATGAATTAAATCGTGGAATATATATGTCATAGCTCGCTGGTAGGTAGCACCAGCGTTCTTGAGACCGAATGGCATAACAACGTAGCAATAGGTTCCCCAAGGAGTTATAAACGTAGTTTTAGCTTGATCTTGCTCAGATATTTTGATTTGATTGTATCCCGAGAATCCATCCATGAGAGACAAAAGTTCAAATCCAGCTGTTGCATCAACAATGACATCTATGGATGGTAATGGGAAGTCGTCCTTAGGACATGCTTTGTTGATGTCTCGAAAATCTATGCAGATGCGTATCTTTCCATTCTTCTTGAGAACGGGAACGATACCCATTGGGAGTAGTCGACTAGTTTGATGAATCCTACCTGGAGGAGTTTTATTACCTCTTCCTTTACCATGAGAGCTACCTTGGGCTTCATGGGTCTTGATTTTTGTTTAATTGGCTTTGCATCTGATTTAGTGACGAGGTTGTGCACCGCAATGTGGGGTGTGACTCCTGTCATCTCCTTATAATTAAATGCAAATGCCTTCTGATGTTCTTTGAGGATCTGAGTATGTATTTCTACTTCTTCTGGGGTTAACGAGGATCCTAGTTTCAATATTCTCGGTTCATCTTCTGTCCCGATGTTGACATCGATTGTTTCTTCGATCAAAGAGGCATTACCTTCTTCGAACTCAGGTGGTGCTGGAGGTAAATCCAAATCATCCCCATTTTCTACTGCGTATATGCTAGGTTCCATTTGTGAGGGAAGATCCATCACGGGATTTCCGAAGTAGGAAGATGAATGTGGAATTAAGGATAAATCTAGCATATGATAGGAGAGATGTAGTGCTGCATAGGCATTTAAGTAATCCAAAGTAGCCGCATCACTATCAATACGGTCTAGGATGGTAGATTCACTTCCGCTTGAAAGGGGATTTGTCATTGTTTTTATCAATGGTTCATCACGAATGGACACCGTGAACTGGGTATCTTCTAACTCATTGCTTGGAGTAAAACGTGATGCTGAAGTTGCTATTGAATCGGCGAGAAGATTTTTCTCTCGCGGGATTGCTTCAATGGATATGAAGTTAAATGCCTTACTTAAATCTAATACGGCTTCTTTGTAAAGCTGCAAATGTTTGGCTTTGGTTTCGTATACTTGAAACTGGTTTGTCACTAATATTGCGAGTCTCCTAAGACTTTGATTTTATCAATACCAATTCTTTTGGCTAAGGTGAGGCCAAGGAGGAGGGCTTCATACTAGGCGCCGTTGTTTGTGCATTCAAAGTTTAGCTTAAAGGAAAATGGTAGGACTTTCTCTTCGGGTGAAGTAAGAATTATACCTGCCCCCGCTCCATAACGGCATTTAGCTCCATCGAAATGGAGAGTCCAATATTTAGCCGGGAGTATAGATGTTGGGATATCTGCTGTGTTTGCGCACTCAACTTCTACCATGCAGAGGTCCTCTGCTGGAAGGGAACCAACACCTAGGGAATATCCTATGCCTACTGAATCAAATGGTAAGAACATTGGTGAATCTTGTTCTATTAACTCAATGATTTTTGTAGTAGTCCCTAATGATACCGTTTCTATAGCCTTATCTTTGGGGGTTGGGGTTGTTTTGGCTATGCTGATAGTTTCAAGATCCGTTGTAGGTACCAATTTTCCTCTGGTTTTGGGTCAGTGGGTTTATTGAGTTGGTTTGTTGGAAGTTCAAATTCTGAGTGCACACCTGGTCTTTTCTTTAAATCAGCTAGGTGCAAATTAAAAGGTTTTGGATCACCTTTGGCTATAAATACCTTTCCTAGATGCAAGAATCTTACTTCTTGAAATAACGTAGAAGGGATTGCCTTCATTCGGTGTATCCATGGTCGGCCGAGTATCATATTATAATTAGTTTCCCGATCTATAATATAAAACTCAGTCAGGATTGTTTTGGGTCCTAAGGTGACCGGCAATATTATAGTTCCTATCGAAGTGGCTTTAAGGCTATCATAGCCTCTCAATGTATTTCGAGTGGTGGAACAGTTTGTTTCCCCATATCCTAGTTTTTGGAGGAAAGAGAAAGGGACTATGTTAACTGCGGCCCCATCGTCAACCATTGCCCATTTTACATAGTTATTATAAACCCATACTTGTAAGTGTAAGGCTGGATCACCTCGGCGTGCGATCTCAGCATCTATAGGCATTTTACTTATTTCGAATATGAATTCGACATCCTTGTCCGGCTGCCCCGGAGGGTGGATATCAAAATCTACGTGATTTACTTGTGTTTCAGGAGGTGGAGTGATGTTAATTAGATGACCTAGACCTAATGCTTCTAAAAGAGCAGCTCTGTGAGTAGGAGAGTTCTTTAGTAAATCCAAAAATGAAATGTGTGAGAAGGTCTTTGTTAGGTCACTAATTAAATCATAGGCACCCATGGGTTTTTCTACTATTTGTTGACTCTTATCCGTTTCTGGCAGATGACTTGGGCTCGGTTGAGAGAAATATTCTCGTGTTCTTGTTATAGCTTCGATAGGTAGTTCAGCGTCTAATTCTACCAAACTGACTATCTTGGGTCTCGGTTGACTTCCTAACTGTGGCGCAACTGATGGATTTAGTGAAGTCGAGGCTTCATGATCATTGTTTCCCGTCATTGCACTTTTGTTTGTTCCAGTTGGATTCAGCCTGTTGCTATCATGATTTGGGAGTGGATCGTTAAAGATCTTGAGGGGAGCATTCTGAGGGGAAACTACCCCTGTGAGCGTATTTGGTGGTGGTGACATGGGATCTGCCAAAAACAAATCTGTGAAGAACTATCTTTGTTCTTCTGGAAAACGTTGCATGAATTTATTGTAGTCACGACACGTTCTAGTATCATGACCCCGAATTTTGTGGAAACCACAATAAGAATTGGGATTGTAATTCCTGTTTTGTTGGTTTGGTGTATATTGTGGCCTAAAATTCTGATCAAACTGTTGCCTATTAGGATTAAAATTTTGCGTTTGTTGTTTCTGGCTTTGGTTTTGATAACCAAATGAGTTTTGGCTTGGCCCTTGTATAGGATTTTGCCATTGTTGTTGTTGTTGTGGGTGGTTAAAATCCACTGTATTGATTATCGGGGTAAAGTTGTTGTTTCGTTGGTTGTTTGTTTGTGATGGAGTATTGACAACATTTACCTTCTTGGGCTGGTCGGTTACTCCATCCGTTGTTACACCACGATTTTTGTTAAGGATTTTAGGTCCTTGATTGACGTTCGTGGTAGTTGTAGTGTTCTGGCTGGAGGTGATTAACCTCCCATTTGCTCCATATGTCTTACGACCACTATCTATCGCTGCTTGGTCTATTCGAAGAGCACTCTCAAGTACTTCATCATAAGTTCTTAGTGGGAACTTCTAGACTTCTTCCTTCACCTCTCTGCTGAGAGAATGAAGGAATAAATCACATAGTTCCATCTGATCCATGTTTGGAGCACTTGCTGAAGAATAAAGAACTATACGCCACCTCTAGATGAAATGGGTGACAGATTCGTTGTGTTCTTGTTTGATGTGCAAGAATTCCCTGATTCCTGTTCTCAACAGTTTGTTCATGTCGAACGCCTTAATGAACTCTGATACGAGTTGTTTAAATGAATGGATGGAGGCTTCAGGTATTCTATAATACCAGTCGAGAGCAATGCCTTCCAAGGTTTTGGGGAATATTTTAGCAACAACCCCATCCCAAGGGAGTAATTCACGTATGGCTGTAGCGTAAGCTTTGATATGTGCGTTTGGATCTCCCTCACCTTTGTACTTGGGTAAATCGGGAAGGGGTCTTGGAAGCATGACGCTTCATATGGCGAAGTCTAAGGGCTCTTTCAGATATTCTGAATAAGTCCCTATCGCATAGGTTTCGACCATTGATGGTGGTTGCTGAGGGAGTGATGGTGGGATGGGTTGTTGATATGGCGTAAGCGTATGCATTGGCAGGGGCATAGGGAAGTCCCTGCGTTTGAGCCAAAATTTCGGAGAGGAGAACATATCTCCTTGTGGTGATTTGGAGTACATGTTTAAGTATGACGGGGTATTGTCTAGTAATGGATTGTTTGATACTAGACCGGGAGGAATAGTGTTAGAGATGATGGGCCTTGTTGGCGTTTGTTGTGGATACTGAGGAGGCATGCCTAATGTGCCTACTCCTGTGAGGAGATCTACTTGGCCAGGGTGGTATGGAGGATTGGAACTTCCTGCTTGCATGAACTGAGAATTTTGACTTGCTTGAGCAAGTTCTAACCCTCTCACTTTTTCTACTAACGTTGAAATGACTTCATTTGGTGAAGTCACGGTGCTTTGCCTTAGCGGAATTTGTTGTATACCCTGGTGTTGTATAGGCATGTGATATCCTGCTATGAATTGGTCGCTATCTTGCCAAGTTTCTCCGAGAGTATTTCCTATATGTAGTGGCATAGAGGTATTTTCTTGAAAAGAGACCTCGGGTTGTATTTGTAAACCTCCTATAGATGGGTACATACCCCAAGAGCATTGTTCACTTCTAGGATAACGTATTGACTGTTCATTATCTAAGACCAGGTATGGGTCAGATTGTCTACTAATTTGTGGTCTAAGTAGCATCTGAGGAGACGAACCAGATTCTCCGGTAAACGTCATATTGTTCGAGCCTGAAGGCTCTATTTGTTGCGTTTGAGGGGGTTGATCTAACTCCTCAGTTTGAAAAGATGAATTATATCTGATTCTTGGGGTTTGTGTTGACAACTGATTAGTTGAATAGTTGTCACCCCATACTGAGAGTGAGGGTGATGATTGTTTATTTCGGCTGGGCGTAGTATGCCTCAAGACCCAAGAGGGGTCTGCATATGCTTCGAATCCGAAATATTCGGGGTATATGAATACCCAATAAGAATAATGGGAAGGAGCGAAGGTGATTTGTGAAAGGCTAAAGAGGCGGAGAAGATGAAAAGTAAACTAAACTTGGAAGAACACGTGATACTATGACTCCGAACGAGAAAGTAGGAAGTTTACATCAGCTTCACTAATTTTTTTTGTTTCACGTCGGGTTCACCAATTTTGTACGCCAGAAAAGTGACAAGCGAGCGTGGGAATCTACAGGTAACTCTTCCGCGTACCCGACCTCCCGAGGTCGTGCCGAGACAGCCGGTGGGGATGGAACATACGTGGGATGCAGAAAAACTAGTTGGGCAATCTAATGTCTTCGATACGCACTAATGGAATTTGTGAATCTAAGGCAAAGAAGGCCCTTCTAACTTTAGCGTTCGTGCAACTAGAATCCTTAAACTAGTATCTATGTCTGTGAGAGTGTCTCCTGCACCTGGCTATGGGACCAAAGGATCACAACCAAAGGTTTGTTCTCTTTTGAACCCTTCTGGGTCATGTGAATGTTTTTCCTAGGGCAGTCTGTAGTTCGGTATATTTGACCAAAACATGTGTGCTTGGTTGTCTTCTATATTTAACCCTCTCAACTGAGAACTGATTAGTTGTAAATCTATTGTTGTTTGGAAGACTTGTATTCTAAGGTTCTGGTCTATGTCAATTATTCTTTGTGACGAGGTTGGGTTGAGGTACGATTGGCTCAAATACGTATTCCCTGGGCTCCTGAGGTCCCGTGATTGTCATACAAAACAAAATGTAAATCTAACTGCAACAAAGCAAATTTTGACTATCTAAAACATATATAACTTCTATTTTTGTATTTAACTTTCTAAGAAGAAAAGCAGCTATTTAAACGTATCTAGAAATAACAACTAAATAACAATTTAAAACAAACAAAATAACCGAGTGTAGTTATTTGTCTGTGTAATTTGTAGATTTATTCTAAATAATGAAATAACTTGCTTGATCTATTTGTGCAATTTCTCGATCCTACCTCAGAAGTGAGGAGTGAATCATAGTTTCTCAGAAACTATCAATCCCCATAGCTTCCCTGGCAATATCGAGAATAGAATTTACTGAAATGAAGCAATTAACTACTTTATTTGATATGATTCTAACTAGAACTTTGAAAGTTAAAACCTGGATTCTGCAGAACAGTGGCAAATCTGATGGTGTGTGTGATCTTGTCCCCTCAGTGTGATCTCCTCGTTCTTTCATGTTCACGTGGATCCAGAAAAGCGTGTAATGCTAGCATCGACAGAAGTAGATATTGGGACAAGGACAGCTCAGAATGCAGACTGAATATAATGCGAGTAGGAGAGGGATAGCGCAAGAGTACAGAGCTTGGCTTATGCAATTCCTAGCGGGATTTACTGCGAGTCATGCAACATAAAGCATCCAGAACCTGAAACTATCCTGTTTGAAGAGAAAAACCTACAACTTTAATGGCTTCCTAAGCTATTCTACTCCAATGGATTGGATAAAACAACAACACCATTTGCACAAGCTGGATATGTGGCTTACCAACAGTTGAACAATGCTAACTAGACATATAATGAACTAAACCAAGCACTCTAAGAAAAATGAAAGCTAAGTCTATTGCAAAGAGAAATTCAGAGACAAACTTCAGGGCCATTTGCTTGAGCACAAGCCATTTATTTATAGCTTTCATTCACCCAAAGATCAAAACCAAACTGAACTCTAAAAACTATAAACAATGGCCAAACACTATTCCAGGGGACCAAAAACATAAATGCAAGCCCAAGTCGGCAAGGAAAAGCTGGTGAAACGTTGATCTTTACGTGAGTCGCGTCAAAACGCTTTCTGAAAAATGCGTAAAGGACCGCCGCTAGAGTAGGCGGTGGTTTCGTCAATGAAGAGAAAAAGGCCAAGAAAAGAGAGGAAAAAGGAAAAACAAAGGACGTGGGGGCTAAGTGGGGCATGCGGGATGTTAACGCACACTCCGAGAGCTTTTTCAGATCTCGAACACCTTGCGAGGAGACCTGTATCATCATTGGGGCATTTGTTACACTATTCCGGCAATACAATACCTTACACTTTTGGGTACGTACGGTGCCATATTATCATACATGTTTCATCTTAAGTCCACCTTTGTGGCCATATGCATGTTCCCTTTAGGACACCATTACTTATTTTTCTTATACTTCACCTCTTAGGTCACCAAAGTGTGCCCTTTTGTTAACCCACTATTATTTGTCTCCTCATCTATTTTGTGTGCCTTTTCTAGGGCATCATTATTTTCATCCGTGTCCCTTGTAGACACATACCTTTCACTCAATTCCTTGAGTATGAAATATTTCACATAATTTTTGCATTTAGTTGTGCATAGTTTGATGCTTTCTTATGACCCATTTGTCATCGTGACTCACATCCATTTAAGAGGCTTCCGTTGGATTCTCCCCATTTTGTAGTGATTTTTTCCCACTCATTAACCCATAAAGCATTTCCACCATCTCCATCGAGACCTCCTTGTGTCTCCTACCCACATGATATTGGAGTCACCACCATAGTTTTTATTGTTATCACAACCTTTTTTTCTTGGGGCATATTGCCTTACATTATCCTTTTACCCATTTTCCTTCACCCACCCGTCCTTCATCATCTATATTTTTCAAATGCATCATTGATTCCCTCATCGTTATTGATCCCATGTTTAAGGGAGATCTCATCATACTCTTTGTCTCTCATCATTTTTGTCTCATGGCTTGCTAGCACAAACCACTCAACAAAAAGGGTAAAATTTAGACACCTAAATTTGGTATCCCTATCCTTTTTTGCCTGTGTGCGCATATTTCTCCATGGTCCTAACTAGCCCCCCTTAATTTAATTCATCCCCTTAACATTAATTTAATTAAATTTCCACCTATTATCGATCACCTTTAATATTTATTTATTAACATTAATTAATACTCATTAATTAAATAATATCCACTAGCCCTAATGGAATTTCCCTTTAGGATGATTTGATACCAAATCTACATCCCTATGTTTTTTCTTGCTTTCATCATGCCTATCTTTATCCCCTAACTACCCATGACACATCCCTAAACAACCTCTTCTTTCCTACAAACTTTAAAGTACTTTACCCATCCTTACAAACTTGAAATCCCGACTAAATCACAAAATCAACCTCATTGGGGAAAGTTTCCCTATAGTCAACGGTGACCCAACCCAGTCCCCATTGACCCTATAAGACTAAGTTCTTCCATTTCCAAAACATACAAAAAAACACACAGGCATGAGAAAATACTTGATTTTATTGCATTCTAGAATCCATCTTCGAACTAGAGCATCTCAACAACTATGCTAACCTTCTTATATTTCTTGGAATCTTGTTTTGATCAACATGTTTCACCAGATTCTTAGAAAATTAATGAAACATATAAGGGTATTAGGACAAGGAGGAATACCTGTTTGTAATGTCGGTTGAAGGTTTTGTGTGCATTCTCATTTCCTAATCCACGTTGATTACAAGAGCTCCCTTTTTTCTAGGAGGAAGGCTGCTGTTAATGAAAAACAATACCACCAAATAGAGTTAAACAAAAAATGAGTGGACTACCTAGCGGAAGCTAGATCTGGGAAGCATGATGCTTCTTAAATAGGTTGTCAATCCACTTTTATATAATAATATGAATGCTATTTAAATCATACATGAAACAAATATCCTATTGGAATTGAAATGATTTAGGTATATTGTACAAAATAATAAGAAAGGTCATTCAAAAGGTTGTTTAAGGTCAAAACGAGAGGGTTGATCAGCTAGTGTTGAGTTGCAGGTCTAGTACACACTCTAGGTAAGATGTCAGTAAGGATTAGAAGTGAATAAGGGCTATTTGGAAGTGGGTATTAACTCACTGGTCTAAGCTATATTGATAGACACAATAACTAGTATTAGTATGGTGACCGATGTCGGTTAGGACGAAGTTCATGATGTCATTGGAAAACCAATTTTGGTAGGGGTAATTATCAAAAAGTTTCGAGTTTGTTTTCTAGACTCCTGTGATTGCACAAAGGTTACAAATGGTGAGGGTGAGGTTGTAAAATGGTTCTGAAGACTCAGAGATGATCAAGAGAGGATGAAAATGGGTGGAAATTCTAGGTATGATTAGGTGATGGGTTGATGGAAGGGAGGAAGTATATGGGTGTGGAGAGAAATAAACTAGAGAGATGAATAAACAAATTTACACAAAGAAACTAGAGATTTAATGAGGAGATGTTGAATACTTACTGGAAAATAGATTGAAGGCGTAGGTGATGAAGATGGTGACAGTAAAGATCTAGAGAGAAAATTTGTTTTATTAGTGTCGTGGAAGTTCGAGACCTTTGTGCCTCTCTGTTGTGAATATGTGACCGTGAAGAGGATAATGAATGGTGATCAATGTTGGTAGTGCTCTCATGTGTCTTCTTTTTCTTGAGTGCTAAAGAAATTCGAGTGCTCCAAGTCTCTGGAAGAAATGAGATCTTGAATCAATTGACCAACGGGAAAAGGATTTTGAAAAGCTGTTTAACCTAACTCGAAGCTTGTTAGGTGACCGGCGCGTCGATTAAGGTAGGAATACCTAGGTTGGCAAAAATTAGCCGATTTTTTTATTTTTGGCGTGACCTCCAACCTTCTGCCGAGTCTCAAGTGATAGATCATAGCAAGATAAGTAGGATTCCTTTTAGGTTTGTTAATAGGAGTTAAGTCTAGGTTTAGACTAAGTCCTAGTTAGTTAGGATAGGTTTAGACTTGGTCTTAGGTCATTAATGAGGTTTGAGTAGGTCATTAAGTGAGGTGGCTAGGTGAGGTGGTTAAGTGAGGATATTAATTAATTTAATTAACATGTGCACTATGGGATATGAATAGGTAGGATATGGTTAATTTAATTAACGAGGTTTAAAGGGGAGTATGACCCAATTTTGGTGTCTACATTTTGCCCCTTTTTGTTGCGTAGCTTGTATTTGTAAGTGATGCTGAAAAAAATAGGAAATTGGTGTTCCAAGTGTGAATGGAGGTTAGATTGCCCCAAGTAGGGCTAAAAGTGATATTTCCCCAAGTGTGGGTGGAGGTGATCCCCCTTAAACTAGGAATTGATGAGGTGTTAGACGGAGTCGATGAGTGGTTTGGTAAATATGAAAGTGAAGGTAGGTGGGTTATAGGTAAGGGTATGGGCACTTTGGGTAATGGGTAATGGTCAAATCAGGTAATAGGTAATGGAAATCAAACGCATACACATGTATAGACTGTGACATGGTACTAGGTAGAAGAGCATGTAAACTCTACATCATCCAAGGTCGATAGGTTTATCCAAACAAGGTTGAAGTGATTCAAGTATCCAGGGTACAAGATATGGTCTAGAAACACAACTTAGGTTAGGTGCAAGACCGTTTAGGTATGATCCGATACACCAAAGGTTTGGTCGGGATAAAAAACACGACAATAGGCAAGGTAAGGTCATTAGGCTAAACCACACGGGTAACAACATCGCAAGGTATAGTGAGTACATGAGTTTAAAGGTCACAAAAGGTAGTTCTAGTCAGGGTATGTAGGTCATGGCATGGGTAAGGCCGAGGTATAGGTAAATAAAAAGTCCCTAAATGTGATTAAGGAAATGTATAGGTAATTTAGGCTTATGGGTAGGGTGTAATAAGTGTTGGTAAGGTCAAAAGGTATTTGGCAGTAATGAGTTTAGGTCAAAATGGGAAAAATGTAGGTGAAAAGGTATTGGTAGGTGACCGATGTTGGTCATAAGGTAACTAATGTTGGTTTGGTATGATTTATGCTGTCATGTTGAGTTATAGTTAAAAAATAAAATTGTATGTTTCTGATTTATTTTAACTTGTTGTGATTTGTGAAAACGATAGAGAGGTTTTTGCTTCGTGGAAAGTGATTTAGCAAAGTGCCGAGTTGAGTTGGCAAGCTACGAGTATGGGAGTTAGTGTTAGCCACGAGATCAAGCGAGAGCAAGTTGAGTGGCTTAGAGATTCAAGTTAGATTTTGACATGACGAAGCGAGAGAGGGTTCGGGTGGACCACCACAAAGCTTGAGACATGCCATCATGGAGACGACAATGAGATGAGGTAGGAGGAATTATTCTTACTTGTTATTTGATTAAATTATGCTTTAAAATGAAGAAATTTAGGTGGGAATATGGATTTTGAAATGGGGGTGAAAAATGGGTGAAATTGAGGTGGGAAATGGAAAAATTAGGTTAAATAAGGTGATAATTAAATGTAAGGTGAATTTGGGTGGGATGGGGTAGGTTTTAGGTGAGTTTTAAGTGAGTTTTGTGTGAAATGGGATTTGGGGGATGGGTTTTTTAGTTTGGGTTTACATGACAAAGACCGACGTTGGTCTAGGTTTTGTTGACATGGTCGACTTTGGGCGGCATTAGTTAGGTCTTAGGTGCTCGACCTTTGGTTAAATAGAACCGATGTTGGTCGGGAAAACCGGTGATGGTCAAGGTGACCAGCCATTGGTTAGGGTGAAGGAAGAATAGGGGTAAGAAGGGATAGGTATGAAAGGAAAATGGGTAAAGAAGGGGAAAGTAAAGAGTGTATGTAGAGGGATAAGGGTAAAATATAATTGTTGGCGATATGGGATAGGTAAGTAGGTGAATTGAACTAAGGGAATGGGTAATAATGATAAGGGTTGGTAGGCATGTAGGTGAATTAGGTAAAGAGGGTAAGAACAATTGATGTGATTGGGTAGGGTTTGGGGTTAATAGGTAATTGGAGGTAGTCAAGTCTTAACAATATTGTGTTTTGTTGGATGCAGGCTAGGGACCAATTGAGGATGCGGGATTGTTATCCCGTAAAATTGACAAGGGAAATTTTACCGATAACCATACGGAAAATTTTGTTTCGATCCCTCGTTAGGGATCCCTCGCATTCGAAACGTTGTAAAATCCCTTCCCGGGAAATCTAGTTTTCGAACTTAGTCTTTCTGAGCCTTTTTGGCTGGGTGCATGAAATATCCTTGTAACACTAGCTTTTGATGCGCCCCCTTAAAAGCCTTTGGCGCATGGTTTTCCATGTTAACACATCTTTCGGTGCGCCAAAGGATGTTGAGTCTCTTTTGCGTGCGCCAAGGCGCATGCGCCTTATTGTTGACACAACTTTTGTTGCTCCGCTTTTTGGTGCGCCAAAGGGCGCACATAACTTCATGTCGACAATGCTTTTGGCGCGCAAAGGCACACTTCGTCTCCTGTTGTCAAATACTTTCGTGCGCCAAAGGGCGCACGCTTTCTCCTGTCGACAACAAATCTCATGCGCCTTTGAAAAAGTGGTTGGCGCATTTATGACCAGTTTTTATATATATATGTGAGTGCGCTCCCAAATGTCATTTTCACTTTTGTTGAGCACGTGATCGTTCTGAACTTGTCAGCCTCTGCTCCGTCATTTTCATCGTCCTGTGGACCCGTTGCAACTTTTGCTATATATCCAGGTAAGAGGTGTTATTTCTCTCTTGTGCGTTTTGTGCTTTCAGTTCCTGGTGTGTTCCTGGTTTGGTTCTTGCTTGTTGGGTGGTTGTTTATATAAATGTGATTGGCCTAGCCTCCTCCGTTTGCTGTCTCCCCCCATGCTATCCTTCCTCTTTCCAGATCTGCTGGAGAAGGTCATTTTCTTGAAACCATGGTTATAATCCTCTTGGTTTTAACCGTTTCGTTTGCCCACTGAGCATGTTAAAAAAAAAAAAAGAGAGGAGAAGAAATCTAAGAGTTTAGTTTTCTGTTTTTCTCCTTGGCGCGTCTGTAACCCCTGCAACACTAAGAACAGTTGCGCCCCCATGGCGCATCTACCCGCCCTGTTACAAAAGCAAAATCCGCGCCAATGGCGCACCCTTTCGGCCTGCTGCATCATGAGCTCATGCGCCCTCAAGGCGCGCCTTTTCCGCGTGCTACAAGTGCTGAAACTGCGCCCCAATGGCGCACCATCCATCCATGTTGCATCCCTTTTCCATGCGCCCATGGCGCACCCAGCTTCCATGCAACAAAAGTTTTTTCCGCGCTAAGTATGAAGCTATAAAGGCGCAGGCGCATCCCCGATTGCAATAACATTATGTTGTGTAAACTCTTCGTGCGCCGCGCCATATTTCCTTCGGCGCACGAAAAGTCCATGTTACACGCTTTTCCCATGCGCCAAAGGGCGCACCCAATCCTAATGTAACATGCAAGGCCCATGCGCCTTTGGCGCATCCTGTTTCCATGCAACACGCGCTTCTCATGCGCCTATATCAAATGCAATATGCAGTATCCATGCGCCATGCGCCTTTGGCGCCAATTTAACCTCTGCAGCACTCCTTTTCTGTGCGCCTTATCTATTTAGCCCTGTTAGCTGCAGTTTTCATGCGCCCGCGCCCTGAGCCTTAAAATCTCTAACTCTTTCTTCTGATAACATTCCAATGGAAGATCAAATGGCTAATTCAACCTTTTTGGATTGGGTCTCGCTTCTTCTTCATGCAGATCAGCAACTGAGTTCAAAAGAACATATGTCTACATCCAGCAAGAGACCCACCAAACCAAGAGGAAAGGCTAAGCTTACAGAGGAGGAGATGAAGTACAAATATCAAAGGGTCAGGATGCCCGAATCACAGGCTGAATGCAGTATGGATGTCAGGGACTCAGAGTTGGGTCACATTGACATGGAAGAATTCTGGGTTAGGACTCAGAAGGTTACAAGAAGTCCGTGGATGGACAAATTAATAGGCAGTGCCCTGCATTTCCGGAGGAATCCCCGTCAGTGCCGTCAACAATGAATTCATGATGGTGATTGCACAGTCTTACAACAAGGACACAAGATGTGTCGAAAACAGCAAGGGCGAGGTAATCATAAACCTCACTGCCCGTCATTTTGAGATAATGCTCGGCATCCCTCACCACCGGCACTTTGTGGCCGTCAGCCAAGAAGAGTGCATCAAGGCCTGGGAAGACAATGAAGACCAATGCATGCAACTAATGAACGAAGTCTACTTGAAAAACAAGAAGGTGGTAACCCGGTGGCCCCAAATCATCCACCGCAGTGACTTCTCAGAAGAGCTCAGCGATACTATTACTTTCCTGAGCAGGGTCTTCGGGCTTTCTGACGCCCACTACTTCCATAAATGGATGCTGAGGTACTTGGAAACAATGAATAAGAATGTGCCTGAGCAGCGCTTTTGCTGGGGAGAAATAATAAGCAGCACCATCTCCGAGCAGCTACAACAATTCACCACAACGGGAGTGTTCCATATGAACTCCTACGTAGTCTACGCTGCAGCGTCGGAGAGGGATTATCCAGGGCTAAACCGAAGTGGAATTTGGCCTCAGGTCAAAATATATGAATATTATCCAGAACTAAGGCTGGAGAATAGCATCCCTCAATTCACCAAAATTAATGATGCTTTCTTCTATCACATCATTTGCCTGTTAAGGCCAAATCTAACTCATGGTCGCACGACCAAAAACATTGTGTCAACCGTGGAGAAGTGGGGGGCCCTGTTCACCCAGTTTCCCACATTTACCTATCTGAGGGCGGTCAACTTCTTGGGCGAGCCAACCAGGCTACCAAGGTATGCTGGACCTAAGCTGATTCTACTAGAGTTATCAAGGCAGCTGGTCACATACCATGAGAAATGCCTCAAAAGAAAGAAGGGCGGAACTCCTTTCCCCCTCACAGTGGGCCGGTACACATGCTCCTCCCATCACAAGGCGAAGGAAATGTTCGCAGAGCTGGAGTTGCTCAATTTGAAACATGACTTCCCAGCCAGGCCTACCTTTGACCCAAGGAGCTGCCTGCCAAGGGCTAAGCTTGATCCGATCCATGTCCCTCAAATTGAGGATATTTACATTGACGTCATCCACGAGGTGGAACTCAGAAGAAAGGATCATTCTCGCTTAGCATTGGCGGAAATTATCCAATACGGAGTGGCCATTGTCCCCAAAGGCTTCCAAACTACGGAAGATGAAGTAGACAAGGTATACAATGACACGGAAGGGGATGATTGGCCCTTCCGGCCATTGACAGAAGCAAAGCTCCTCAAACAATTGAGGAGAGGGTCAAGGAGACTATGCGCAGAACAGAGCACTGGTGCCGCATGAACAGCTGATCTACCTCGGGGTAGATTTCACAACCTCCCCATTGGGCAATGCACCTCCAAGGTCCAAGAAGCAGCTAAAAGGCAAAGGTGCAGAAGGTGAACCTAGCACCATTCAGGAAGAAGCCCCTGGAAGTCCTCCTTCCACAGCGCCAGAACAGGTAATAACTCTGGATTCGCCAGAGAAAGAAGCAGCGGAGGATAGTCCCATACACCCATCCACTCAGGATGTCGGCATTGCTACAACCACAGAGGTCCCTTCTGTCCCTTCTTCTTCTCTTTCTTCCCCTCCTCGAGTGACTCAAACGACCACCCCTTTGGTCGTGTCCTCCGCCCCTTCTTCTACTCTTTCCCCTGCCTCTTCATCTATCTTCTCCTCCCTCGCTGATTTATCTTCTTCCATTTCTTCCCTCATTTCCGGGCTCCCTTCCCTTCCTATGTCCTCTGCAACTACAGTTTCCCTTCCTCCCGTGGACACTTCTTTGCTATTCTTTTGATGTTGCCACCGTGTGTCTCCACGTTTTTCCCCTCTTCTACTGTAGCTCCCTCCCCCTCCGTTTCTGGTCCTTCTTCCATAGGACCAGCATGGATCTCTCAGCAGTTGAGCCAGCAAAAGAGAAAAGTTCCCATCGCTCCGATGGACTTTTCAGTGATCCCAGCCAAAGGGGAAAAAAAGCAAAAGCCTGTAACACGCTTCTCTCAAAGTGCTGCAGTGAGAGAGTTATGGAAATAGCATACCCTGATCCCCTCAAGGAGAAAAAAGATCTGTCTCCGACAGATTTTACTGTGACTCAAGTCACAATGGGGACGTCTTCTGAAAGTCTCCAGGGGGAAGCTCTTTCCGCAGTCGATGCCCTCTGCAAAAAGCTTCAAGGAATAAAAGAAGAGAAAAGGCTACTGAAGGAGCAGAACAAATATCTGCTTCAAGCCTTACAGAAGATGGGTAGTGCACCTCCCACGACTGCCGCCGAGACTTCTGAGCTTCTCAGCCAGGAGAAAATCAATGAATATTCAAAGATCGGCGAGCAGGGTATGGCCGTTTCTGCTTGGAGGAGCCAGATCCTCAAGGACAGTGAAAGAGTGATCGCCGAATATGTCAATTCATATCTAAACATCAAAAAGGTGAACAAGGAACTCCAAGTATTAGCGGGTCCCATATCAGAAGAGCTAGATCATGCTAGACTCCAACATGAGACCTTTCAACAAATGTTCGACTGTTCAGTCGAAGATCTGGTCAAGTTCGGAGTTTTCGGCCATCCAAGGGCCCTCAACAAAACCATGTCCACTCTGGACTATCGGATAGATCAGCTGGAATTTGTTCTAGAAAAGATAGACAAGGTGAAGGAAGAGGCCCTGGATGCGATGCATCAAATGGAGCGAATTGTTCTTAACATGTCTCCAGGGCTGCTCACTCCTTCCTTTACCATGAGATCAGCTGATGAAACTATCCGGATCTTCAAGGAGATCGCTTCTCAAGGAACGGGGCCAGAGGTCACATTTGACACTGAATCTATCAACAACCTGCTGGCCTGTAGGGACTTCATCGGGTTCCTCATCGAGGCGGAGAAAGATTATTCTAAACTCCCAGAAAAGCTCATAAGCGAGCGGGAGACTTGCGAAGCAATCAGCGAACGGCACAAGGATCCATCACAGGATCAATTTGGGCCCATGATTAACAAGTTTTTGGAATACCGCGCTCAGTTCCACATATCATCTCCTGAGCAGCATCAGAAGCAGGCAACCCCCTTTCGGCCGCAGGATGACGATGACGAGTAGCTGCTTCTTCTTCTTCTTCCTTCTTCTTCTTCTTCTCTCTATTCTCCGACTTTCTTGTTGAAATGTCTAAAGTGTGTTGGCACAAATGATGACATCATCCATGTTGCATCATGGGATGATGTCATCCATCAAGTTGTCAAAAGTCAACATGACTTTTAGATATTTTGTAAATATCTTTGTAAATATTTGTTGGCTCCTTTTTGCTTTCCTTCTCCTCTCTTCTATAAATACTGGAATACTTGTTGTATTCGGGGTGAACATTTTTTAGATGAAAATAGAAGTGAGGAGAGAAAGACTTTGAGCTTTCTTGTAACAGAAGAAAACAGTAATACAAATATTAAGACTTTGTGCTCAATAGCTGTGTTATGCATTAGATCTTCCTTACGTTAGATCTGTATGTGTTTAATCTGTTGGATTCATATCTACTTTTCTGTCATTTGCTCATCAGTATTGCTTTGTTTATTTATGTAAGTAGGTTTGGCTCTGTTTACTACCAACCCAAAAACATAAATCTTCTGACCTTTCTGCTTTGGAATTCATTTCTTTTCTTCCTTCGGATCTGTTCTTTCTCTTTTCCCTCTTTCATTCCTTTCTTTTCGCAGCCTGAAACACTCTACTGGGATGAGATCCCAAACCCCGAAGGCAGAATCTGTGAGACTTGCATAGGTTCCTGCTGGTAGAATAGCAATAAACCAGTTTCACTTTGCTGACTCAAAGAGGGGCTAAGCCCTGCACACTGTTGGCTCGTCTATCCATAGATCTGTCCAGCGGCATGATTTTGACCAACAGGATAGAGTACCACCTTTATTTGTACAGATGCAATCTAACATGACTGTTGAGGAGTGGGAGCATATGACTCGATGTCGATTGATTGGGATCAGTGCTATAGGCACATATCCCAAGACCTTGGCTTGATGGTCACTCTCATCGATAGATGGGATTCAATGACCAACACTTTTCATCTACCGATGGGTGAGATGAACATCACCCTAGAGGATGTGTATAGGATCCTATGGCTACCGATTGTTGGGGAGCCAATGTATTCTATTTCTTTAGAGGCATCAGTGGAGACAATAGTGGCTATGTTTGGGGAGGTGATTTGCGAGACGATATATCATAGCGCGATCCTTAGTTATGGAGACATGTATGTAGCCCATCCTCAAGAGATGAGGCTGGTTATATTGATGATGGAGGTAGTATATTACTTTACCTTACCAGATGCTTTGGCGTGGGAGATTCCCACGAGCACTGATGGGAGTGATCCAAGATATGATGGAGGAGTGGATATGCTTTTCTTGGGCACCGACATTCCTAGTGCAGCTATATAGGGAGCTATGGGCCTATAAGAGATTGTGGCGAGTTTAGTTTGTGTTGTACCTTTTACTACACTATTGGGCATACGAGCATATTGTGTGCATGCACCTAGTTGGTTTTCCGCAACATGATTGGTTTGGGGTGGATTACTTAGAGTTGGATATAAATGGTGGGTACTAGTTGGTGGGAAGCATAGGGTGGTTAGGGCCACACATGATGTTTTATATTATAGGTGGTTGTTGGAGGGAATTTCAGGGGTCGATATTGTGTGGAGGCCCTACATTGGCTATCCCTCATATAGGGGCATGATGGAGGAGTTATAAGAGCTTTAGCTGCTGAGGTGGATACATGGACGGTGTGTTGGTGAGCATGAGATGATACCTATAGATAGGGTTAGATGACAGTTTGGGCTGCCACAGGACATGCCTCCACCTTTCCCACAAGTACCAGAGAGATGACGTGGAGAGACCCATGTCTCCACCACGTGTGAGTGTGCCAAAAAGTCGGGAGGAACAACTAGTGGATAGGAAAATTGATGACGCTAGAGTCATTGATGGGTATAGGAAGTAGTGGGTGACATAACAACGAGTGATACCACTGAGACCAGGGAAACTTTATCTTGATATCATGACGGTATAGAGAGATGCCTTGCAGGGGTAGGTGGCCACTCTCTAGACATAACTCACATGTGTGTAGGGTCAGTTGATAGGAGCTCATGCATAGGTGGCCACCTCACAGAGCCCAGTGATGACCTTACAGGCTCATTTAGCCTAGGTATAGGCACTCGCACAAGGTGGTGATGGGGATTGCGTATTAGGGCCAGGTGTAGGTAGCGGAGTTTGCAGGCCGGTTGGCCACTGTAAAGGCACAGTTATGGTCTTACAAGCCAATGTTATAGCATAAGGAAGCTGTATAGGCTCGGGGATAAGGTCACATCTTGAGGCATTTGTGGTGGGACATAATCCCATGGTATAGGGAGGAGGACGGGGATCAGTACACGGACCTAGGCCATTATTAGTAGGATAGGGCACACAGGTTGCATTGAGACCTATGTCACCACCTTAGATGGTGACTATGGCAAGGTCTAGGGATACCCTAAATGAGGCACATTACTATCAGGATCACCTAACGATTGCTAGGATAGATGTACCTTCTTATGATGAGTACATAGCCTAACAAGTTACGAGTGAGAGAATGAGATCCTGCACTCATAGTTCATAGAGCATAAGGGTCAGTGATTCTAGAGACATGGGCGGGGTGATGCTACTAGTTAATGTAGGCTAAGCCCAGCTGAGGGCTAGGTGGAGATTATACCAAGGCCCATTAAGGGTGGAGAGATGTTGGCAGGGTGGCGAGACAAGTTGTGCGGAAGAGACATATGATACTTTCCCGAGGATATGAGGTGGGGTGATGAGTAACCACTTGGTATGATTATTGTTTTTGAGATTTTGATATATATATCGGCCTACATGCCGAAGATAGTGAGGCTATATATGAGAGTTTTGTGATTTTTTTATCTGGTCTATGTGCCGAAGAGAGTGAGGTCAGATTCGAGTGATTTTAGGTACTTGTATGTATTTATATGTTTATATATGTGTATTGATATAGATACTATTGGGCCCCAAAATATTGGATAAGTACAAGAAGGTGCATGGACATGTGGTACCGAATTGAAGAAGTGCATGCGAGGTTGAAGGCATGTAGGGTAGGGTTCTAGCAGGTTTAGCAAAACACACAACGTCCACGCATAAGACAAGATGAGTTTTTAGGACTTAGCCATTTTCAAAGTTTCGTAAAACACACGAGGAAAGTGTGACCCATCTAGCATGCGAGTGGATAAGGTTCCAACTTGACAACTGTAGGATCAAGAATGGAATATTCCATGAATGCGATGGAAGGATCTAGAAAGACATCATTGCAAAGAGTGGAGAGATTGTATTAAAGCAAGCATGCTCCATTGGAGGACCACTTAGACATTTGGCATCGATCTGTTACCTCGGATGGCATGGCGGTGAAGGTAAAAAGCTATATATAGAGATGTGGGGGTAGTAGAAGTGTGTGTGAGGAGCATGGTAGGGGTGGTAGAAGGTGTGTGGTAGAGCATGGTAGGGGTAGTAGAAGGTGTGTGGTAGAGCATGTTAGGGGTAGTAGTAGAAGGTGTGTGGAAGAGCATGGTAGGGGTAGTAGAAGGTGTGTGGCGGAGCATGGTAGGGGTAGTAGAAGGTGTGTGGTAGAGCATGGTAGAGGTAGGAAAAGAGAGGAAAAGCTCTGCAAGAATATAATGGAGGATTTTATGGGTTGAGAATAGAGAAAATATATGAGTGATGACATATTTAGAAGGATGGGTTTGTTTTTATCCTAGTAATATGAAGTATATAGTTTAGTTCTCATGCATGACCTTGCTCGCACTATTATGTTGGTTTGTTATGGCCTCAAGTGAATGTAATGTGGTTACTAAACTCATGAATATGAATATAAGGTTCTGTTCTAAAGCATATATGTGTTCGTGAGCATAAGCATAGTACATTTCCTTTATGTTGCAAATCATTTCTATATGATGTTTGATATTTCTCTTTCGATAGTTGAATGGTTGCATTGATATGATCCTAGGATTTTAGAATGATGCATGGTTCTTTTCCATTCCTTTTCACTTAAGTATCTATCATAGATGATGTTTCTCACAAGGCTCACATAAAAGAGGGGCTCGATTCCCCGCGCATGCCTCGGTGAGTTCCTAATGCCCATTTGGATGATAGGAGGAAACTCATGCGATTAGACTGTTCTTCTAAGGGCATAAAAATGACTACACAAACTTTTTCCATTTATATAGATGATGATATTTATTGTATGGATGATGTATCTATTTTTTTAATTTCCATTATTATTGTGTATTGATGGAAACTAGGTGAATTTGGCATGATAAAATCTAGGTGAGTTAGGAATGATTGAGTCAAGGTTGTGTAGGCATGATGGATTCTAGGTCACTTAGGCATGGTTGATTTTAGGTCATTTAGGCATGGTTGATTTTAGGTCATTTAGGTATGGTCAAGTCGGGTATAGGCACGGTGGGGTCTAGGTGAGTTAGGTATGGTGGAGTTTGAGGTCGATTATGTATGATTTGGTCATGTTGTTGGGTTTGATTTATTTTCCCTCATTTTAGTACATTAGAACAAGTAAATTTTTTTTTTTTTTTGATAAATGCTTCCTGGTTCTAAATACATAATTTAGAACTCACAAATCAAAACAACCATTCTTATAACAGATAACCATATGCAGCTGTAATGACTCGGAGTACCTCCGATCTATTCATTCCATGACTCGGTAATCTACCGATCTATTCATGAGTATCAAGAGTTGGCGTTTTTTTTAATCTAGCACATCACTCTTGCGGTTCTCTTCCCTAATCTGGGATTTAGAATGCTCTGTCCAAGGAACCTATCTGAATAATTGTTACCATTATTCATCGGCATCTCGTCCCTTAGACTAGGTGACATAGGACAACGCAATCAACAGCTTGCGATACTTTGGCCAAAGATTTGAAACATATTTCTTATGTCTCGTATTCCTTGACGGCATACTCATCAATCTGGAATACGTCCTTCACCCCATTCCTATGTTATGTAGAATGTCTTACGCTGACTTCTGTCAGCCTCCCTGTCCCAAGTTATTCACTCAGGAACGGATTAATAATATGGCAACGTTATAAGGATGCTCTCGAGAACTAGGGATACGCTGACATACTGGGTCAACCCTAGTTAACCCTGTGTGTCAAGGTACCCCGAGTCTCCAGGGGCAGCCTCATAACATGACCATGTTGGTAACCAGTCCCGGAGTAAAAACTTGTTCGAGTTTAAGGAGTAAATCTTAACGATCAATGCAAAGGGTGTCGCCATAAGTCACCTGCATTGTTGTATCTTCGAGAAGATCCTAATCTTCTCGAAGGTACAACCCTGCAATCGACTTGTGCCATCAACCTTCAAATCCACCTCGAAAAGATCTACTTAACTTTAAGGTGTTACTTACGTGGAGTTTAAATTATACTTTAAGACACTCCTTTTTAGGGTAGTCTTTTCCCAACCCCTGGGTTCCTCATCTTAAAATTGCCTTTCTTATTAAGACCCATTCCACAAAGAGAAGTTTAATAAGATTGAGGTCTCAACAAGGAGATCATTGTTTCACAATAATCTTAATCTACGAAATTGGGTAGTAACCCCAAGTCTTCTCATAAGATTGCTAACTTATCCCTTTTGGGTTTATTCCAGATCTTTAAAACTGAAATATATCTTACTTATTAGTGTTAAGATATAGTGATTTTAAAAACATTCAGTACGTTGTCTTGACTTAGATCGAGGTTAGAGAGTAACAGATTACTCTTCCCATTCAGCTTCCTGAAAGGGTTTATTTTAACCTTAGCTTCTCAAAAATCAGTGATCTAAATTACAATTAGCTTTAAATGGAACATAGCAGAACTATTAAACATTTACAAGTATTTAGTCACATAATCTTTGCAAGGCTTACCTAGAGAATTCCCAAATATCTCCAAGGTATACAATAATATAAATGTACTTTAAAACATTCGAACCGAAGAAGTTCAATCCATCAAGATACAGTTGCAACCATATACAAGTAACAATCCCTTTATTTCATTCATTACAAGCTAATCAATTACAACTTATGCATTCAGCATATGAGATACAATACTCAACAGCAAGAGAACAACTTCCTTCATATAATACAATTAGAGAAGTCAAATTGAAATTCAACATAAAACCAAATTAAATAATCTGAGCATCATATCAGATCTGCGTGCCTTTACCACTTATGACAACCATCTGCAAAATTGCCAACACGGGTCAGTTCTGTGAACTGAGCATGATAAGCACTAAATCTTAAAACAATTGCATTCTACCAATTGCTCTCATTGAACAACCTGTTTAAATGAAATCAGGCTAAATATCTTTCTACAATTTTAACATGACTATAATGCATAACCTCTATTATAGCTGTCAAATAGTCCTAAATATTTTTAGATGACTCAACGTACATATTAGAGACTAAGAAGAACAAAATAATTCCAAAACATCCATCCATCTATATCTCCAAGACAACAACAATCCAACAATTTATTCCATTCTAAAAAGAATATCCTATCAGTTCGTATTTCAACAAGTATGATTCAAACAAGTCCACAAGGCAGTTTATAATAACCGGCAAGCTCACTGACATAATTCCTTTTAATCATACACTATGTTAATGGTACAGACAAGTATAACCACCTATACAGCAACACACATTTTATGCCAGTCTCTCCATACCATACCACTGTCTATTCTTGTTTTACCCTTACCGTTGAGATCACATAAGGATACAAGAGAAGAAAACATTCATAGTTTCTAGACAAGGAGAGAATAACTTATTATTCATACAGTTATAGATATCAACATAACTTAACAGCAGAGGAGAAAGAAATAGAGACATTCATATTCCATTCCAATCATGTTCATGACTGTACCGTCCTCTCAAGAGTAATGCATTTACACTATACGCATGCGACTAAATCAGCCGAGACCACAAGAAGATACTACAGCTTCACCAGAATTCCAATATAAAATTCACCTGTAGATTATTAAGCAATACAAGAGTTCACGCGACAAGCAATAATAAAATAATCTAACCCCAAAAGGCTCAACAAATCTTTCCATATTATTCAACAACATGCAAAATATCCAACGCCATCGCCTGTCATGGCACAGCTAGTAACTTTTTATCTCAGTCAAGCTCAAGACTAAATAACACAATAACAGAAGACGTAACTATGTGCAACCCAGTGACACTCCCACTGAGTCAAAATACTCAGCAACAAACAGCTGAATCTAATCCCTACTAAATACAACAAGGTCTTAAATCAGAAGCTGAAATCAAAAAATAATAACCACAACAAGATCTTCATAGAAGTCATCATCATATCATTATTTTCAACAAAGTTTCATCCAAGCCAAGATAATACGAATACAACAAGGACTCATAGAGTCGAGTTAAAAAAAGTAAACACAGCATGGACTAGATCAGAAGTCGAGCCATCACACAAACACGTCAGGGCTTCAACAGGAGTCGTGTTCACATGGAGATACTGCAAGGACTCCAACTGAGTCGTATCCAACAAGAACTCATAGCCAGGGTTAGGATTGAAGTCGAATTCATATGAAAACATTCAAGGTCTCCAACTAATTCAACACCAACAGTCTTCACAACTAAACTTCTACAGAAGTCTAAATACAAGATACATATTAAGGACTCCAACAGAGCCAATATCAATAAGTATTCACAACCAAGCTTATACAGAAGTCGAAACACTGGTTACATATCAAGGACTCCAACTGAGTCCATAACAACAGTATTCACAACTGAGCTTATACAGAAGAGAAAAACATAATATACGCTTCAAGGATTCAAAAGGAGTCGAACCCATGTAGTATTCTCAAATAAACTTCTACAGAAGTAGAAATACAAGATACATATTAAATTCAAGAATTCCAACTATATCAATTTAGTATTCTCAAATAAACTCCTACGAAGTAGAAACGTATGTTACTTTTCAAGGACTCAAAAGATCGAACCCATTTAGTATTCTCAAATAAACTTCAAGTAGAAAGATACTATCTATTTCCAAGAATTCCAACTGTATCAATCTCAACAAGTGTTAACAGCAAGGCTTCAACAAAAGTCGATACCAAACAAGAAAAATTTTATGGACTCCAACAGAGTCGAATTCGTACATTATCCTTGCAAGCATTTCTACGAAATCTAACCGAAATGCAAAACACAGCAAGATAATTCAACCGTACGAAACAAAATGTACACCCAGCAAGGGTTCAACTGAATAATCGAGCCAGCATGAAGATACAGCAAACTAATTCATACAATGCTACCATAAAAACCAACTGGACCAAAAATCATCTGAACAGAGTTGTTCTAATGAAATCATTTGAAGGAAAGCAAGATTTTTAAAAGTTAGGGCCTAACATGCCTGGTAATGTTGCTTAAAAATCCGAAGAAGACCTCTGAAAGAGCTCGAGCCTTCTCCTCTTTTTCCACGTTAGATTCAACAACAATAATTTGTTATTTCCATGCCTTATAAACTTTCCTCGATAGAGAAAAGAGCTAGTTATTCTCATAGTTTCCATGCAACACCAAGTAGACTGGTTCGAAGAACCAGTGATCAAACAGAGAGAAAACCGGAGCGTATGGAAAACCAAACAACCAACTAGTTTTCCATTTTGCATGCCTTCCCGAGAAATCCGCTCGGGAACCGAGTTCATTAATTGCATTAACTCCAAAATTCCCGCTCAATCTCCATTGCCACCGACCGCCATAGTTGGCGATGGACAAAAACAAACCAAAGACCATTTCAAGATGCCACATCGGATTTCATTAGCCGTTTGAAACTTCCACCAAATCCCTTGTCCTTCATACTTATCCATCTCATTTAATGCCATAGAAACTACCGCCCATGGCTCGCACCCCTTCATAGGTCCCTTTCATCCATGATCATTAGTTTGGTTAGAAACATAGGTTAGATCTTAAGGTGATACTTAGTCTAACCTCCTTAGCGCTAGGTCACTAACCTTAGAAACATTTAGCTTATAGTTTAGGGCTAGGTTAGATTAGCACTAATCCAACCCATAGGTTATAGTTTAGGTTTAGGTTATTAACCTTAATAAATCCAGTCTAGGTCTAACAAATAGAATCGTTCAGTATAAGAACCAACAGAGATACATTCCCGAAATGGATTCAATCCAGCATTGATAATAAGCTAGCAATATATATATCAGAATTTATTACCTGGCTCAAGGTCTAGACCTTCCTGATATTACGATATCGGGAACCAATTCATTTAACAAGATCAGCCTGAGTTAACTCCTGAATTGCTCATTCCACACATTCAGACCTTGCAACCTTCGTAAGGTCTATAATTTTGGTTCATCCAGAATAAACTTAAAACATCTCTTGGATCAATGCAACTGATCCAAGGCTGAGTCATAAAGATGGGTAAATCCACAATTCATTCCGAAATCAGATTAAACTCAGGTGCTAAAAATGAAAGAAATAAAAGAGTCCAAGCATATCCTGGCTCAGTCAAAGATCTTCAAATGCAAAGAAGATACAATCCATATCAAGCATGACTTCACAATCAAAGGAACACATCCTTTTACAGAAGAAATCATATATCAACACTTGAATGCTCAGGAGGAAGTAACAATAGTTCAGGTGTTACATGCTTCCCTCCTAAAAGATTCATCATCCCGATGATTACATATTTGATTTACCTTCAGGTTAACCAATTTATTAGTTCACAATACAATGTGACTATTTCCAACTTGAATAGTTTCAGAAATCAATGTCACGATACATTTTATTCAGCCTGAATAATGTTTGCCTCAATCTGGCTTTCATATAGACATGAAAAAGATAAGTTCATAAAAAAAAAGTTTTGTCAACAGATTTCATTCTGTTGAAAAAGAAAAGGAAAAGCAATTTTCATTTCTTCCATATTTTCCCAAGTTGCACTTTCTTCGTTAAACTGGTCCCACTGGACCTTACATTGCTGTATTTCACGATTTCTCAAATGCAATTGGTGAGTTTCCAGCACTCGTGTGGGTTTAACCATGATTATTCCTGGGTCTTGGACCTACAAGGAATTCCAATTTAACACATGTGACAAATCTGAAACGTATTTCTTAAGAAAAGAAATATGGAAAACATCATGCATGCGAGATAAAGCAGGTGGTAATGCTAATCGATAAGCTACAGGATTGATTATTTTGACAATTTCGAAAGGTCCCACGAAACGAGGTGATAACTTGGCAGCCTTGCCAAAAGTTATAGAATTCTTTCTGGGTTTAACACGAAGAAAAACCTTCTCACCAAGCTCAAACCTTCGATCAACCCGCTTAAGGTCAGCATAGCTCTTCTGCCTATCTATTGCTTCCTTTAATCGTTCACGAATCAACTTTACTTTACTTATTCCATTCGGTGAGGATCTCTGGTCCAATTACCACTCTATCCTCAATACTATCCCAACTAACAGGGGTTCTGCACTTTCTTCCATAAAGTGCTTCAAATGGTGCCATTTTAAGAGATGAGTGATAAGTGTTGTTGTATGCGAATTCAACTAATGGAAGATACTCTTCCCATTTATATTGTTGATCCATGCAATACATTCGCAACATGTCTTCCAACACTTGATTTACTCTCTCAGTTTGTCCATCCGTTTCCGGATGATATGCAGAACTAAAGTTTAGTTTCATTCCAAGAGCTGTATTAAGCGTTTGCCAAAATCTTGATGTCATTCTAGGATCCCTGTCAGATATAATCAATTCTGGTACACCATGTAACCTAAAAATTTCATGTATGAATCTTTTGGCCAACACTGGTGAATCATCCTTTAGATTTCTAGTGATGAAATGAGCTACCTTAGTTATTTTATCTACAACTACCAGGATAACATCATGTTTATTCCTGGACATAGGTAACCCTTGTACAAAGTCCATGCTTATTACTTGCCATTTGTACTGTGGTATGCTATGAGGATATAATAGTCCAGCAGGGTGCATGTGTTCTGCCTTAACCCGCTGACATTCCAGACAATGAGTCACAAAATCAATGACATCCTTTTTCATACCTTTCCAAAAGTATTGTTGTTTCAGATCAGCAAGCATTTTTGTGATACCCGAGTGTCCAGAGAAAGGAAAATTATGAAATTCAACTAACAACTTCTTTCTCAAATCGTTCAGCATAGGTATGTATACCTTGTTTTCATAACGTAAGATTCCTTCATTATCAAAATGAAAGCCCTTATACCTTTCATCATTAGGTTCTGCAGCAAGCGCTGCTTTTACTTGCTGAAAGTATATATCAGATTCTGAGGCACTTTTTACCTCATCCTTAAACTGAGTTCTTAATGTTATAAGAGCATAAATGTGCTTCCTACGACTTAGAGCATCTACTACTCTATTCTCTTTCCCTTTGATGTAGCTAATATCAAAATCATATTGGGATAAAAACTCTAACCACCTTCTCTGTCTAGCATTTAGATTAGGCTGAGTGAAAATATATTTCAGTCCTAAGTGATCAGTTTTCAACTCAAAAGGTTTCCCAAGTAAATAGTGTCTCCAGACTTGAAGCGCATGAACAATGGCAGCAAGCTCCAAATCATGAGGAGCATAATTCAGCTCATGTAACTTAAGTTTTCTACTTTCATATGCTATGACTTGATCATTTTGTAACAAAACACCTCCAAGGCCTTCCCCAGAAGCATCCATTACAATAGTAAAACTCCCATTAGGGTCTGGTATAGCTAATATAGGTGCGGAAGTCAACTGGCTTTTCAGACTTTTAAAAGCAATTTCACACTTATCATTCCAAATAAATTTCTTATCCTTCTTCTGCAATGAAGTTATCGGTGCAGCCACTTTAGAAAAATCCTTAACAAATTTTCTATAATAACCAGCAAGACCCATGAAGCTTCTTACTTCGTGCACATTCTTTGGTGTAGGCCACTTAGTTATTGCCACTATTTTTGAAGGATCCACAACAATTCCTTCCTTGCTAATGACATGACCCAAATAGTGAACTTCTGTATCAAAGAAAGAACATTTGGATAACTTACCATATAACTTTATTTTTCTCAAAATCCCCAAAACTATCTTCAAATGCTCATTGTGCTCCTCAACACTTTTAGAATAAATGAGAATATTGTCCAAGAATACAAGTACAAACTTGTCCAAATATTCTTGAAAGATATTATTCATTAAGTTCATAAAAGCTACGGGTGCATTAGTTAATCCAAAGGGTAGAACCGTGAATTCATAATGTCCGTACCTTTTTGAAAAGCTATTTTATGAATATCTTCTTCTCTAATCCTTAACTGATGATAACCAGATCAAAGATCTATCTTAGAATAAATTGCTGCCCCATGCATCTGATCAAATAGATCGTCGATCCTTGGAAGTGGGTATCTGTTCTTGATTGTTGCTTTGTTCAACATCCGATAATCAATACACAACCTAAGTGTTCCATCCTTCTTTTCACAAATATTCTTTGCCTGGTGCTCCCAAGGTGAAACACTTGGTCTAATCAAACCTTTAGACAAAAGTTCTTGGCAAAATTGTGCCTTAAGCTCAACTAACTCTATAGTAGTCATCCGATAAGGTGATTTGGAAATAGGTTCCGTTCTGGTTTGATTTCGATGGTGAAGTCAAATTCCCTCTTGGGTGGTAACCCTGGTAATTCCTCTAGAAAAACATCCCGAAACTTTGTAGCAGAGGAATGATGAATTTCATGGAATCACCATCTTCTTCTAAAAATTTAGATATCTTTACCGCATAAAGGGTACATCCTTTGTTTTTAGCCTTTTTAAGTGCATGCCATGGACAGCATTTTTTCTAACCGATATTTCCCGTTTCACCCTTTGAATCTCTCATTGTTTCTCACCAATCATCTAAACATTTTATATTCTTTTCATAGTAGTCTACTTTTGCTTTATGGTCACTAACTAATTGACACCGATGACAATGTCATACGATCCCAAAGGTGTAACATAGAGGTCAACTTCCATGGAAAAGCTAGGTAAGTCAAGGACTACCCCAAAAAGACACATACTAACTGCGTATGAATAATTATTACCATACTGCATACCCAAGATTTATCCATTTTTCCAGCCTTTTCTCTTAAGTTTAGAAGCAAGTTTACTAGAAATAAAACATTAGGAGCTCCCGTATCAAAGAATAGTGACAGTATGCCAAATAAATACCCGGAACTTCTATAGGTGTCACTTGCTTTTCATTGCTTTGCTTTCTACTATCCTCCTCATGTATCTTATCTTTCATTGAATACGATCATCCTTCTTCAAAAGGCAGCGATTTGCGTAGTGGTCTTTACCACTCCTTAGCATCCTCCTCCCCAGTCCCTTTTTAGGCTCAAAATTTCAGGTTTTTTGTAATTATCACGTTGTCCTCCATAGGGCTTATGTCCATTGTTATAATCCTTTTAGCAAAATTATCCCTTACAAAAAAAGTTTATTAAATGCTTCTACTTTCTTACTATTATTTAGAACTTACATTTCAAACTTTTTCCATGGTCCCTTTTTGGGTGCAAGTGAAGTGAAGAAGGGTTTGCAATCTTCTTCCGTACTTCCTCTTTATGAGTATTAAATAGCCTTTAATTTCACATTCTTGTCTTATGGCCTTTTCAACAACTCCTTCCATAGTGGTTGGACTGTGAACATCGACCTCTCCCCTATCACGGGATTCAATCCCATGATGAATTTCCTTATTCCGAACTTCTCGTGGCATTGATTGATCGGAATACGGTACATACTTGAGGAGTTTTGTAAATCACTCCGAGTATTCGCCATCTTTGTTAGCTTCCCTTGAGCTAAGTTATGGAATTCTATCATTTTCTGATCATAGAAGAGTTCCGAGGGTGGTAGCCAATGTTGCCTAAAATAGCCCTTAAATCCTGATCCCAAGTAATATTGGTCTCATCAATATTCATCAACCATGGCTACCTACGAAAGCTATCCCACCACGAAGATGCTTCATGGGAAATTATACCCCAAATAGCTTTAGGGTAGTTTCCTCCCGAGAAGTTTCTTATTTAAAATTACTTCTCCATTTCACCGAGCTAGTTCTAAGATTGAGGCTCCATCTCCTAATGTGGTGCCATCATATTTAGGTGGACTTATCCTTTTATATCATTAGTGAGTTCTTATCGCCAACTTGGTTTTTGTTTTATGGTATCTTACTTAGTGCATTTAAGATATAGTGATTATCAACACCCATATAGGGGTTGTCCTCGGGAGGTTAGAAGTTGTTATTACCGGCTTCATCATCCTCCTCATTTCCCATCACCCTAGCTTCTCAAAAATCAGTGATCTAAATTACAATTGTTTAAATGGAACATCGCAGAACTATTAAACATTTACAAGTATTTAGTCACATAATCTTTGTAAGGCTTACCTAGAGAATTCCCAAATATCTCCAAGGTATACAATAATATAAATGTACTTTAAAACATTCGAACCGAAGAAGTTCAATCCATCAAGATACAGTTGCAACCATATACAAGTAACAATCCCTTTATTTCATTCATTACAAGCTAATCAATTACAACTTATGCATTCAGCATATGAGATACAATACTCAACAGCAAGAGAACAACTTCCTTCATATAATACAATTAGAGAAGTCAAATTGAAATTCAACATAAAACCAAATTAAATAATCTGAGCATCATATCAGATCTGCGTGCCTTTACCACTTACGACAACCATCTGCAAAATTGCCAACACGGGTCAGTTCTGTGAACTGAGCATGATAAGCACTAAATCTTAAAACAATTGCATTCTACCAATTGCTCTCATTGAACAACCTGTTTAAATGAAATCAGGCTAAATATCTTTCTACAATTTTAACATGACTATAATGCATAACCTCTATTATAGCTGTCAAATAGTCCTAAATATTTTCAGATGACTCAACGTACATATTAGAGACTAAGAAGAACAAAATAATTCCAAAACATCCATCCATCTATATCTCCAAGACAACAACAATCCAACAATTTATTCCATTTTAAAAATAATATCCTATCAGTTCGTATTTCAACAAGTATGATTCAAACAAGTCCACAAGGGCTTTATAATAACCGGCAAGCTCACTGACATAATTCCTTTTAATCATACACTATGTTAATGGTATAGACAAGTATAACCACCTATACAACAAAACACATTTTATGCCAGTCTCTCCATACCATACCACTGTCTATTCTTGTTTTACCCTTACCGTTGAGATCACATAAGGATACAAGAGAAGAAAACATTCATAGTTTCTAGACAAGGAGAGAATAACTTATTATTCATATAGTTATAGATATCAACATAACTTAACAGCAGAGGAGAAATAAATAGAGACATTCATATTCCATTCCAATCATGTTCATGACTGCATACCGTCCTCTCAAGAGTAATGCATTTACACTATACGCATGCGACTAAATCAGCCGAGACCACTAGAAGATACTACAGCTTCACCGAAATCCAATATAAAATTCACCTGTAGATTATTAAGCAATACAAGAGTTCACGTGACAAGCAATAATAAAATAATTTAACCCCAAAAGGCTCAACAAATCTTTCCATATTATTCAACAACATGCAAAATATCCAACGCCATCGCCTGTCATGGCACAGCTAGTAACTTTTTATCTCAGTCAAGCTCAAGACTAAATAACACAATAACAGAAGACGTAACCGTGTGCAACCCAGCGACACTCCCACTGAGTCGAAATACTCAGCAACAAACAGCTGAATCTAATCCCTACTAAATACAGCAAGGTCTTAAATCAGAAGCCGAAATCAAAAAATAATAACCACAACAAGATCTTCATAGAAGTCATCATCATATCATTATTTTCAACAAAGTTTCATCCAAGCCGAGATAATACGAATACAGCAAGGACTCATACAGAGTCGAGTTAAAAAAAAGTAAACACAGCGTGGACTAGATCAGAAGTCGAGCCATCACGCAAACACGTCAGGGCTTCAACAGGAGTCGTGTTCACATGGAGATACTGCAAGGACTCCAACTGAGTCGTATCCAACAAGAACTCATAGCCAGGGTTAGGATTGAAGTCGAATTCATACGAAAACATTCAAGGTCTCCAACTAATTCAACACCAATAGTCTTCACAACTAAACTTCTACAGAAGTCGAAATACAAGATACATATTAAGGACTCCAACAGAGCCAATATCAATAAGTATTCACAACCAAGCTTATACAGAAGTCAAAACACTGGTTACATATCAAGGACTCCAACTGAGTCCATAACAACAGTATTCACAACTAAGCTTATCAAGTAAGAAAAACATAATATATGCTTCAAGGATTCAAAAGGAGTCGAACCCATGTAGTATTCTCAAATAAACTTCTACAGAAGTAGAAATACAAGATACATATTAAATTCAAGAATTCCAACTATATCAATAACATACAGTATTCACGACTGAACTCCTACAGAAGTAGAAACGTATGTTACTTTTCAAGGACTCAAAAGGAGTCGAACCCATTTAGTATTCTCAAATAAACTTCTACAGAAGTAGAAAGATACTATCTATTTCCAAGAATTCCAACTGTATCAATCTCAACAAGTGTTAACAGCAAGGCTTCAACAAAATTCGATACCAAACAAGAAAACATTTTATGGACTCCTACAGATTTGAATTCGTACATTATCCTTGCAAGCATTTCTACGAAATCTAACCGACATGTAAAACACAGCAAGATAATTTAACCGTACGAAACAAAATGTACACCCAGCAAGGGTTCAACTGAATAATCGAGCCAGCATGAAGATACAACAAACTAATTCATACAATGCTACCATAAAAACCAACTGGACCAAAAATCATCTGAACAGAGTTGTTCTAATGAAATCATTTGAAGGAAAGTAAGATTTTTAAAAGTTAGGGCCTAACATGCCTGGTAATGTCACTTAAAAATCCGAAGAAGACCTCTGAAAGAGCTCGAGCCTTCTCCTCTTTTTCCACATTAGATTCAACAACAATAATTTGTTATTTCCATGCCTTATAAACTTTCCTCGACAGAGAAAAGAGCTAGTTATTCTCATAGTTTCCATGCAACACCAAGTAGACTGGTTCGAAGAACCAGTGATCAAACAGAGAGAAAACCGGAGCATATGGAAAACCAAACAACCAACTAGTTTTCCATTTTGCATGCCTTCCCGAGCAATCCACGCTCGGGAACCGAGTTCATTAATTGCATTAACTCCAAAATTCCCACTCAATCTCCATTACCACCGACCGCCATAGTTGGCGATGGACAAAAACAAACCAAAGACCATTTCCAGATTTGGCGACTCTGCCACGTCGGATTTCATTAGCCATTTGAAACTTCCACCAAATCCCTTGTCCTTCATACTTATCCATCTCATTTAATGCCATAGAAACTACCGCCCATGGCTCACACCCCTTCATAGGTCCCTTTCATCCATGATCATTAGTTTGGTTAGAAACATAGGTTAGATCTTAAGGTGATACTTAGTCTAACCTCCTTAGCGCTAGGTCACTAACCTTAGAAACATTTAGCTTATAGTTTAGGGCTAGGTTAGATTAGCACTAATCCAACCCATAGGTTATAGTTTAGGTTTAGGTTATTAACCTTAATAAATCCAGTCTAGGTCTAACAAATAGAATCGTTCAGTATAAGAACCAACAGATACATTCCGAAATGGATTCAATCCAGCATTGATAATAAGCTAGCAATATATATATCAGAATTTATTACCTGGCTCAAGGTCTAGACCTTCCTGATATTACGATATCGGGAACCAATTCATTTAACAAGATCAACCTAAGTTAACTCCTGAATTGCTCATTCCACACATTCAGACCTTGCAACCTTCGTAAGGTCTATAATTTTTGGTTCATCCAGAATAAACTTAAAACATCTCTTGGATCAATGCAACTGATCCAAGGCTGAGTCATAAGATGGGTAAATCCACAATTCATTCCGAAATCAGATTAAACTCAGGTGCTAAAAATGAAAGAAATAAAAGAGTCCAAGCATATCCTGGCTCAGTCAAAGATCTTCAAATGCAAAGAAGATACAATCCATATCAAGCATGACTTCACAATCAAAGGAACACATCCTTTTACAGAAGAAATCATATATCAACACTTGAATGCTCAGGAGGAAGTAACAATAGTTCAGGGTGTTACATGAATGGGTGGATAGGTTTTAATAATGTTTTGAGTCTAGGTCATTTAGGCATGGTTGAGTTTAGGTCGAGTTAGGCATGGTGATGTTGGTGAAAGAGGAATTTTTAAGCTATAGGTGTCAATGGTCTAGTCTTGTATAAGAGAATTAACAAGTAATGAATAAGGTGAAGGATAAGAGGTGACCAAAAGAGCCACCTAATTAGTAAGAACCAAAACAATTCTACCATACCAAAGATGGGCTTATGAACGTAAGACCTTAAAGGCGTTACATGATTAACTATTCTAAGAGCGAAGAAATTCACATGATCAAGAAATGTTGCATTTGTGGGACGTCCCTTGAGCGCGCATGAAATTAGGTTGAAAAGGAGATGAGGTGAAAACAGTCTGGTTTTAGTGTAACCTGGTGTGAGACAACATGCCTATTTGGCAAGAGACCCAAGATCACAATAGACAATTCCATGAAGAAAAAGTTCTATTTTTCTTTTTTTTATTTTGTTTCTATAGATTGATCGATACATGAAGTCTATATGGGATGAGTAGATTATCTCCTTGAGGTCTTTTTGAAGCTAATCAATGTGGAAATATTCATAATATTATTATTTTTGCAAGAATAGTCTTCTTTTGTGATAGACTATATACAATATGGCTAGCTCGTATAGTTGTCTCTTGAGGGGTCGGTCTATTTATAACAATGAGATAGAAATAATAGATGTCCTTTTTAGGAGTCATATTTTTTTCTAGAAGTTAGACTCAAGGAGTTGAATCCCATTTAACTTTTGAATTATTTTTTAGACTTTTAGGTCATGGACATGACTACATAGAAGAATAGGCTCCTTGTTATGAAGATTAAAACCATAGTACATAGAGGTTACCATGAAAGTGGGGGTTTAAGAGATGAATGAACATGGTATTCCATCTTGAAAACAACAAAAATTATCTATGAGAATCATGCCATGAGTAGAGCCATGGTACTCATATTAAAGAGAAGACTAAAAGGTGACGGGTAATCACATGATTCTGGTTTATTCGTTGATCCTTAAAATAGGTAAATGGATGGTGAATGGTGCTCAAGGGATGAGAATTTTTAATAAAATGAAGGTGATATAAGAATTTATTCAGCAATATATTGGTAAAAGATGCAAGGCATTGAGGGGCTCGGAGTTCAAGTTTACCTTGAAGTGAAGACAAATGATAAGCACCCGATCCATAGGTATGAGTAACGATATAGGGTCCAAGCCAATTAAGATTACTTTTCCCGTTTACTTTTCTCCTCATTGTTTACATGCTTATTTTCCTTTAGGGACGAGGTCACCTACTTGGAAGGTTCATTCATGGACACATTTATTGTAGGCACATTTGATATATTTTTGATATATTTGGAGGTGATCGAGAGCATTGAGGCGTCATTCGTCTAATAACTTGAGTTGTGAAAAATGGTCCTAGAAAAGTTCATCATCAATGAGCATCTCTTTAAGTGAGATAAAAAGAGATGGAATATGTACTTCAAGAGGTAGAACAACCTCGTATTGTATACGAGATAGAAAGGCATGGCAGCGGTTGAAGTGTGAATACTAGTGCGATAATCCCATAAGGCAAAAGGAATGTGCATACGTCAATCCTTTCTAGTATCATCAACAAATTTCATAAGATTTTGTTTCAAGGTTTTGTTGGTTGATTCATCTTGGCCATTTATTTGGGGGTAGTAAGGTGAAGAAAAACTAAGTTGAATGTTGAAGGTGTCACAGAGTTTCGTAGGGTTGTTTTAGAATTGTTTTCCATTATCAATAATGAGAAGATAAGGAACACCAAAGCAATAAATGATGTGATGGTTGATGAATTCACATATTTTCTTGGATTTTGTAGAAATAAGAGGTATGGATTCCACCCATTTAGTGTAATATTCGGTAGTAGTAATAATCCATTGATGACGTTAGGAAGAATGAGGGTTAATCTCTCCAACAAGATCCAAACCCCATTGAGAGAAAGGCCAAAGGTCTCGTGTGACTTGTAAGGTGTGACTAGGTGTGTGATGAAGATTAACATGTTGTTGAAACTTCACACAACATTTGACATAATCACAACAATCATGGTTTAAGGTTGGCTAGTAATAGCCCAGGAAGAGGATGTGTTTAGCGATAGCTAAACCACTGAAATGACCTCCACAAATTTCATCATGAACTTCCTTGATGGTGTAGGGAACTTCAAAACTTATAAGGCATCATAAGAGGATACCATCAAAGCCACGTTTATAAAGAATACCACCCATGATGACATAGCGAGAGACACTTTTGAGAAAGGCTCGTTGTCCATTGTGAGTAAGGTCTGGAGGTAGAATTGAAAGGGAAAGGTAGTCAACAAATTGCTTATACCAAAGGTCATGTGGATCAGTTTCAATAGTTATGACAAATTTGACGTCTCAAAATAGATAGGAAGGTGATTTTAGCCTTTGTACTGTGACAAATATTTTTGAGTCAGAGGGTGAAGTAGGTATTTAAGAAGCAAGACATGCCACAGTGTCTAAAAATTTATTAGTGGAACGCGGGGTGGTTTTGAAGTTCATAACGGTCAAAGGTAGTCAAAAGTATGTCAACATGATGCTTATACTTTTGAAGTATCTTGTCACAACACTAGTATATACCATTAACTTGGTTTACAACTAGTTGGGAATCATGAAAGATATTAATTGATTTAGCATCTAAGGCGATGGTGGTTTGAAGGCCTAATATGAGTGCTTCATATTCGGTGATATTGTTAGTACATTCAAAATATAGTTTGAAAGATAAAGGCATAGGCTCACCATTAAGAAGAATGAGAATAAATCCAGCACCACCTGATGTTGACATTTATAACCGTCAAAGAATAAGGTCCTCTAGTAAATGGTATCGTCCAAACAGAGGGTAACAATGGATTCATCTGGGAAATTGAAGTTAGAGGATTTATTACCAGAGACAGGTGCGTCTACAAGTTTTTCAGTGATGTTTTGTCCTTTGACATATTTTTTATGAGTGAATTCAAGTTCTTGGTCTACAAGAAGCAGAAGCCAACATGCAACTCATTGATGTTGTTAAGGCTTGGCGTACATGTAATGTACGGGTCCAGTACAGTGACAATGAATGTTTTGTGGTTAAGTAGGTAATGTTGAAGCTTAGTGGCAAAAAAAACTAAGCTAAGCATAGTTTTTTGGCATGGGTGTATCTCGTTTCATAGTCTAGAAGCATATGACTTATATAGTAAACCACTTGTTCCCTATGTTGCTCATCGTGATGAGCAAGCATGACACCCAAGGAATGATTAGTGGCAGAAATGTAAAGGTAAAATGGTTGTTCATCTTCAGGAGGAATGAACACAGGTGGTTGGAGGAGGTATTGTTTTAAGTCCTCAAAGGATTTTTCACATTCATCATCCCATTTGAAGGAGAAATTATTTTTGAGGAGGTGATGAAATGGATGGCAACGGTCAGAAAGCTACAAAATAAACGAAAAATAGATTACAAATTTCCTTGTAAAATACTAAGTTGAAAAAGGTTAGTAGGTGGAGGAATTTCAAGAACAACTTTGATTTTAGCTGGACTGAATTCTATGCCATGCAAAGAAATGATAAAAGCAAGGAGCTTGCTAGAGAGAACAACGAAGACACACTTCTTAGGTTGAAGGTGAACACAATACTTGATGAGATGGTCAAAGATGACCTTAAGGATTGTAAGGTGTTTAGCCGATGTTTAGATTTAGCAAGGAGATCGTCAACGTAATCTTCCTATATGTAATGCATGATGTCATTAAAGATATAAGTCATAGCCCATTGATATGTGGCACCAATATTTTTAAGGCCAAAAGGCATGACATGATAGTAGAAGGTCCCCCAAGGAGTGATGAAGGTGGTTTTGTGTTGATCTTACGGGGCAAGTAATATTTTTTATAACACGATAAATTGTCCATGAGTGATAGCAACATCTCATGGCCGGTGATAAGATCAACTAGTTGGTCAATACTAGGTAGAGGAAATTTGTCTTTAGGGAAAGCTAAGTTAAGGTCACAGAAATCCATGTAAATGTGGAGTCCCCCTGTCACTTTTGTGATAGGTATAATATTAGAGATCCATTGGGGATAATCAATGGGTAGGATGAAGGAAACCGAAAGAAGGCATTGAAGTTCTTCTTTGACAAGAAGGGAAATACAAGGATGCATTTTCCGTAGCTTCTATTTTATGGGTTTGGCTTTAGGAATAGTTATGATATTGTGGACCATAATGTTTGGGTCAATATCAGGCATATCATTGTAGGACCAAGCAAAAGCATTAATATGATCTCAGAGGAATGAGGTAAAAGCTTCTTTTTAGCATAATCTAAAGATTTTCCTATCTTTAGAATGTGTGGGTCATCCTGAGTGTGAATAATTATTTTGATGCTTGATTCTTTTAACATGGTTTATGTCTCATAAGGTAATAACCGGTGAATATAATAATCTTCTACACCAAGGTAGGTGAGGATAGACTCATATTGACATTGAACGATGTTAATAGAAGGTGTATCATCATTGATCATGTAAGGATACATGAAGGGAAGAGAAGAGGGATCATTGCCATCTCGTTGATAAGTTAGATGTCCCAGGGAAATGGTGTTCACGAAAAAAACAAAGTTAGGAGGAATGGATTTTGGATCCATAGAATCCCTTGGTGAATGTGGTGAAGAAAGGTTGTTGTTCTCAATGAGTTCAACACCAAATTTCTTGGGAGATGGTTCAGAAAATCCAATACCACTTCGGTTTTTATGTTTATATGTGGTGCACGAGATGATAGCATGGTGGCCCTATTCATAGAAAACAAACCCAAAGCCCTTCCACACAACTATGGAGGAAGGTGTGGTGAAGCAGCAGTTGGTAAGAGATTAGAGGTCAGATGAAAATGGTTGTGTTTAGGAAGGTGGCTTGGGTGAGTAGGTAGAAGTATCAAGTCCCCCATATGTTAAGTTAGTATGAAGGTGGGGAGGACCATAAGGTAAAACCTCACCTATGTGGTGATCATAGCGAGGATGTTGGTAAAGGTTTCCATACTCTTGAGGAGTAAGGAATGTGTCGATGTTGTATAGGTGATACTCCCCAGAGTGAGACGTTGAAAAACACCTTCTAAGGGATCGGTAGTTGGTATATGGGTAGTGGGAATAGATGAATCACCGGACGCTTATGAAGAAGAAGCATTGGGTGGTTGAGAAATCGATGGGTTGGTGGATGGGTTGGCTGTAGAGGCTACAAAAGCAATGGGAATAGAGGAGTTAGGTGTGGGAGAGGTAGCGACAACATTGGTGGATGGGGTTGTGGGTGAAGGAGAAGTGGAAGCATTGGTAGATGCCTTAACTGGTACAAGGACATCATTAGGTTGGTACAACATGTTACAAGTTTTGAATGGTGAAGGGTCAGCTAGAATGGTATAGTTATGTCCTTCATGTTCAAATTTTACATAGTGATGTAAGGTTGAAGGAACACAACCCATGACATGGATCCAAGGTCGGCCAAGCAACAGGTTGTACTAGAACTCCCCCTCTAAGACATAGAACAATTCCATAATAGTATGGGGGCCCACACAAATGTGGAGAATGATGGTGCTAAGGGTGGAAGTGATGACATCATTGAATGAACGTAACATAACTGGGTTATTATGCATGCAATTGGAAGGGATGCACATTTGGTTGTACACATGGGAAGAGATGATGTTGATGTTGGCACCACCATCGATCATAATGCATCGAATACGTATATTATCAATATAAACAGAAATGAAAAGGGTGGGATCAGGATCATCTGATTGGAGAGGTATAATCTCATTGTTAGAGAAACTAAGGGCAGCTACTTGGTGAGTAGTGGTAGGTGTAGAGGAAGGGGATGAATTGGTGAGGGAGGCCACATAGTGAGGGGTGATAATGAAGCCCACGATTTATCGGTTTGTTAAGTAAAATCTTGATGGATTATAGAACCTCCATGAGGTCCTGTTGATGGGATTCAAAAGTTTGGAAAAGGTCGTACAAAGACATTTTTAGAGGTGATTGGTGCAATTGTTTTATCATTGTACAATGGGCAACCCTGTCAAAAATAGGGTATGTGGGTCCCCGAATGGTAATTCTTGGTGCGGGTGTAGATGGTATATTGGGCACAGGATTGGTAGATGGGATGGTTGATTTCTCCTTTCCTTTGTATTTTTGGGTGTGAGTGGAAAGGTTAACTATATTGATATGGGGTGAAGGAGTAGGTGAATCATGATATGTGTAGCAACAGGATAGATAATAGAATGAAGAAAAATGTCTTTGTGACATAATTTGGATGCACTAACATTTTGGTGGGGTTTTGGTTATCTCTCTTATGCAAACCATGTTGATCTCAAATTCTGGATGTGGATAAATGGGTTATGGAGGTGGTGATGCAAGTAGTTGAATAGGTAGTGGGTGAGGATATTTGGTGATAGGTGGAGGTGGAACTGGGTCCTCATCTAGAAGATCATCATCATCAAAATTTTATTCAGAAGGACATAGTTGGAGGAGAATGGTTTTAAGAGCCTTAAAATTTTCTACATCATGTCCTAGCACACGATGGTAGGCACAAATTTTATTATCGTCAAACCCTTTTGGTTTGGGTTTGAGTGGGTCGTAAGGTCTAAGGGGTGGTAATGTGATGAAAAATGTATCTAAAAGGTTAGCTAGAATGTTGGTGTAAGACCCTACTAATGGATCACAATGTGAGGTGAGTGTGGGTCTAGATTGAAGTGTGAGTGATTGTGATGTGTGAGGTGCTACAGGAGGTGGAATTGGATGTGGGATAAGTTTGACCACCAATTTGGTAGGTGGTATTGTTTTAGACTTAGGTTGTACCTTCTTGGGTAAAGGCGTAGTAGATGAACTAGCGATAGAAGGTGTTGCAGCTTAACTAAATCTTTCGAGGGTAGTGGGTTTTTCAATTTTGGTTTCTCCTTCGGGGTAAAGGTGAAGGAGGAGTGTGTGATGTAGAAGGGAAAGTGGATGGTGGAAGAGGATGAGTTAGCCAAGGTGATAAAGGAGGCATGGTGAAGGTTGTTGGTAGAGGAAAGGTGGAAGGTATGGGTTAAAGAGAAGTAAATCTCACAGTGTTGATGGAGTTACTATAGGTGGTGGGGTATAGGCGGTAAGAAAAGATGGATAATAGTGAAGGTGTACATTTATTAGGTAAGGTGGGTGTAATATAATATTTTGATGAAGATGTGGGCTGTTGGTTTTCCTTGGATAGGAGGTTTCTTGGCCAAGGTCGATGGGTGAGGTCCTAGGATGGAGGGTAGTGGTGAAGGTGACAGAGGAGTAGTGGGAAAAGTTGGTGTATGTGGCCTAGAAGGTTGGGTCTTCCTTTTAGGTGGAGGAATAGTTTTTGCGTAGGTTTTCCAAGATGTGGTTAAGTCTAATTTCACATGGAGTGGACTATGCTTGATGTCGGCATGACACCCAATGTGGTGATGGCTCTGGCTATGGGGAAAAGTGTAGGTGCAGGTAGGTTCTTGGTCATATGATCAGGTTTGATTGTGGGTAAAGGTTTAGGTGTAAGCGAGGGTGATGAAGAAGAGGATGTTATGACTGGTATGAGCATGGTTAGTTCGATGGTCTGAAATACCTTTGGATAAATTGTGGAGGTATCAGTAGGTGATATTTGCATTTGGGTTGAAAATGGTAGCCAGAGACGTCCCCAAAGAATGGAATTATCAATGTAATCCAAGTGGTTGGAAAAGTGTGAAAATGATATTGTTGTAAGAGGAGATGATGTTGGTTTAGTAGAAATCCTTGTAAAATATGTATGCGAGATAGGGAACTAGTTGGCTTCAGACTCTGTGGGTAAGAGAGCCAAGAGCAGATCAACTGGATCCTAGAAGGCTAATGGGGAATTGTCACCAATAGGCAAAGTGGCACTTCTAAAGGATCCCCTATGGCTAGGGGAGATGGTAGGTGGGATGAGGTAGGTTCCTCTTTTGGTGGAGAGGAAGGTGAGTGTGACTCTCCCATGGGTAGGAGAGTTAACACCATAGGTTGTTTTTAGGTTGCGAGGTGGGTGGTGAAATGGTATCAACAGTATTGTGGTCTCCTCCATGGGTGACAAGGAGATGAAGTGAAATCCTTTGTGGGTGAAGGAGTAGATGAAATAGGCTCCTTTATGGGTGAATGAGCTCGTGCTAGAATCTGCTCGATGGAGGGGATATGAGGAAATTAAGGAAGGGCCGATATGGTGTCAAAAAAAACATGGACCTCACAGAAATTACTATCATTAGTTAAAGGTTTATCAATTTTGTTAGATGACGGTGTGTGATTAGGAAATGGATTCATGAAGATATGCAAGTTACGATTTGCCGAGCGTTTGGGTTGTCCAAGACAAGATCTCTGTAGTCTAACATTTCCTGGACAATGTTTTTGAAGGTTATACAATTACCATCATTATGGCCTTTAACGCAATGATAGTTGCAATAGTCTTATTCCTTGTACCATGCGGGCATGGGGACGAGCATGATAAAAACTAGTATGATTTTTATTAGATTAGGTAAAAACAAATTTTGAAGGGATCAAGAACCCTATACAACCAAAAGATAAAGAAAACAAAGCCCAAGAGAGAAAAACAAGAAAGGCACATCCAAATTTAAAGGTCCCATAAAAATGAGTTAAACAGGATTAACTCTTACAACGCAGAATCAGGACCCCCAAAAGGAAAAAAAAGACAATGAAAAAACAGGGCATCACAGTTCGCCCATAGTCCACAAAAAGTTCAAGAAACTACAAACCCACCAAGTGAGACAGAAAAACCACCAGAGGACCACTAACCAACAACAAACCAACCAGGAAACTAGAAAGAGCCACCGTCTAATCTTCCTTCGAGCTGCTGATACAGAGGTTGAATCTCCTCCTTTTCTTTTCTCCTTTGATCTCCTCCACTCTATCCAGAAGCACTTTGACCTGAGTCTCCAGCTCCTGCATCTAATTTTTAGTCTGAACCTAGTCTCGAAACCATCTTCTTTGAAATATTTATGATATTCAAGATGGATTCCCTTTGCCCTTCATTCGTGTCCTCCATAGCTTTGAGGACCCCCTCTAAGTACACCATCTTTCTATTCCACTCTTCAAAAATAGTGGGATCACCCACACACTCATTCTTCCTGGAAGCACTGGCTTCCCCAACAACACCCTCCTTATAATCTCTGTCAATTCCATCCCCCTTGGGGATAGTTTTGCCCTCTTTCATCTTTGTAAGACATTCGCCAGGGTAATGTCATCATCCTCTTCATGCTCCTCTAGGATAGAGACCAAAGGGTGATCTAGAACTAGCTTACCATTCTCAAACAGAAGAAGAATCAGACCCTCATGAAGGGGCAGCTTGGCTTTCTTGTTCTGGAACGCCATCAACAAGTTCAAAAGAGAGGTAGCCAGGAAAAAAGGAATGCGACCATAAACTTATGACGAAACATGTTGAGGAAGGTGATGTGATGAGTATAGATTTTTCTATACTTACCCTCTAGAGTGATATACTTCATAACTTGAAGGCAGACATCCTTCTAGATACTAGGGATACACGAACGAGCAATGCCATCAGTGAAGAAAAAACAAGTCTCCTTGCCACAAAAAACCACTCAATCTCAAGGTCTCTGCGGGTTCTTTCCTTGTAGATTTTTAAACCATCCATCTTCATTTCTATCACCCTAGCAATATTGGCCTCCGAGACCTCGACCTCCACACCATGGATAGTAAAAACCCCATCTTTCCATGCTTGACCAAAATCCTTGGAAAGAGCAGGGTCGTGACCATGTAATTTAGCAATAAAATTACTAAATCAAAACTAGTATGTGGTTTGATGGGTGGTAGAGAAATTTCTCCGGATTTAAGAAGTTTTTCTAATACTGAAGAATAAGGCTCCCTGATTGGAGTGTACTTTCATTGCTCTCACTTGAACTAGAAAGCTTGAACAAGAGAAAGGTTGGAAGAAGGTTTTGATTGATTGGATGGGTGAGATGGGCCATATTTTAAAACCACGTTGCATTAGCAAATCCTTTTTCTTTGGAATAGTTATTTTGTGGTTTTGAAGAGGAAGAAGCATCATTGGATTTGAATGCAGTGTTTTTGTTACGCAATTGAATTTTCTTCTCTTCTATGGCATGGATTTCAAGTTTTCTAGCCATGGTGAATGCTTCATCAAATGTATAGAAGGTTTGGACTTGGAGAGTTGGTGAGATGTGCCTAACACAAGCCCAAGTGAACAACTCTATAAGCTTGGTTTGAGGTAGTTGGAATGTAAGCTGGTTGATGAGGCTCTGCCAACGAGTGACGAAATCTGCGATAGACTCGTCATCGTATTTTTGTGTTGAGTACAAGTCGGTCATGGTAGCCTTCTTGACAATATTGATTGAAAAATGGTTCACTTAGTTAAATAAGTAAATGGAATGTCAAGGTAAACCTCTATACCAATCTAATTCAGGTCCCGTTAATGACATGGGGAATATCCACGGGAGGAGAGCATCGACATGAGTGATTATATAACACCCATGTTTGAAAGACCTCAAGTGTTGTTGTGGGTCCTCTTTGTTGTTGAAGCGGTTGAATTCAGGAATTTCCCAATGTGTAGGATATGGATGAATGGGAATAGAAAAATGAATGGGATTATTGTATATTTCATCGTATGTTAAAGAGTTGCGAGATCCAGAAACTGATGCTTCCAATGTTTGCATCTTTTCCATCATCATTTTAATAAGGTCGTTGGTAGGTTGTGATGACTGGGCACCCTTATAATATAAGGGGGTATATGGTGAATGTATGATATGGATGACATTCTAGTATATGGTGGTGTCGAGTATGAGAACTATATGGGGGAATAAATGCAGGTAGAAAATATCCCAAATAGGTGATAGACGAGATAGGTGGTTGTTGGTGATATGTGTAAGTAGGTGGGGTGGATGTAGCAATCCTTGTAGTGATTGGAGGTAAATATTGTGGGATGGAGAGGATGATGTTTTGGAATGGGGTATGGGTTACCGACACCATGGGTGGTTGTGATGCAATAGGTATATACGAGGTGGCGGGTGCAGACGGGGCTATGCTCAAGGTGGTTGATGAAGGAATGGTTAACACCATGGGAGAAAATGACATCAAAATTGTGACCGATGTTGTAGGTGCCACAAATATTGATGACATGGGGTCAATTTGGGATATTACAGGTGGTAAGGTGGAAGAAGGTAAGGCCAAGTTAGTACTAGTTGATGTAGAAGTGGGGCGAGGGTAGGGGGTATGGAAAAAGGCATGTCGTATAACAATTGTCCTGATGAATCCCGAGTAGAGGAATGGGTGAGATAATGTTGTAAGGAATCAAGGTTGTGGTCAAGGAGTGTTACAAACTCCTCATCACCAGTACTAATGATAATGGGTTGAGTAGGGTCCATAGGTGACAGGATGGAAGGCGAGAGATGAGATAGGCAGGAGGAGCGGTTGTAGGCTTTCCCGGAATACAAGGGCGTTGGATTAACTACAAGTCAAAACCATGTGAGTTGGCATAGGCTTGGCAATCTGTTCTCTGTAAATGACACAAAAAAATAGAAGAAATGGAGAAGAACAATTCCGGGGTGTTTAAAATAGGTTGTTGTTTTAATTAAAAATTAAAACACAGGAAATGACGGTGGTTGGGTTAACCGATGACAGTGATAGGGTGACTGATTCCGGTTAGGTTAACTGATAACGGTTACTATAGGAAATAATTTTTTTTTGCAAATGTGGCAATAACTGATGAAAAGGAGACAAAATTGGATATGACAGTGATTTAAAAGATCCAGGGGTATGTTGATATGTTTGAGGAACTTAAAAAAGAACGAAAATGTGGTGAGTGTTGTTTTTGGTAAAATGACCAAAAAGTAGATAACCGACAATGGTCAAGTAAACTGATGATGGTCAGAGTAAACCGATGTCATTCTTGCTAGACCGATGCCAATTCTTGTGAAATTTGAAAAGATGGAGAAATTTTATTTTTGTGACTTAGATCAAATAAACTATCAACCTAGAAACCTGAGTATGATAGTGATGGACCCTAACACACCTAGAAAAATTTGGAATACACCAACTATAATTGTGGGGTGTGAAAGGAAGAAGAGAATGGAGAATGCATCCTCACAACTCAAAACAAAAATCAAGCAAAATTTAATAAACACGAAATCCTATGGGTGAATTTTATGTTTTAGCTTATGCTATTTAAGACTGACTCATGAAGAACAAAGTTTTTGGTTTGATAGAAGGTGTCCTATGAAAATCCAAGATCTAAGGGTGGTTTCAGGTAATGTTTTGGTGGGGGCGGTCCTTTCTCTGAGATAATGACTGGACAAAGAAACCAAGCTGGGCACCCACTATCAATCCTCTAATTTGTGTGATTGCCGACAACTTATTCCAGGTAGGGGGATGTTATAGAAGATGTGTAAATTATGTAAGTGGTTTCGTATAAAGAGAGAATGTGTAAGTGAACTATGATTAACTTAGTCATCCATCAACTAGGCACGACTTCCAGTGTATAGGTTGCCCTCAATTTTAATGTGAGTTAAAATGCAAACAAATAAGTATTAAATGCAAGTATTTTAAAAGCTAAATCTAAGTGTGATATTCGATGTAGACAAAGAATGAATAGGAAATAATGTTATTTTCACTAATGCAAAAGAAAGAAATATTATTTTTAGTTCTAAAATACAAATGTAACTAAGACAAGAAGAATAGAAGAGAATATTCCACGAGAGAATTTAATGTTAACTTCCTTTTGAAAAGAAACAAACATACAATGGTTCCCTAAGAATGAATAAATGAAAGGAACCTAGATGGGTCCCACCGGGCATGCCAAAATGTTTCACCAGATTCTTAGCAAATTAATGAAATAGATAAGGGTAGTAGGCCAAGGAGGAATACCTATTTGTAATGTCGGTTGAAGATTTTGCACGCATTCTGATTTCTGATCCAAGTTGATTGTGAGAGCTCCATTTTGGCTAGGAGGAACTACCTATAAATGTAAAACAATACCACCAAATAGAGTTAAACAAAACAATGAGTGGACTACCTAGCGGAAGCTAGATCCGGGAAGCGTGATGTTTCCTGAACAGTTGTCAATCCACTTTTATATAACAATATGAATGCTAGTTAAATCATACATGAAACAAATATGCTATTGGAATTGAAACGATTTAGGTATCTCATACACAACAATAATAAAGGTGTTTAAGGTCAAAATGAGAGGGCTGATCAGTTGGTCTTGAGTTGCAGGTCTTGTACAGGATCTGGTCAAGGTCTGGTAAGGATTAAAGGTGGTTATCGACTATTATAAAGTGGGTATTAGCTCACTGGTCTGAGCTATATTGATAGGCATGGTAACCTGTGTTAGTTGACTGAATGATGCCAGTTAGGCAGAGTGACCAACGTCGGTTGGCTAACCACTGTCGATAGGGGTAATTCTCATAAAGTTTCTAAAGTTGGTTTTCTAGACTTCTTGTGATTGCACAGAGGTTAGAAATTGTGAGGGTGAGGTCATAAAATGGTTTGGAAGACTCAGAGATGATTAGGAGAGGGTGAATATGGGTGGAAAGTCTGGGTATGATCAGGTGATGGGTTGATGGAAGGGAGGAAGTATATGGGTGTGGAGAGAAATAAACTAGAGAGATGAATAAACAAATCTAGACAAAGAAACTAGAGATTTAATGAGGAGATGTTGAATACTTACTGGAAAATAGATTGGAGGATGTAGGTGATGAAGACGGTGATAGTAGAGATCCAAAGAGAAGATTCATTGTATTCATGTCGTGGTAGTTCAAACCTTTGTGCCTCTTTGTTGTGAATCCATGATCGTGAAGAGGATGATGAATGGTGACCGATGTTGGTAGTTCTCCTGTGTGTCTTCTTTTTCTTGAGTGCTAAAGAAATTTGAGTGCCCAAGTCTCTAGAAGAAAATATCTTATTTTAAATAATATCCACACATATAGTTCACTTAGACACCTCACCAAGCCAACTCAACCTAAGACCTATTCTTAGTAAGTTGCCATAACTAACTAAGACTTACCCAAACCCTAAAAATCAATGCCTACATTCCCTCTAACCACATTCCCACATGCTCACAAGAGGCTCCCAGTCTAATCCATGGGTTAATGACATGAAATGAGGAAATCAAGAGGATCTCCCTAGTTTAGTAAACCTAGGAAATCCCACCTTGACCGATGCCGGTTACCCCTAACCATCGCCGGTTAAGTCGGAACCACCGTCGGTTACCCTTTTAACCCCAAAACAACCTTATTCTCTCAAGGTTGGAAGAAAAAAAAGAAGGTTGGTGAGAAAAACACATCTCAAAGAGATAACACATCTTCAGAGAGTGAATTCCAGTGAGAAACCACATGCAAGGAAGGAGATCAAACATCTTTTTCTTACAGCCATCCCAGCCATGATCTGATCTAACCAAGCAAAGAGGAATGTACATGCAGCCCATGTAGAAGCTTTCCTTCAGTTGGTGATCACTTGCAACCTTCAAACCCCTCATCAGCACCTCCATCCCTCACTCACAGGCATTCAGGACCGGAATCCAAGTAAGTATAACGTCATACTTTTCTGGTTTATTTCATTTCATCATCATTTTATCATCTATTGTTTACCTAGCCACCTATTGACCTTCTCCAACATTTCCACCTCCATATACCCATTAAAACCTCACCAAAGCCTACCCCAGTCACCCAATACCTCATCCCGACCAACCAAAGTCCTTTGTGTAATCACAAAGGAGACCCAAAGCTTGTTTTGTGGCATTTCTAGATTTCCACAGAATCCGACACTAGTTACACTAACCACCGTCGGTTACCCTTAACCGACATCGGTCTCTGTATTTTCCCATACAACCCAAAACAGAGACCTACCCACCAAATTTCATCTCACCCTCATCCACTTGTGATCTACCCGAGACCTCTGTCAAACCTGCAGAACCCAGAACCAATCATTTGACCTTTGGATTCTATTCTAGCTTAGCATGTTAGATTAGATCTATTTCTTATTGTGTTTTAAGTGAGATACCTAAATCATTTCAAATTACAATAGGATTTACTTTGTTTACAACATTAAATTGTTTAAAATAGTGGACTGACAACCATCTAGGAAGTATCACACTTCCCGGATCTAGCATACGCTAGGTAGTTCACTACCCATATTGTTTAATTCCTTCTGGTGGTCTTGCTTTGCATTACAGGTAGTTCCTCCTAGCCAAAAGGAAGCTCTCATGATCAGTTGTGGATTGGAAGTCATACGTGCATGCAACAACCCATCAACCAACATTTGAACAGGTATTCCTCCTACGCCCGTTACCCTATCTGTTTCATCAACACTTCAAAGAAACGATCTAAGAATCAGGTGAAACATTTTGGCATGCCCGGTGGGACCCATCCAGGGTTCCTTGCATTTCATTCATTCCTAGGAAAATTTGTGTGTTTGTTTCCCTTCTGAAAAGCATACACACTAATTTTCTTCCTTGGTAACCCACCTCTTCTTTCTATTTGCTCTAAAGGAAACTTTTCTTTTGGTGTAATTAAAAAGAACCATTTCTTCATGTTTTTTGCATTGTAGTGAAAGAGCATCCCTCTTCCTCTTCATCTTATTGTGTCATCCAATTTCACATCTCGATTTGGGCTTAAAAATAAGTGCATTCCATTTTGATTTATTGCATTAGCTCACATTAATTGAGGGAAACCTATATGCTGGAAGTCATGCCCAACTGATGGTTGAAAAATGAATTGTAGAAAAGCACTTCTTTCCTTTTCTCTTTTCTCGAGTCTTACCAAACCTCACAAAAATTCAAAATACACACATTCTTAAACAACATCTTCTACGGAAGAAGTTGTAGGTGATCACACGATCATGACACAGTGGGCACCCAACTCGCTACTCTGTTGAGTCATACTTTAGAGCGAAGCCCACCCCACCATAACATACCTAAAACCTCACCTTTTAGATCTCCTTCTTTGTAGGAAGCCATCCTCACCAAAAAAATCTATTTCACAATTCATGTGTCAGTCCCTAAATAGCATAAGCTAAACAAACATAATAGAAAAGGGCACTCCTAGGATCACATTTTTCTTAGTGTTTTTGCTTGGCTTGCATTTTGAGGTGAGAGATCACGTTCTTCACTTTTTTGTTCATCCTTGCATGCTCCTCATCATAGCTGGTGTATTCGGCTTCACCTGAGTGTGCCTAGGCCATATCACCATCATTCTCAGAATTTTGGGTCTGATTCCACACCATATTTTAATTCACAACCACTTTTCTTTCATCACTATTTCAATTTCATAGTAACCATCATCGGTTACCTCTGACCGCCATCGGTTATACCCAACCGACATTCGGTTCCAAGTCCTTTTGCTAACCTACTCAAAAGGACATTTTATTCATTTTCTTCCACTTTTCATAGTCCTGTCACTACCATCATACCCATTGACATTGTAAACATCATCAGATTTGGCATACCTATCAGATTTCACCTTTTGCCTTGTTTTTCACTCACTGTCCATTTTCTATAGTGACCAGTAGTGGTTACCCTAGACCGCGTTGGTTTTCCCTAACTGGCATGGTTAGCCTATTTCACATTCCAACCACCATTTGGTACCTAATCCACTTTTTTCACTAGATTCACTGTTCCTGTTATTCTCTGTGTCATTTATAGAGAAGCAACCCTACCTGATCAGTATTGGTTCACATGGTGTTGACCGAAGACAAGCAAAGCGCACTCATATTTCACGCCAGTTTTCAACCACTCCCACCTAGTCCTTCACCACCTTCCATTTTATCACCAGCCATGGATCCCATCTAGCCTATTACTATCACTACCGGAGATGAGGAGTTGCATGACTCCTTGACCAAAACCCTGCCACCTTATAGTTTTACCTTTCCCACTCATCCACTCGAGATGCCTGGGTCAGTTGATATATGGCATGCCCATATCTATCCCCCCGACTCTCACTCCCACTCCCGCATCGGCCCCATCTGGCTCCGTGCTACCCACATCTACCTTACCCCAATCATTTTGTAGCTAGGTCCTATACCCGCTTATAACTATTGCATCTGCTACCTCCGTGGCACCCGCTACATCCACCATACCCGTGAAAACTACCCCAAACACAACCTCATCCACCCCTAATGTCTCACACATACCCATAGCTACATTACCACCTCCAGTGTCGGTGACCCCTACCCCATTTTAGAACGTGGTCCTTTCCATTCCACAATCATTAGCCCCTATTGCCACTAGGGTTACCATGACCCTTCCACCCCCATATACATACTACCAACAACCTCCTGTTTCATCCATTATACACACCGGATACGTACCCCTGTTTCACTACCTTCTTCTCAATCAACCTACATGGCAGCCCCATACACTAGAGTGCCACCCCTGTTATATGCCCAAAACCAACCCTCTCATGCTATAGGAGGCACCCAATCATCGCAACCCACCAATGACCTAATTAAATTGATGTTGGAAAAGATGCAGACATTGGAGGCATCGGTTTCTAGCTCCCACAACACTCTCACCTATGACGAGATTTGCAATGAGCCCATTCACCCATCCATTCCTATCCGCTCATACCCCATGCATTGGGAAATGCCTAAATTCAATCATTTCAATAGCAAAGAAGACCCACAACAACATTTGTGGTGTTCAAACATGGGTGTTATCTGATCACTCATGATGATGCCTTGCTCTTGAGAACCTTTCCCATGTCCCTCACTGGACCTGCATTAGATTGGTATAGTGGGTTACCTAGACACTCTATATTCTCATTCAATAGGTAGCCCAAGCCTTCTTGGATCATTTCTCTATCAATATCATCAAGAAGGTTACCATGACCGATCTATACTCCACACATCAGTATGAGGATGAATCTATCAGATTTTTTCACTCTCGTTAGTGTAGCCTTGATCAACCAACTTACCTTCCAACTGCCACAAATAGAACTCATCGAGCTCTTCACATGGGCTTGTGCTAGACATATCTCACCAACCTTGCAGGTCCAAACCTTTCGAACATTCGATGAAGCATTCACTATGGCACGAAAGTTAGAGATTCGGGCCATCAAAGAGAAGAAAATCCAATTACGCAATAAGAATTGGCATTCAAGTCGAATGATACCTCTTCTTCTTCCAAACCACAAACCAATTATTCAAAAGCTAAGGGCACCGCTAACACAAAGTGGTACTCAAGGCTGGCCCAAGCACATCCATCAAATCAGGCTACCCCTTCATCTAATCTCTCACCTGTCTAGACTTTTCAATTTCATGAGAGAGAGCAATGGAAATATACCCCAATTGGGGAACCTTACTCTTCTATCTTAGAAAATCTTATCAAAGCCGGAGCCATCACTCTTCCACCCATAAAACCACACACTAGTTTTGACCCTGCTTGCCCCATGCCCGCATGGTATAAAGAACATGATTTCTGTAATTATCATCGAGTAAAGGGTCATAGTGATGGAAACTGCATCACTTTCAAAAATATTGTCCAAGAAATGCTTGAGAAAGGTGAGTTAACCATGGATAATCCTAATGCACCTGCCAACCAAAACCTACACATCTTCAAGAAACCATTTCCCAACCATGCCCCTTCATCTGATCAAACCGGTGAGACCTCAACTCACGATACCCATACCCCATGAGGTTCACGCTATCTTTAATGATGTACATGTCACCTCCCAATTACCCCATATTCCTTCCATAGAGGAGATCCTAGCCCGAAATCCTCCTTCCGTGTTAGAACCAACCTCCCTGTTCCTTCACCAATAGAGGAACACCTTTCATCTCCTTCATCACCTACGGAGGAGTCTTCCGCTAACATTGAGACCATCTCACCCCTGGCTTCACCACTTAGAGAGTACCTCCTCCACCCATAGAGGAGCACCCATTACCTCCTCCACCCATAGAGGAGCACCCATTACCTCCTCCACCCATAGAGGAGCACCCATTACCTCCTCCACCCACAGAGAGGAGCACCTATATGTTCCTCCACTTATAGAGGAGCTCCCATCATCTCCTCCACCCATCATAGACCCAGTTGAGATACCTTTGCCTCTTGGTGAGCATTCTCCATCAGCTACCCAAAATCCTCTCAGACCTACTTTTGGCTCTCTTACCCACAAAAGCTGAAGCTAGCCAATTCCCCATCTCTAAGACACATTTTATGGGAATTTCCATTAGGTCCTCACCAACTCCACCTACAGATGTGTCATTCTCACGTTTGGCTGATCACTTAGATTATGTGGATAGGGCTCTACTATGGGGGTGCCTTTTACTTCTTGTCTCAACACAGATGCAGAGATCCCTGTTGATACCTCCACTATCTACCCAAAAATATTTTGACCAATCAAACCAAACACAACCACCTCTATCACAACCCCTTCCATGACACCTGTTATAGCTCAAACCACACCCTTACCCATAACCCGACCTACATCTAAACCCAAATCCACACATACAACATCTTCCTCAACTAAACCTATTACCACTTTAGGGGTCACCCCGACCACCAGCCTTACTCATCCACCTATTAAACTGGATTTAGCTACATCCTCCAAAGTCAACACCACACCTACTCCGACACCCAAACAGAAGCACCAAACCCATAGAACTCATACCCTCACACACCAATCACACTGCACTTGTCCCATCTATCTTAGGACCTCAGCTTCCCAACATGGTCAAGCAACCTCCACCCACCAATAAACCAAAAACACAACAACCCATTCCTTCCTCACAAACCTCTAACCTACCCAGATGCCCAACCCAACTTACACCTACACCTGCAACCTCTTTACCACCCATACCTCCAATACCCTCAACTATTGCTTCACTACCCACTACACTTCAATCATTTGTCTCTCACACCCCAAGCATGACCCGCATCATCTACCTTCAACACCCCATTATCCCCATGGGTAACTCACCCTCTTCCTCCATCTTCTTTTCCTTCTAGACCTCATACACCCACATCACCTTTACCCAAGAAGGTGTAACCCAAAAACAAAACTCCACTACCCCACAATAAGGTAGTCAAAACAACCACACACCCTCCTACCCATCCATCTACTATACCCCTACCTAAAAAACACATGACACCTAAAACAATGCCCACACCCAAACCCATAGCTCGATCCACTCCTCCTCTTTCAAAAACCATTCCTCGACAATCAACCACACCTACACCCAAACCCATGTTCACTTCCCATTGTGATCCACTAGTAGGGTCTTATGCCAAAATTTTAACCAACCTCCTTGAGACTTCTGTCATCACATTACCACCACTCAAACCTTATGACCCCCTCAAACCCAAGCCAAAAGGGTTTGATGATACTAAAATTTGTGCATACCATCGTGTGCTAGGGCACGATGTGGAGAACTGTAAGGCCTTGAAAACTATCCTTATCTAATTGTGTCCACTAGAAACCAACTTTGATGATGATGACCTTCTCGATGAGGATCCTGCTTCACCGACACCCATTCCCACATTTCCCACTCAACAACCACAACCTCCACCCTCACATCTCCTAGAGCCACCCCCAAGATTTGAAATTAACATGGTTCACATCAGAGAACTTACCACGCCACCACCCCAATGTGTCATTGTGCCAACTCACCTCACAAGTTTTTCTCCTCCAGTAGGTTTTTTCCCTTCATGTCATTATACCACTCATCCTACACCTTCTCCATTTTCCAACTCCCCTCAAATCAACATGATACATGTCACTACATGTGTAGAAGGGTAAAGAAAAGGCAACTGACCCACCAACCAATCCTATACCCAACATACCATCTGCACCCATACCTAAAATAACTATCTGTGGCCCCACGTACCCCATTTCTAATGGTGTCACACATCGCACCATGCTCAAACAATTACACCAATCTCCCCTCAAAATGTCCCTATATGACCTCATTCAAACCTTAGAATCCCATCATCAAGCTCTCATGGAGGTTCTTCAATCTATTGAGGTTTTACCCAATGACCCTACACCCGTAGCCTCCATTATCACACCCCATCATGTAGCCTCTCTCACCAAATTACCATCTTCATCTTCACCCCACCTTGTTCACCAAGTGGCCTCCCTTAGCTTCTCAGAGGAAGAGATCGTCCACACCAAAATGATGACCTGGACCCAGCCCTCTTCATCTCTATCCACATCGATGACATATGGGTACGCCATGTGATGATTGATGGGGGCACTAGCATTAACATCATTTCATCCCATGCATTCGCTCAAATGTGCATACCTGACAATTACATGCATAAACATCCGGTCATGTTGTGCATTCATTCAATGATGCTATCACCTCTACACTAGGCACTATCATCCTCCACATTCATGTGGGCCCCCACACTATTCTAGAATTGTTTTACGTTTTGGAGGGGGAATTCCAATATAACTTGTTGCTTGGTAGACCTGGATCCATGTCATGGGTTGTGTTCCTTCCACTTTGCATCATTGTGTAAAGTTTGAACATGAAGGACACACTTATACCATTCCATTGACCCATCACCTTTCAAAACATGCAACATGCTTTACCGACCCAATGATGTGCTCATACCTATCAAGCCATCTACCTCCGTGACCACTACCACTTCACCTACACCTCCACCTACCAGTATAACCACTACTTCTACCGCACATACCTCCTCCATTCCTACCACTACCATAACCTCCATGGTTGACCCATCAGACTTCCCAATCCATTAACTCCACCTCCGCATCGACCTCGACACATTATCCATACCGGCTACCTACATACCAACCATTGATCCCTTGGAAGGTGTTTTTCAATGCCTCACTCTGGGGGAGTACCGCCTATATAGTGTCAACACATTCCTTACTCCACAAGAGTATGGAAGTCTTCACCAACACCCTCGCTATGATCACCATATAGGAGAATGTCTCCTTTATGGTCCTCCTCATCTTGTACTAGTCTCACCTATGGGGGACTTGATACTACCACTTACACACCTAAACCACCATCACAAACCCGCCCATTTTCCATTGACTTCCAATCACTTACCAATCGCCATTTTTCCCACCTTCCTACACCGCATGATGTGTGGAAGGGTTTTGGTTTTGGATTTTATGAGCAAGGCCACCATACCATTATTCCATGTACCACCCACAAACATAACGACCGTAGTGGTATCGGCTTTCCCGAACCACCTACCAAACAGGCCCACATTGAACTCATTAAGGACACTAGCTCTTCTCCACCTTCTTCACCCACTCCACCTTCATCACCATCCTCACCAATGGAGTCGATGGATCCTGAATCTATCCCTCCTTTTTTTTTCATAAACACCATTTCCTTGGGGCCTCTGACTTATCAACGTGAGGGTGAGGCCCCTTCCACTCTTCCCTTCTGTATCCTGAAATGATCGATGATGACACACCTATAATTAACATCATTCAATGTAGGATGATGAATCCATACTCACCTACCTTGGTGTAGAAGACTCATATATTCATCGGTCATTACCCTCTGAGATGCAAACCATGTTGAATGAATCGACTATCGAGATCAACATTCATACTCAGGATGACCCACACATCCTAAAGATCGGACAATCTTTAGATGTTGTTGAACAGGAAGCCATCACTTCTTTTCTCAGAGATCATAACCACGCTTTTGCTTGGTCTTACATAGACATGCCTAGTATTGACCCCACCATAGTGGTCCACAATATTGTAACCATTCCCGATGCCAAACCCATCAAACAAAAGATGAGGAAAATGCACCCTCGCATTTCTCTTCTTGTCAAAGAAGAACTTCAGCACCTTCTTTTCATTTTCCTTCATCTTACCCATTGATTATCCTCATTGGATTTCTAACATTGTCCCTATCACTAAAGTGATAGGGGACTCCACATTTGCATGGACTTTCGTGACCTCAACCTAGCCTTGCCCAAAAGATGACTTTCCCTTACCCGGTATTGATCACTGGTTGACCTCACCGCTGGTCACGAGATGCTATCACTCATGGATGGCTTCTCGGGTTATAACCAAATTTTTCTTGCCCCAAGAAGATCAACACAAGACCTCATTCATCACCCCTTGGGGGACCTTCTACTATCGAGTCATGCCTTTTGGCCTTAAAAATGTTGGTGCCACATATCAGTGGGCTATGACTTACATCTTCCATGATATCATGCATCGCATATTGGAAGATTACGTGGATGATCTCTTGGCCAAATCTAAATGTCACTCGAGCACCTTGCCATCCTTAAAACCATCTTTGACCACCTCATTAAATATTGTGTCCGCCTTCAGCCTAAGAAGTGTGTCTTCATGGTTCTTTCAGGAAAGCTCCTGGGATTTATCATTTCCCTCCATGGTATAGAAGTTGACCCTGCTAAAGTCAAGGCCATTCTGAAATGCCTCCACCTACTAACCTTCGACAACTCCATAGTAGTCTGCAAGGTAAGTTATAGTCCATTCACCATTTCATTTCACAATTATCTGATCGGTGTCAACCATTTCATCATCTGCTCAAGAAGGATGTCTCCTTTAAATGGGATGATGACTATCACAAAGATTTTGAGGCCTTAAAACAATACCTTCTCCAACCACCCGTACTCATCCCACCTAAAGATGATCAACCTTTCTACCTATACATATCCACTATTGATCATTCCTTGGGAGCCATGCTCTGCTCATCGCGATGAACAACACAGGGAGTAGGTGGTTTATTACATAAGCCATACTCTTTTGGACTATGAAACCCGATACAACCATCTGAAAAACTTTTCTTAGCCTTAGTTTCATTGCCACCAAACTCCGTCATTACCTACTCAACCACAAAACCTATGTTGTGACCAACACCGACCCCTTACACTTCATGTATGCCAAACCTTATCAAAATCAGCGTGCCGCACGATGGCTTATGCTTTTAGCTGATCTTGACCTCAAATTCATTCATCAAAAGTCCATCAAGGGCCAAGATATCACTGACCAACTGGCCGACACACCTATTTCTGGGGATCAACCCTCTAATTTTGACTTTCCAGATGAGTCAATTGCTACCCTTTCCCTGGACATGAACCCCCTTACCAAATGACACTCTTCTTTGATGGTTCCAAGTGTCAAGTGTGGGGGTGGAGCTGGTATTATCCTCATTCCTCTTGATGGAGAACCCATGCCTTTGTCTTTCAAACTAGATTTTGAATGCACCAACAATATTTCTGAATACGAAGCGCTCGTACTAGGTCTCCAAGCCACCTATGCCCTAGATGTCAAATCAATCAACATCTTTGGTGATTCTCAATTGGTCGTGAACCAAGTCAATGGTATGTACCAATGTCATAATGAGATACTTCAAAAGTATAAACATCATGTAGACATACTTTTGACCACCTTTGATCGTTACACCCTTCAAACCATCCCACGTTCAACCAACAAATTTACAGATACCATGGCCTGCTTAGCTTCCCAAATACCCACTTCACCTGCCGATTCTACAATCTTTGTCACCATATAATGACTCCAATCACCTTCTTATTTACCTCATGATGTTTACTGATGGAACCACTACCCCGACCCCGAGTGACCTTTGGTATAAACAATACTCGACTACCTTTCTCTCTCCATCTTACCTCCTGATCTCACCCATAATGGACAACGTGCCTTCCTTAAAAAGGTCTCTCATTACGTCATTTTGGGGGACTCCTCTATAAACGTGGCTTTGATGGTATTCTCTTACGATGCCTCACAAGTTCTGAAATTCCTTATACCATTAAGGAGGTTCATGATGGCATATGTGGAGGTCACTTTAGTGGCCTTGCTTGTTATTCTTAAGCTATGTATTCTTTGCCTAGGCTATTATTATTAGCCGACCCTTAACCATGATTGTTGACTATGTCAAACATTGTGTAAAATGCCAACAACATTCCAATCTTCATCATACACCCAAGTCATGCCTTACAGGTCACTCGTGACCTTTGGCCCTTCTCTCAATGGGGTTTGGATCTTGTCGGAGAAATCAATCCTCATTCTTCCCAACGCCATCAATGGATCATCACTACTATCGAATACTACACAAAATGGGTGGAAGCCATACCACTCATCTCCATGAAAGCCATGAGAAAATATGTGAGTTCATTAACCACCACATCATTTTTTGCTTTGGTGTTCCTCATCGCCTCATCACTGATAATGGAAAACAATTCAAAAACAAAACATTGCAAAAACTTTGTGATGCCTTTGGCATTCATCTTAGTTTCTCATCACCTTATTACCCACAAACCAATGGCCAAGCCAAATCCACTAACAAAACCCTCAACAAAATTCTCATGAAAGTGGTTGATGATACTGGGAAGGATTGGCATACGCACATTCCTTTTTGCCCTGTGGGCATACCGCACTAGTATTCACACTTCCACTGTGGCCACACCATTTTCTCTGGTCTATGGTACAGAGGTATTTCCCTCTCAAAGTCAGATCCCCTCACTCCACATTTCTCTCCATGACATGCTCAATGATGATGACTTTTGTCAGGACCGTTTAGCACAACTAGAGTTATTAGATGAATGTCATCTTAACGCTCTGGATCACCTTCAAGTTTACCAACAACGTATCAAATGTGCCTATGAAAAATGTGTTCATGAATGAACCTTCCAAGTCGGTGACCTTGTCCTGAAAGAAAATCAACATGTAACCAAAGTAGAAAAAAGTAAATGGGGAAAATTTGCTCCTAATTGGCTTGGACCATACATCGTGACTCATACCTATGGATCAGGTGCTTATCATTTATCTTCTCTTGATGGTAAACCTGAACCTGAGCCCCTTAACCTTGCATCTTTGACCATTCTATTGTTGACTCATCATCCTACCTCACCCTTTGTCTCTTTCCAGGCTCATCCCTTGAGTGCTACCCACTCCATACACCTCCCTAATGATTAAACAAGAATCATGTGAGTACCCATCACTTGTTATCTTCTCTTGAATTTGTGTATCATGGCACTGCACATAGCATGATTCTCATGGATACTTTTTTCATCTACCCTTAGATGAGATCCCATGGTCATTTCACCTTGCCTTTTGAACAAGAGTCCTATCCTTCACCTTGGTCTTGTCCATGACTGCAAAGACCTCACATGGGACCAAACTCCTTGAGTCAAACTTCTAATAAAAAGATGACTCCCTCAAAAGGACATCTTCCTCTCGACCAATTGTTGCTATAAATAGATTGCTCCCTCGAAGGAAAGCTATGTAAAGCTCTTAAAAAAAAAAAAGAGAGAGAACCGAAGCTTCCCGCATCGATCAGCTTCACGAAGACTTCAAGGAGTTCAATTTTATTTATCCCATATAGACTTCCCGCATCGATCAGTCTATCTCAAAAAAAAAAAAACCTTTTTTAGTCATGGACTTGCCCATTGTGACCTAGGACCTCTTGCCCAAAGGGCCTATTACTTATACCATATAAAATTAACTACCTTTCACCCTTCTTACCATTCCCACTCTCATTTCCTCATTGCCTCAAGGGACATCTTAGAATTTAGACATTTGGTGATCATGTGACTACTTTTCATCATAGAACAGTCAATCATGCAATGTCTTTAGGGTCTTATGTTCATCACCTCCTCCAAGGTATGATCTACTCGGTATGATCCTACCCAATCAGGTGGCTTTATTGTCCCCTCTTATCTTTTAACCATCTTTGTTTACGTTTTGATTATCTTATACAGGACTTGGTCCTCGACACTTACTTTTGGGGTAATCTTCTTCTTTCACCACAATCACCCCCACCTACATCATTTTACCTATAATCTACCCACACCTAGCAGATCTAAACCCACAACATGCCCAAAAACCTACCAACTCATTTTCACACCTCCTCATTTTCTTCCCTAGCTTATGGGAGAACTACATCGGCCTGAGGTCCCTTTTCACCGGGACTATGTAGGTAGCACTCCGAGGGCATGGGGCCCTTGGAGGTTAGCTCGGCCATCCTCTACCCTAAACAATTCATCTTCCATGTTCCCCACCATTTACACCACATCTCACTTAGTTTCCCTTTTATATACAAAATTGGAAATTAAGCCACATACATAACAAGTTGCTTCATATTTTATACATTTATTACACCTACCATTTCTCTATCATCACTATGCATAGATTATACCACATCTCACATATGACCCATAGTATCATTCATTGCAAAAAATAATGAATCACAACTTCACCTACTTTCAACACGACCATGCCTAACAAACAACTAACTCATCCATGCCTAACCTAACCTAACTCATCCATGCCTAACCAAACCTAACTCAACCATGCCTAACCAACCTAACTCATCCATGCCTATAACCTGACTCGATCCATGCCTAACCAACCTAACTCAATCCATGCCTAAATAACCTAACTCAATCCATGCCTAACCAACCTAACTCAACCATGCCTAACCAACCTAACTCAACCATGCCTACCTAACCTGACTCATCCATGCCTAACCAACCTAACTCATCCATGCCTATAACTTGACTCAATCCATGCCTAGCCAAACCTAACTCAACCATGCCTAACCAATCGACTCGATCCATGCCTAAATTGACCTAACTCCATCATGCCTAACTCACCTAATTTCCATCCATATCAAAACAACAAACCCATATCTCATCATATAACAAACAATAAATCCATATCTCATCTACCACAAGCCATAAACCAATATCTCATAAACACATCAACAAATCACAAAATACCATGTATCTCATCATATAAATCAATAAATGTGTATCTCAATATACATGCCTATCTCATCATGTCCATCATCTCAAAAAAAAGTCAGCATAATGAATGAATGAATACAAAATGTCATCGCACATAGGTAGGGTATATGCTCAAAATATACAAATCACTCATACATCCTCAGCAAGTATATCTTTGCATCGTAGCACGCAGGTGGTATATGTATGTAAAAAATAACTAGTATACATCAAAAACTAGGTGACCACATATTAGGCATCTCATCGGATGTCCTCCATCTTTGTGTCACTTGTACCCTCGACCTCTTGTTCCCTGCTGGCACCTCACCTAGAGCTGGTTTGTCCATGTGCGCTGGTGGCCTCTCCCTGATCGGGCCTCAGAGCTTGCTGACCTCTGTGCTCTCCACACTATGAGTGTGGGATCTCATCCTCTCACTGGATGCCTATTGTGCCATGTACTCGGCATAGGATATGAAATCTATCTCAGCCACCATAAGTTGGTCCTGATAGTATCTCACCTCACCTAGGGCATCCCGTAACCTGGATATAAGCATGGTCTGTGGTGGTCCCATAGGTCTGGCCCTGTACCTGCCCCCCCTGCAAAACCCCTACACCTGCCTCGTGAATCTGGGACCTACTCCGGTGCTGTGGTGGTGCCCCTACCCCTGTGCCTATATTGGGCCTGTAAGGCCCCAATCTATGTGCTCTAGGATGTGGCCAACTAGCCCTGTAAACCTACCACCTGAGCCTGTAAGGCTGCCACCTGACCATCCCCCCGACCATCTCCATCTCCTCCATCTCCTCCATCACCATCTGGGCCTGCAAACTGGCACACTATACATGTAGCTCTGCTACCTCTACCTCCGAACCCTCCAGTTGTGTCTACGTAGTATACCCAACTGGGTAATCATGTAGCTACCTACCCCTGTAGGGTGTCTCTCTACACTGTAATGGTAGCTAGGTCTGGCTGCCCCGGTCTAGGTGGTATGGCTCATAATTGAGCCACCCACCACTACTGTACCTGTCTGTACATCCGGCATCATCTATCACCGATCCACTAGCTGCTCCTCCTCCCCTGTGGGCACTGTAGGCTATGGTAGAGGTAAGGGCCTCTCCACGTCATCTCTCGATACTATGGGAAGGGTGGAGGAATGTCTGTAAGAGCCCGAAACCATCATCGGACTCTGTCTACCGGGATCATCTCATCCTCCCCGGCATGGTGACCCTGTATCCACCTCTCTAGCTGGAGCTAGCTAGCTCCTCATGCATATGCCTATATGAGGGGAATCCCACATATGGCCTCCATATAATGTCCACTCTAGACAATCCCTCCAAGTAACTACCAAAAATGGGCCACATCATGTGTCGGCCTATCCGATCTCCACTCTCCTATCACTGAACCCATCTCCTGTATCCCACCCACACAAATCTAGGTGGGAATGCATCTGCTGGGGCATCCCTATAGGTCACATGCACACTATGTGCTCGTATGCCCAATAGTGTAGTATAAATGTACAACATAGGCTAAACCTGCGCAACCACCCATATGCCCACAACTCTCTGTATAGCTGCACCAAGAATGTTGGTGCCAGGAAAAGTGTGTCTCATGCACCATCATATCATGGAGTACCCCATCAAGTGATCGGGGAAAGCATCCACCCTGCATCTGGCAGTGCATAGCAGCACACTACCTCCATCAACAAAACCACTAGCCTTGTCTCATCCAGACGGGCTAGGTACATCTCTCCATAGCTCAAACTGGTGCTATGGAATCTTAGATCAGCCCCCTCACCAAAACTATCCCAATCAGCTCCTCTGAGGCCTCGGAGGAGATAGAGTAAACTGGGCACCCAATATGGGTAACCACAAAATTTGGAACACGTCCTCCAGGGTGATAGTCATCTCACCCGTCGGCAGGTGGAACATGTTGGTCGTGGGATCCCATCTATCGATGAGCATGACCATCAAGTTGGGCTACCAAACAACATGTCTGTAGTGATGAACCCCACTCAAGCCCACTTACCTCCACATGCTGCAGCTCAACGGGGTCGCTGCGCACGTGCAATGTCACCAAGTAGAGGTGAAACCCTGTCCCGCATATGTAATTGTGCTCTCCCCTGCATCCAATCAAGCATGACATTAATCCACATTTACCATGACCATATTCACCAATTATCATTACCCTCCACCCTATTTTCACCCTACCCATCTCAACTACCTAGCCCACATCACTTTTGCACCCTTGTGCCTAAAAGCCTGACCGGTACCGGTTCATCCTAACCGACTCGGTCACCCTTAAACGGCATTGGTCACCTGTTTGGTGACCGATACCGGTTCACCCTTACTAACCATGGTTACCCCTTAACTAGCATCGGTCACCTGTTTGGTGATACCGATACCAGTTCCACCTAACCGACGCCGACACGGCCACACTTGATCGATGCCGGTTTGCATCGGAAAAACCCACGTCTTCCCAAAACCCCCTTTTTCTAAAACCCTCCCCCTACCCCTTTTACCCCACCTACAATGACCTAAACTACCCCTGGACCTCTACCCACCCCACCTATACAATTTACTACCCTCCCCCTTCCTCTTTTTCCCGCTATTCCCCCATACCCAAATTTAATTTTTACCCACCCAAAAAAAAAACCACAAACCAACATTTTTATATACCAACCTCTAATCTATCCACACAACAATGTAGAGCATAGGGCACTTACCTCTTTCGCATTGCTCATCTCGGTGGCACATCTAGCCACCACTTATACCGGTGGCCCGCCCGATCCCTCTCCGCCTCCACCATCACCGAATAGCTACCCGTAACCTCCGATCAATCAAATCTCTCACCCTGATCTCATGGACCCACTGCTCACCAACCAAACCCTCATCAAATCACACTGCCAGCTCACTGTCCCATTTCCTCTAGACACTTTTCTCTCTTTTCTCTCTTTTTTTGTCATTTTCTCACTTCACAAATAACAAATGAATAACAAAAAATGTGGATTTTTTGTTTTTATAACCAACCCGACCTAACCGATGTCGGTTACCCTTGACCAACATCGGTCGTGCCCTACCTAACCATCGTCGGTTTCCCTATACCTAACATTTTGTTATCCATGACCATCATCATCGGTCACCCTCACCTACACATTGCCTTCCCTTTTTCCCTTTTACCCCACCCTTCACCCTGATCCTTTACCCAACCCCACCTTTACCCAACCCATTTACCTTACCTTTCTTGACCTCATCATTTCCTACCTCCCTTTTTCCTCCTTTGGGGACTCATTATTTTACCCCTACCTTGGCCTTACCCATGCCGTGACCTAGCTATTTGGACCTGGACCATCGTTAGTGACCTTTGACCTCATGTGTTCGCTATACCTTGTGCACTTTATTACTGTGTTGTTGACCTAATGACCTTACCTAGCCTATTTCGTGACCATTTATCTTGACCCTACCTTTGGTGTACCGGAACATACCTAAATGTTCCTGCACCTAACCTACGTTGTGTTTCCTGACCATATCCTATACCTTGGATACCGGATCACTTCAACCTTGTTTGGATAAACCTATCGACCTTAGATGATGTAGAGTTTCTTGCTCTTCAACTTGGTAGCATGCTATAGTTTATTCATGTGTGTGCATTTGAATATTGCTACCTTTGACCTAGACCCATTACCTAGATTTCCCGAGTAGACCTTTAACCCTTTCTCCCCCGTGCCCACCTGCCTTTTCCTCCCATTTACCTTTTATCAAACCACTCACCGATTCTACCTTCGGCCTCATCAGTTCCTAGTTTGAGGGGGATCACCTTCACCCACACATGGGGCAACCACATCTTATTTTTGTTAGCGTCGCTTACCAATACAAGCTATGCAACAAAAAGGGGAAAAATGTAGACACTAAAATTAGGTCACACTCCCCTTTGGTCCCTCGATGAATAAACACCCTTCATCACATTCACCTAGCCATGGCCCCCTTCACCCCACTAATATTAATTTAATTAATTAATTAAATTAATTCATTATCCTCACTATATTTATTATTTAAATATCTTATTTTAAATAATATCCACATATAGTTCACTTAGACACCTCACCAAGCCAACTCAACCTAAGACCTATTCTTAGTAAGTTGCCATAACTAACTAAGACTTACCCAAACCCTAAAAATCAATGCCTACATTCCCTCTAACCACATTCCCGCATGCTCACAAGAAGCTCTCCTAGTCTAATCCATGGGTTAACGACATGAAATCCAAGGAAATCAAGAGGATCTCCCTAGTTTAGTAAACCTAGGAAATCCCACCTTGACCGACGCCGGTTACCCCTAACCATCACCGGTTAAGCCGAAACCACCGTTGGTTACCCTTTTAACCCAAAACAACCTTATTCTCAAGGTTGGAAGAAAAAAAAGAAGGTTGGTGAGAAAAACACATCTCAGAGAGATAACACATCTTCAGAGAGTGAATTCCAGTGAGAATCCACATGCAAGGAAGGAGATCAAACATCTTTTCTCGCTGACCATCCAACCATGATCGATCTAACCAAGCAAAGAGGAATGTACATGCAGCCCATGCAGAAGCTTTCCTTTAAGTTGGTGATCACTTGCAGCCTTCAAAACCCTCATCAACACCTCCATCCCTCACTCACAGGCATTCAGGATCGGAATCCAAGTAAGTATAATGTCATACTTTTTGGTTTATTTCATTTCATCATCATTTTATCATCTATTGTTTACCTAGCCACCTATTGACCTTCTCCAACATTTCCACCTCCATATACCCATTAAAACCTCACCAAATCCTACCCCAGTCACCCAATACCTCATCCCGACCAACCAAAGTCCTTTGTGCAATCACAAAGGAGACCCAAAGCTTGTTCTATGGCATTTCTAGATTTCCACAGTAATCGGCACCGGTTACACCTGACCATCATCGGTTACCCTTAACCGACATTGGTCTCTGTATTTTCCCATACAACCTAGAATAGAGACCTACCCACCAAATTTCATCTCACCCTCATCCACCTGTGATCTACCCGAGACCTCTGTCAAACCTACAGAACCCTGGAACCAATCATTTGACCTTTGGATTCTATTCTAGCTTAGCTTGTTAGATTAGATCTATTTCTTATTGTGTTTTAAGTGAGATACCTAAATCATTTCAAATTACAATAGGATTTACTTTGTTTACAACATTAAATTGTTTAAAACAGTGGACTGATAACCATCTAGGAAGTATCACACTTCCGGATCTAGCATATGCTAGGTAGTTCACTACCCATATTGTTTAATTCCTTTTGGTGGCATTTGAACAGTATTCCTCCTACGCCGTTACCCTATCTGTTTCTATCACTTTTGATCTAAGAACACTTCAAAGAAACGTATCTATATTGTTGTCTACACAACCACTTGACTTGAGAGGTTTACATTGTTTTCTTGTGTTATCTTATGTTATTTCTATCACTATCTTGTTAGAGATAATGTTTTTCAGACCAAATCATTTTCAAAGAGCAGTACTCAAGGCTCCATTATCATCCTTATTTTCCATCCTTTTTACTTGTAGCTCATCCATTCCATCCATTTGTCTTTGGCCTTGTTCTACTCTCTGCATTCATTGTCGACCCAACCTTATTTCACTATGTTTTGTATCTCCAAATCCCTCTCTTTTTGTGTTTTAACTCTGTCATCCCTCTCAGACTTCATATTTTCCATCCTACTTCTCTATCGCAATGAATCAATCTTGTCCACACTCCACCACCGTCATCCCACCCGATCACCATCAACCATGGGCATGTTTGTCAACCATTCCATCCAAATCAATTTTTTCTATCATTTTATCTACCTTTCTATCTTAGACATCCTTCTTCTAATCATCCCCAAAGATCCATGGGATTTTTTTACATTTAGTTTGCACTTAGACCTCTGCAAGTCTGCATATTTACTTTTTTCCAGATGTTTACATACCTGGTCATTGGCGAGCTTCCTCTACATAGTCTAGGTCTTCGTAAACCCAGTTAGGTTCCATTTTATTTATATTTATTTAGATCAGATCAGTGTTTAGATTCATCTTGGTTTATTTTTGCATGTTATCTTCTTATCTATCCTTTACTTTGATTTCTCTTATCAAATGGGGGTTGACATCCATGAAAGGAAGGTAATACTTCTTGAATATGGATTTTTCGGGAATCTCATGCATATTATTTAATCCATCCCATTTTTAGTCATTCTTATTTGTAGTTTATTCAGTTGCAGAGAGGATCAATTACTTTTGCACCTGTTCATCCATATCACACATTTAAGGTACCTTAAACCCTCCATTTTGGAGTTGTTTATCTTTCTTTAGTAGCTAACATCATTAATTTCAAATGACCAAGAAAAATATAACATCTCTAAACTCCTCACCTTCCAAAGTGCACAAACGGTAAGCACCATTATTAAAATATTTTTTTTATCTAGTATGGGCCTAGCCATTTTTGCCTAAAATTCCTACCTTCATCAACTTTCTTATCTATCTATCTATTGAGTCTTAAGACAAGGTATATCACCTAAATTTTAAGTTCATAGACCTTCTTGTTATATTGGTGACACATTTCATCTCGCATAAACCAGATGATGTTGCTTGGATTTAAGCCTCTTCTCATCTAGTATTTCTATGTCAGTTAAAGATGCATTTTGGTACATCCAAAATTCCCTATATGGACATGTAAAGACAAGGTAGTTCTACCTCCATTTCTACAAGACCGCTTTAGCAACAAATACTAAGGAAATGGAGGTTTCCCTTTTTTGTACATATTGAATTCATATATTCCCACAAGGCTGAAAATAACTTTAGATGCCAATCTATTTTATTCTCCTTAACCGTCTTAAGGGGAATGGACTTCAACGTCTTGTTAGTTACCTCAACATATCCGTTAGCCTAAGGGTAGTACAAAGAATACATACAATGAGATATTTTGAATCTCAAACATAACTCACACACCTCATTTAGTCTTTTTTTATCAATACCTAGTTAGGTGCATTGACACTTCATCTAGAAAGAGTTTGAATGCTCACCGACCCAAGCAACCAACAGGTCCCTCCTTCCTTTTCTTATCAATATGTTAGACATGCATAATCATCATAACTATTTCAAACACAACTAAAAGAATATATTTAATAATAGTAATAAGCAACACATATAATAAGTAAATCACTCATAAATAATGACCAAAAATATTTGAACACCTATCAATTCATACTCGGATATAGTTATTCTAGTAATCTGTAAGTAGTTATCCATTGCAAAACATAATTGATTACATAATAAGTATGTTGATGACCTCCATGTGTTATCCATGCTTAGAAAAATTATCTCTCTAACCCACATGCTCCAAAACTACACACACTTTCTACTAAATAAATGAGTGCATCACTTATTTATACATGGTGGGACTTTCCCTTCACCTTTTTCATGTGTTGATTCTAATAATAGGCAAGTTATACATAGTTTACATGCTTTTTCAAATCTTTCTTAACAATAGATAAAGATATAATTATTTTATTTCTTTAATCCTATTAATATTCTACTTTCATGAATTGTATTTATCCTTTTCCTAGATGTGCTTTTCGTATTTTCGGATCTTGCTTGAGTGTCACTCCATCTTTTGCTTTTCTATTTTTAGTCCTATTCTATAAAATTGGATAAGTCCTAGAACCCTGTATGCTCATGTGTGGACCTTCCTACACTAACCCTTTCGCATGTTGTATGCCCCTTTGTGCACCCCCTTGCACATGGTCTCTAATCTCCACACATGGCTAGCACTTAGCCATTTTCTCCGCCTCAACATTACCCCACAATAGGAGTATTTTCCATCCTAGGCAATCTAATGGGTAACAAAATACTTATCAAATAATAAACGAGGAATAAAGAATAAATAATAAGGGGTAATTACCCCACTAAATCAAAGAATGAGAATTTTTCACCCATGTGTGTATCCAAAATCTATGCCCGAGTTAGAAAGAAAAGCTCTTGAAATTCCCTATCCAAGTAGGCTTAAATTGTCTTCCATTATTCAAGTTATTCAACATCCTTATATTATGTCACTTCCAAAATACCAAGTACATCCTCTATAGTCATATCATCCACTTTATCCTTAAGATCCTTGACCCTACTTCCAACTATGATGCCATATTGTCAAGATCATCCATTTTTGCATCACTAACATGTGAATTTATTTAATCCTTTATGTAAGTGCATCTTTCATATATTTTATACGATCTCTTATTTATTTGAATTTAGCCATAACCAGCTCGTGTTCTACCTTATTTTCTTTCATGGTGTCCTAAATTTTCTTTAAATCTACCTCCTCCTTTGTAACATGTGCCTTGAGAATAGGCTCAAAATCTTGCAGTTGTTGAAATCCTACTCTATCTTCTTCACATCCCTTTTGAATTCCTCAACTAGTGCCTCATATTCTCGCTATCTTGGCCTCAACGTCTTCCTTATTCTTCCTCTTCATTTCAGCTAATTTTTCTATTGATGGCCCTATGCCACTCTTTACTTTACGAAGTAACATCCGATAATATCTTGAGATATTCCATCTCTGTGGCATACATTGTTATGGATTGATTTACCATTTTTGGGCATGCACGAGTAATATTAGCCACTAAGTCATATAATTTGTTATACACATATGTCATCCTCTTATTCTCATTAAGGAAGTCCATAATGAGCTTCTTGATCTTCCCATATTTTTCCTCTTACTCCATCATTATCCTTAGGTCAACCCCTTTGATCTAAATTTCTCCTTCCCATCTCGGATATCAACTTGTTGAGGACATTACCAGTGTTTTTCATTTTCCAGCTTCGTGGGGTCAATGACATTGTATAGTGTCCCTAGCTAATTTTTAAACCTTAATTTGGAATAAGACTCATTGATTACCTCTAATTTTGGCTCCTCTTTATGCATATGCATACTCTATGACAACATCTTTCTAGTGTGCAACAATCCGCCATCCTTATTATGTATGTCCCATCTAAACAATTATTCTATGGATACCTAGCTATAGAATCTATCCCTTAGTACCTTTGTAGGATCATTGATGTATGACATCAAAGGTGTCTGGGGTCATCGCCTTCTTGCATTTTTGTTTGTATGCACTCTCCTTGATGTATTCTATGAAATAATGAATGGATCTTCATTTTCTTCTCCACCAGTGCCCTTGTCCTCCCTGATGACATACTCTTCATCATTATTTTATTTATCTACTTTAGGATCCTCCTCTTACACATTTTTCCTCTCTCCCTTTGCATATCGGAACTTATTCCATGTGTGGGACCTCATTATGCACATCTACTTCTCCTTCCTCTTATTTTCTCTCTAGGCTTAATTCCTTCTACACCGGCTGTTCCACATCTTCCCCCTCTTTGTGTGCGAGAATCCTCATGTATTACCTCTTCAAACACCTTTTCTCTAAGTCCTCTTGCTCTTCATCATAAAATCATCTTCACCATATCCAAAAAGGTGAATTTCTCATACTTAGCCTCTAACTTGGTCCTATCATCTTTATCAATGTGAACAAATACCTCACATCCAAATACTCTAAGAAATGAGTAATTAATTTTCTTACTGGACAAGCCTCCTCGGGTATACCTCCATCCAAGGCCATAGAGGGTCCTCTTTTAATCAGATAAACAAGCTGTGCTTACCACTTTCACCCAAAACATGAGTGGCAGCCCCGCATGTAACCTCATGCACCTAGCACGCTCCATAATTGTCATGTTCATTCTCTCTGACACTCCATTTTCCTATGGAGTATTTGGAACCATTCTTTGCCTGCGGATACCATTTATAGAATAGTAATCAAGAAATTCATTATTGTAATATTCCCCTCCATTATCCAACTTGAGACATTTTAACTTGAGACCTATTTCATTCTCAACCAAGGCTTTCCATCTTTTGAAAGTTTCAAACACATCAGATTTTTTCTAATGCAATATACCCAAAATTTTCTAGTTGCATCATCAACGAAAGTGATGTAATAACATGAACCACTAATAGAGTTTACCTTAGCTTGCCCCCATACATATGTATGCACTAACTCCAACTTACCCTCCTTCCTGGTAGGTCCAACCTTGAGGAATCTCACCCGCTTCTATTTCCCATAAACATAGTCCTCACAAAAGTCCAAATATAACTCCTTTAATCCGGCAACTGTCCTTTATAATCTGCATGCCCTTATGACTCATATGATTGAGTCTCTGGTGCCACAAAGTTGCATCTCCATCTACAACAACTAAATTGCAATAATCAACACCATTGGTTAAATACAAAGTACCATTTTTCTTACCTATTGCAACCACAAGAGCTCCCTTGGTAACCTTCCAAGAATCCACTGTAAAAATAACCATATAGCCATCACTACCCAGTTGTCTCGCTGATATCAAATTCCACCTCAACTTAGGCACATGCCTGACATCCTTAAGTAGTCATGTGTTCCCATTCTACATTTTCACCTGAACACAACCTTTCCCTACTATGTTGCATGGTTCATCATCACTAAGATATACATGTCCAAAATCACCTTGAACAAAATCAGTAAAGTAATGTCTATGTGGGGTGGCATGGAAAGAAGCCCCTAAATCTAACACCCAAGATTCAACAATATTATCTAAAGAAATAATTAAGGAATTTTGACAAACATCACCTACTACCAAATTTACCTCTTTAGTTTTCTCCTTCTTGTTCTTCTTATCCCGAAGAGCCCAAAATCTTTCTTAGCATGACCAACCTTCCCACAATGCTAACATTCTAACTTACTCTTAGAATTTGACCTTCCATGATCATTCGACTTCCCACGGTTACCTTTCCCTCTGTTCTTTTATCTCCCTCTACTCTCCACCATCAAAGCATTTCCAGAAGTAGAAGAATATCCGATGTTCTTCCTTCACATTTCCTCACTTAGGATCACACCTATTACCTCCTCAAACTTCAGCTTTGAGTTATTAGAGACTGAATTACTTACAACCATAACCAAGTTGTCCCAAATTTATCCGGTAAGGAGCACAAAATCAACAAATCCCGACCTTGTCATCAAAGTCAATTTTACCGAGTTTAACATACTCGCAACCATATTAAATTCATTCAAATGATCAACAATAAAACCATTCTTAGACATCTTCATATTAAAAAAAAAATTCATCAAAAATATTTTATTAGAGGCAGAGGGTTTTTCATATAACTTCCCCAATGAACTCATGAGAGCTTTTGTGGTCTTCTCCTGTGATATGTTGAAAGCAATCAAGATGCAAGGCATAAATGAATTGCCTCGAGCACCTTTCTATCCAACAACTCCCAATCCTCATCGACATGGTTATAGGTTTATTTTCTTTTCCATCCAAAGTAACATGGAGGTCCTTATGATATAAGTAATCCTCCATTTGTATCTTCCATAAACCAAAGTTCTACCCATTGAACTTCTCAACCCTCATTTTTCCCTCATCTGCCATAGCTCCCACTCAATCTTAACTTTTCAAAGTGATTTACAACTTTAGCAAAAAAATCACCAAAGCTCTGATACCAATTGTTAGGAATTAGAGAAAAAACATGTGGAAACAATTCCTCAAACCACAACAGAGGGGAAACTATATAGCGAGAATTATACTGCATGAAATATAAAAACATAAATAAATAATGCACAAAAGAAGTCAAGACAATATTTAACGTGGTTCACCCAATGTGGGCTACATCCACTAAGAACTTGCTTAGATTTTATTATCAACAAGAGTAAAAAAACTCTCACAATCTTCTCTCAGTTATGAACTCACAACAGAATTCCAAAGATGCTAAACCACATCTAAACCACAATTGACACCCAATTGCATAACCTTGATCACCTCTTGATCATTAAGACTCAAGACCTCTTGAACACTCAAGATATCTTCAAGATACCCTAACACCTCTATTTATAGGATTACAATCCTTTTAAGAAGTCCTAAATCTAACCCTAGAAGTTTGAAAGTCGTGATCTTTCAACTTCCCACGGCTGGAAAAATAGTCCTGATGTTAACAACCAATTAACAACATGTTAATAGCAATGTCGTAGTAACGACATAGTGACTACACAACAACATCACAATAAGCATTGCTGGAATGCTCCTGAAGTCTCCAAACTTAACCATTTGAGCTCTAACACTTCAACACTGATTCAAGAAGACCAAAAATAGGCTCCACACCCCAACATGTTCCACATCTTCCTCCTCTTTATGTGTAGAATCCTCATGTATTACCTCTTTAAACACCTTTTTCTCTAAGTCCTCTTCCTCTTCGTCATAAAATACTTGAGTTATCTTTTGAATCTTATTTTTATTTAAATTACTTGTTTTGGTTGTTATTCTTGATGGATCCCTTTATTTTGATGTGAAGAGTTTGGACCCTTACTTTCTTCTCTCGCTTGTTTTATATTTCCTTTCTTCAGCTCTAATCTAGTGTAGTATCTTCTTCTTCTTCCTCCTCTTATTATTTTTGTGGCGGATTCTTCTCGTGCCTTCTCTTTGTAATATTATTTGGTGGATGTGGCATGTGGGAGTCACATACTTCAATTTCTTTACCATCATTCATCTTTGGTCATAGGTTGACAAAAACTATGCATGTCATGTTGCCAATTGACAATTTCATAATTGGATTGAGATATAAATATTCTAACTCCATTGTTTCTAAGTATGATGGCTTGGAATCATATCCATATGTCAGTGCAAGGTATGAAAATCTGAAAGTCAACCTTTTCTACATTGAAAGTTATCTTGCGCGCGTCCTTAATCATGTTCACCATGTATTTTAATTACTTTATAGTGAATGCAAATGGTAATTTTCACCATGGCCTCATGTCACCATTCTTCATAAAAAATATTACAAGGATAAAGTGTTGTGTGACTAAAAACTTTTCTGTTGGTCTACCATTCCTAGAAACTCCTAGGAACACAACACTTGTTCTCACATGCCCTGCACAATCTCTTATATCACTTCTCTAGGTACTCCTTATAAGGATTTGAGATTACACCCTCACGTTTAAATTTGGAAAATTATTTTTAGGGAACTTTTCCTCGGTGAGGTGTACCCACATAAGCATCCTCTGGACCATCCGATACACCAATTTCCCATAATATTATCGAAACAAGATATATCCCCAAGTTATTTTATCCCCTCTATCGTGTGTGTCCTTTCCTCTTCTACAATTCCCTCGGTTGTGTATTGTGTAATATTGTATCGAGTTTTGTGTCCCATCTTGTCTGCAATATAAAGGAATTTTCTATTTACCTCATTTCATTGCTTAGATTCTCTTAGCTTCTGACTAACCAAGTGCGATGCTACTCTTATCCCAGGTCAGAAATATTATCAACATTGAAGGATCTAGTTCCCCTTCCATACTATAATTTTGTAGCTACTCCTTCAATCTTGATCTCATCGTGTAGGTCAAGGTCTATTTCTTCTTTGGTATCACGTAACTCAATCACTCTTTCCAACAAACCTAGCTATCAGCCTCATCCTCCTTATGACGAATTATAATTAATCCTCATGTACATGTGACATCAAACACTAGAAGAGGTGTGTAGGCCTTGCAAATAAGGTAAACTCAAACATCTAAAAAGAATCCTACCTTTTCTATATCCTTTCGTAGTGTGTCATCCATGATAATATTCCCTTCCATGGTCCTAGTGGTTAATTCTAGCAAAACATCCCTATTTATGTCGCCTTATGCCCTGATGCTTAGTGATTGTAATCACTAATTTTACATTTCCTGGCTGTGATGTCCATGGCTTTCCCACTATCACCTTGGGTGGGTATTTCATTTTCAATAACTAATTCTCAAGTGATTCTTCCAAATGTTTCTTATTTTTGGTTCCCTCCTTAATGTCATTATTCTCTTGAAATTTAAAACTATAAAACCCACTAAAAATGTGCCATAGGTGCTAAAGGCTACTTAATTTCTTACTCCTTACACCCTTTTTTCATGCATCTAATATTCTTGTTCAATCCCTACACTTCCCAACTCATGTTCTCTCGCACGCCCTACCTTTGTGCCCTAGCTTCTCAACTTCATAATTACGTACACCCTAGTTCTACAATTTCTAGCTCTATGAACCCCAATCATTACTATCTCATGCCCTTACACCTTCTCTCCAAGCTTCCCCTTCTATTTCCTTAAAGGTTCTCCCAAACCAGAAGGCCTTGTGCACTACGATCTAGTTCATCTTGGCTTTTGGTTCACTTCACTCTTTGCACTTCACTCTTTGCACTTCATCACTTAACTCTTTCATTACACAATTATCTAAAGGAAAGGTAATAATGAACTCATTTTCCCTTTATTTATAGAATTTTATATTATTTTCCGTACTATTTGCTCCACCTACCACCACTTTTAGCTTTAAACTACTTTGTCACTTTTTCCCACACTTTTTGTTTTAAAGAACTTTTTCTCTTCCTTTATTCCACGTGTGGTGCGATCTGTAACCTTCAAGCTCACATACTACTTCCTAGATGTTTACCCTCTTGCATCCATACTTTTTGTTACGCATCTATTCCTCTGCGCTTGATTGCGAGAATTCTACCTTGTTACTACCTCCCTCACGTTACATTGCATGACCATTTTCTCCACGTGGTTTCCAATATAAGAAATTTTTTTAAGAATTATAAACCTTAAGTACCTATAATACTTCCTTTTATGCACCCCATGTTATCCATTAAGCATCATCCTTTCACCTTATCGTGTGTACCAAATTACTCCTCCAGTAAAGCACACCTTTCTCATTCCTAAGCATAGTCCTAAATGACTTTATAAGATTTGTCAACATCACATATTTTATTCCACACACCTTCACTGATTCAACCCACACTAAAATTATGTGTGGTCCTCTATGCATCAATTTAACATGAATTAATCATCTCATGCACATGAACATGCTTATTATAAAAAAATCTCACAAAAACAACAGAAAGGGAAATCTAATCTAAGTGGCAATATTACCTTATTACAACAAAAAAAAAAAAATTATTTATAGTAGGGATTCAATCTACTCCCATAAAAATAGTTGGGAAACATGGTGCCATACAATTCTTGTAATTGACATGCACCTCATTCCAATATATTAGTCACTACAAAGGGTCCCAATGAATGAACTTTTAATCTCCTAGGATGGCACAAAAACTTGGAGTCATACAATATTATCATTTTCCCAACTACAAAAGCCTTGTTCTTGATATTCTTGTCATGCCAATCCTTTTGTCTTGGCTTATCTGTCTTCTAACTCCAACATGAAATGGTGCGCATATCATCCAATTTCATCAAAATTTCAATGCACTCATCAAATTCCTATCCATCTAATCCTCTTGAATGTGCAATACGAAAGAGGAAATAAAAATTCAACAAGTAAAATAGCCTTTGTGCCAAAAACCAACTAAAAGGGTATGGCCTTATTCAAACTTTAATAAGTTGTCTTGTATTCCCATATAATGACTAATACATTATCATCTCAGTCCTTTCTTCCAACATCACATATCTTAGTCGAGGGCTATCCCGAGTTTTGTTGAAAGCTTGGTAGTTCCATTAACTTGTGGGTGATAGGGGTAGTCTTATGGTGAGCTACCACAAAATCTACTGGCTGAATTCTAATACACTCATTCAGAAAATGATTCCCTCTATCACTTGTAAGACTCAATGGACATCCATACATTCTTATAATATTCTCCCATAGAAATCTAGTTATTATTTCTATAGTGTAATATTTTGTAGGCGTGGCCTCCACCCACCTTGTCAATTATTTTTTGTTTGTGATGATATAGCGTGCCCTTGTCCTACGTGTATGTGATGCGATAGGTCATAAAAATCAATCACCCATTTCTTAAATGGTTATGCACTCCCTATGGAACTCAATGGAATCTCATCTCTATTTCGAGATTACCTATTACCTAACATTTATCGCATGCCTTGACAAAGGCCTTAGTTTCCTTGTATAGTGTTTCCCACCATAGACCTACTAGCAATATCTTGCATGTGGTTTATTCTCCTACATAGTTCCCTCCAGTGATTCCTCTATGTGCTTCATCCATGATAGCTTCATGCTTATGTTCTAGTACACATTTGCGCAAGACCTTATTCCTACCCATCCTGTTAAAGTATCCTCCAATGAGTGAGACGACACTACATGGATAACAAGTTGCTTCTTTTCAAGGTCTTCATTCCTTGGGTGTAATTCCAATACACAACAATAATGTAATATCCTCCAGATCAGTTGGTGCGTCGTTGAGTCTAAATAGTTGAGGATCTAGCATAGTATCTTTTATTCTCTCTGCATCCTCTCTAGAATTGATTTTTGATAATTGATCGGATCCTAAGTTACTCTTTCCTAGATTCACTATGTTGTAAAATAAAACTATTGAAAGAGAAGGATCCATGATAGATATGACCCTATAAGATCAGTTTATTGACCAAGTACTTCAATTCCATGTGATATGTGTAAAATATTAAAGGTGTGGCTGTACGCTGAAAAAGTGACAAGTGAGCGTGGGAATCTACAGGTAACTCTTCCGCGTACCCGACCTCCCGAGGTCGTGCCGAGACAGCCGGTGGGGATGGAATATGCGTGGTATATAGACAGACTAGTTAGGCAGTCTGATGTCTTCGACACGCTTAGCGATGGAATACGTGAATCTAAGGCAAAGAAGGCCCTTCTAACCTAGACTGGTGTGATAGATCGGTTAGCAAGGATGACTGCTCGAAGGCTCCAATCAATATCGAGCTCTGGCGTGATTCGATCTATGGGTTGTGGAATACGTGGAAAATGACCCGGTATAGTTTCGTGTATTTCTCCGGATAAGGTCATATGGTGGATGGTAAATATAGTCAACTCTATGGATGGTTCTCTGGCCTAGTCCAGAATTCTCTAGCTTTGTTAGCTGTTGTATCCAGCAAGGATAATTGTTCGATGATAATAGGTGGAAGTGGAGTAGACTGAAATACTAGTGTGCGTAGGCCAGTATCTATGTCTAATTCTCTTATGGATTCGTTGGGCTGCGGGATCTGTGGGTCACAACCATAGGTTCGTGGTTGTTGTGGACCAGCTATGGTCATGCGTGGAATCAAGTCCTGATCCCTAGTATCCAATAATCATACGCTTTCTCAGTTTCTATGTTTAGAATCAACAGTTGTGTGATCTTCTCAGAATACCTCACAGGCGTTCTTGCAACCTAGATTCTTAGGCCGGTATCTATGTCTGTGAGGGTGTCTCCTGCGTCTGGTTGTGGAACTAAAGGGTCACACCGAATGTTTGTTCTCTTTCAAACCCTTCTACAGTCATGTAGATGTTTTTCTAGGGTAGTCTGTAGTTTGGCTGATTTGACCAAAACGTATGTGCTTGGTCATCTTCTATGTTTAATCCTCTTAACTGAGATCTGATCTGCTGGAAGTCTGTTGTTGTTTGGAAGACTTGGATTCTAAGATTCTGGTCAATATCAATTATTGTTGTTATGAGATTGGATTGAGACACGATTGGCTTGAAAACGTATTCTCTGGGCTCCCTAGGTCCCGTAATTGTCATACAAACGCAATAATATAAACAAACTGTAATAAAGTGAACTCTAAGTATACGAAATGTATTTATAGCATATATGACTTCTTTTTGTATTTTTTTGATGATTTATAAGAATTTAAGAAGGCAGCTATTTAAAATATTTAGAATTGACAACTAAACTAATAATTTAAAACAAACAAAATAGCCGAGTGTAGCTATTTGTCTGTGTAATTTGTATATCTATTCTAAACAATGAAATAACTAATCTATTTGCAAGATTCTCAATCCTACCTCAGAAGTGAGGAGTGAATCATAGTTTCTCAGAAACTATCAATCCCCACATGACTTCTGCAATATCGAGAATAGAATTTCTTTGAAATAAAGTGATTAACTACTCTATTTGATATGATTCTAACTAGAACTTTGAAAGCTAGAACCTGGACTCCATGAACAGTGGCGAATCCGATGGTGTGTGTGTGATCTTGTCCCCTCAGTATGATCTCTTCGTTCTTTGTGCTCACGTAGATCTAGAAAATCATGTAATGCTTGCATCAACAGGAGTAGGTGTTGGAACAAGGGACAACCTTTAGAATACGAGTGTTGAATAGAACGTGAATAGGAGAGGGATAACGTAAGAGTACGAGCTTGGCTTATGCGGTTCTAGTGGGATTTATTGTGAATCATGCAACATAATGCGTCGAACACAAACTATCCTCTGTTTGAGGAGCAAAACCTGCAACTTTAATGGCTTCCTAAGCTATTCTACTTCTAATGGATTAGATAGAACAGCAACACTGTTTGCACAAGCTGGATATGTGGCTTACCAATAGCTGGACAATGCTAACTAAGCATGCAAAGAATTAAAACTATGGCTTCTAAACAGAATAACAGACTAAGCTATGAAAAAGAGAGCATGAAAGTGAAATCAGGGGCAGACCATTTGTTTGAGCACAAGCCATGCATTTATAGGAATTCAATCACCCAAAGATCAAAACCAAACTGAACTCCTAAACAATAAACAAAGGAAAAACACTATTCCAGGGGACCAAAAACATAAATGCAAGCTTAAGTCGGCAAGGAAAGCTGGTGAAACGTTGATATTTCACGTGAGTCACATCAAAAGAATGTTCTGGAAAACGCGTAAAGGACCGCCGCCCTGCTCAGGGCGGCGGTTACAGGACCGCCGCCTGTTCAGGGCGGCGGTTACTGGACCGCCGCCCAGTCAGGGTGGCGGTTTCATTACTAAAGAGAAAAGGGGAAAGAAAAGAGGGGAAAAGGGGAAAACAAAGCACGTGGGGGCTAAGCGGGGTATGCGGGATGTTAACGCATATTCGGAGAGCTTTTCCGGACCCCGAACACCTTGCGAAGAGACCTGTATCATCATTGGGGCACTTATTACGTTGTTCTGCGAGCGGTGGCCAATAAATACTATTTAAAATTGTGAAGTGTATAGATCATGGATAATTTTTGAGATTCATAGTTGTATAGTTTTGTTCAACCGGTGTCAACTTCCTTCTTGCAAAGTAGATAGGGTGATCAATGTTACCTTCACTGGTTGCACTAATACTACTCCAATTTCCATACTAGAAGCATCAAAATGTACATGAATTGATTTGCTCTAATAAGGAAATCATAATATATGTGCAAGTGGTTAGATTCTCCTTCAAGGTCTCAAAATTCAATTGTTGCACATCACCCTAGTAAAAATTTCCTTTGGCCTTCAAAAATTATTCAAGGCGTGCATAAATCTTGTCATAACCCTTAATGAACTTCCTATAATATCCAGTGTGCCCAATGAAATCATGCACTTCACTTTGATTTGTTGGTTTTTCTAGCCATAAAATGAATGCAATCTTAGCTAGGTCTACCAACAATCCTTATTTGCAAATAATATTCCCAAGTAATGTGCCAAAGGGCTAGAAAATATGAAATTCTTGATGTTTACAGAGATTCTAAGTTTCCTACATCTCTCAAACATCAATCTCAAGTTGTCACAATGATCTTTTACTAGGCCATAAATAACCCAATCTTCCAAGTATACCTACAAAAACTTGTGAATAAAATCTTGGAAATCTTGAACCACTTTGCGTGTGAGAATACTATTGGCACATTGTTTAATCCAAAAGGCATAGCAGTGTATGTAAAAATTCCCATTTAGTTTCAAAGGTTTCCTTCACCTTATCTTTGCATGCAATTCTCACTGATGGTATCCAAAGACTCCATCTCGTGAATGAATAGATTTCACACCCTATGATCCCTTTGAAGATATCTTTAGTGAATGGCATATGAAAATGATCTATGACACATGATGCATTAAGAACCATGTAGTCCACACAAATTCTTATACAACCATATTTCTTAATCTTGATCACCATGGGGCTTCTCTATTTAGACTCCTAAATAGGATCACTTATAGTAGACTTGAGCATCTTGTCGGTCTCATCTTTTACCTTCACATGTGGATTGATTCATCTTATAAGGTCTCTTCTAAACTAGGTGCATGCCATCTTTCGATTAATTCTCATCTCTCCTAAATATGGATGTACACCCTTTAATTCATGATAACACACGGGAAACATATCTTGAAAGTCACGTAATAACTCAATAATCTTCACAACTTCAAGTTTAGACTAGTAATCACCAATTATTTCCTCCTTAGGAATGTATTTAGTTCCAATGTTGACTTTCTTAGTCTTCATAGGAACTTGGTATGCATGTTCATGCTCATCGTGGAGTCTGGGTACTTCGCGCACACCTTTAATGTGTTTTATATATAAATATTCAACTTCCTCGTCATTAATAAGGTAGACCACCTTCCCTTTTTCATTATCTTTCCATGTGTGACCCAATAATATTTTTTCTATTTCTATCACATCCCCGCACACCTTAGTCTTAGGTTCGCCTAGAAAATGAATCATGAGATCTTTGGCATTTGCATTGTCTCCTAACATAATGTGCTTCATGATCTATAAGGCTTCATGTACTAGTGTGTTAGTGGAAAAATAATATAATGTATGAAAAATACCTTTTTTCATGTTGCACCAACTTTTTATTTCTTGATTTAACTTAGCATGCACATACCAAGCATGTGCACAACCTCACATGGTAGAGTAGAACTTTTTCACCCATAATGATAGTAAATGTGCATCTTGTCCTTATGCACAATTCCTTTCATAATTATGGATATGTACCAAAGAAGGGTCTTCCCATCATAATCATATACTAATAGAGAAATATTATTCCTTTCAAACCTTGTAAAAAATAATACCTTGATCTCATGCTAGCCCAAAATATTGTCTCTATGTGTCACCCACTAGTACACTATTGTCCTATGTAATGTGTAAACCAACATGTTTCATTTATCCCCTTGTTTTTCCATGATCTTCCATCGCGCGTAAGAAAGAGTCGGGTTTCTCATCTCTAATATACCTTGGTAAAATAGACTTTCCCAAATGCCTAACCATGAGCAGCCTAATCATCCCAACAACTCTTCCCTTGACCTTGTGAGCTACCATGTCATAAGTGTCATCGTCACATGCCACACCGGTTGTATCACTAATAGACTACGAATCTTCCCATTGAAGTAGCCTTCTTCAATGGCTCCAAGTTTTTGGGTCACGCATTGTATGTGCATATATTCTATTAAGATCATCCTCATTTGTAGGCTTTGTATAAAGTGCAATATTTACATCATCCAGGGTATCAAAATGTACTCCTAATTTTAAAAACTCACATATAACTTGTTAAAATTAAATCCAACGTTGTTAGCATAGCACCTGTGGACAACCTAAATGTGTCGGGAAGTTATTTTTTTATACAAGCTTCAGTGCCTCAAAATCACCTGTAAATTTGGCACCTTGAATAGTGATAGAGGCATATTTGAGTACTCCAATGGGTATGGCCCTTATTTTATTTTCCATGTACAACACATTCGAAGATGGTTGCAATGGTGGCCTTCCCATTTGGTTCCAAGCATCCAATGTTAGTACATTAACTTCTAAACATGTATCAATAAGAATTTTACTCACCAACCAACCATTTGTCATTACATCCGGTGTGATATAATCATCCTCCTATGGTGGTAAATTTGCATGAAGAATCTATCACTCTCATCCAATCCCTACATGTGGTACCTTGTCTCGCAACCACTTTCCTAACAAAGGAATGACGTTTTCTTTCCTCTGCATTCTCGCATACTTATTTCAAATCATCAACATCTTTCGTGGGAGATTAGTACCCTTTCACGTTCCCTCTCATGTGTTAGATCCTTCAAACAGGGAATATCTCCTTATAACTCTCGGATGGAAACCATATTCTCTGATATACTTCCTTTTGTTGAGATGCATCTACATATTTTGTATGTACACTTCTTCCCTTCGATGTCGAGTCCCGCCCTTCCTTTCTCACATGTGCGCGTTGTTTCTATGCACATATTCACTAATACATGCTATATTTTTGGCTCAACCATCTTCTTATGTGCCCACTACTCATGTTTGACATGCTCCACCATAATAATTTCCACACATTTATCCTTCTTTTTATTTTTATACATATGTGCATATAGTTTTGGACAATCTTCCACCTTGTGCACCTTACCACAATATGCGTATAAATGATTCTTCAAACACTTGAATTGATAATGATTAGGTGATCCATATGTATAACATGTCCCACTCTTAATCCTTTCATAACCACCATGTCCTCTACTTCTAAATACATCTCTAAATCCTTCATTACCATTGTTTCTCCCTTCATTGTTTTCCCTTCTTGTTCCTACGAGCTGCTTTGCCACAATAGTCTAGTGTAACTGGTCTCACATGCCTCATGAATACGATTGATAAAATGGTAGTTGGAAGTTTCATGGGTATGCATGTCACAAATATTTCAATACATAGAGACATTCTTCTACATCAGGTGCTAAAAAATTAGGCAATTCCGGACATCTTGATTCTTGTGGCAAATCGAGACAAGATGTTAATAATGTGCACACATTCCTACACGGAAAACTATCCTTAGAATTCCCTTCCACCTCACAATAATTACACCATAACCCACTATGCGTCTTGTCTCATGCACCGAATTAGTTGAAAAATTCTCCAGTGTGTAATCATCAATGTTATTTATGTCTCAAGAAAAGGGCTCACTTTTATATCTACACTTCCCATGGCTTCTACACATAACATTGGATCCAAAGCCTCACACGGATTAGTAAATTTCTTATGTGAAAGCACTCTCTTGAAAGGTTTTAGTAAACCTCCTATGAATGAAAGTGTACATGTTGGGTCTAATAAATATCATAGGACAACTTGGACAACAAATTCTTAAAACGTGTGTCATATTCTCTTACACTTCTAGATAGACCTTGCTTAATTTCCTTATACACACTAATGCTCTATTGCTCAAACTTCAAAGATATGTGGAACTTAGCTAAAAATGTAGTGTACAATGCATCACAATATACAACAGAGTTTGATGTGGATCATATTTCCTATACCAATTATGTGCACGACCTTAAAGTGTGGAATAAAATTAAATTTCTTTCCTATCAAGGGTTGTTATTCCCTTTTCTCTCCACAATAATTCACACTTATGCAAATTCTTAGCTACATCTTCCACTCATATATACTCTAGCAAGTGAAGATACCTCTCAAAGAATATTTGAGGGGTATGTTGTTATGATTGTTGAGGTTTTTGTGGCCCTTGTCTTAGAGAGGGGATAGATCTTGAACCTAAACCTCCACCAATATTTCCACCATGTGGTGGTTTCTTGAATCTCTTGTGCCTCCTGCTACAACCCGTGGCCCCGTAGATGAGCTTCCTATGTCCCAAAGTAGTTGTGTTAAACTTGACACTAAATGTATTTTCTATTTCTATACATATAGGATTACTTCCAATGTGTTACGTGCCAACACTCTATCTTGATGACATACCTATTAAATTACCTCCAAAAATACTCTATCCAAACATGGGCATCTATTACGTTTCCATGTGTGCATCTTTAATCTGCTACACCTCTTGTGATGCTACTAAAATGTGCCTCGTTATATCTCAACCTAGTGTGGCGATACTTGATTACATCCCTTCTCAAATTCACTATGATGATATTCTACAAAAACCTCGGGATTATGAACACTTTTCACAAGTGTTGAGTGGCTAGGATGGGTTAGATGTGTGCCCACGGTTCTCATTCTCTCCTCATACTCACTCTCATCAAATTTTGATGGGATCTCCTGTTTCACTTCCCTAATACTAGAAATACATGATCATGTGGTCCCTCTCCCTCTTTGGGGTTCTCATCACTTCTGTCATTCATCATTCCCCTCGGTCTCAAAGCACTCTACAAGTATCCTCTCTCGTGCATTATTATACCCGAGTCATCTTTCTTCTTTCTCTTTCCTTTGTTTATTCTTCCCTCATCCTTCACAAACATGTTTTCTACCCCTACGTGCGGTGGGTTTTAGCCTTCCATTGATAGGTTCTCCATTCACATTTCAACCATCAAGATATTAATAGCTAAAGGTGTCACTCATAAATAAGATCCTCTTAGCTTGCATAAAAACCAAAAAATTTCTTCCTTTGGACAATATTATGTCAAAATCACGTACTCCAAGGTATAACTACACAACGTAGCTTCCCATCAATGATCTACAGCTCTTATCCATGGTGTGTCCAAATAAAAGAGTTCCTAGTAATCTTTATGAATCCAAATTTTCTTTCTTCCTATCTGGACACCTTTGTTATGCATGTAAGCTACCAACCACTTTTACAATTCTACTAGGAAAAATCTGAATACCGCCTCATACAAGGAATCATAAAGATTATCTTCCACCAATTCGCGAGCATTAAAATCAGGTTTAACGCAATATCTATGAGCAAACGCATCCTGGCCATCATGTATCCAAATCTCAATATTCTCAAAATAAAATTTAAACACCATGCACATGCAATATCTTGGTGAACAGATTTAAAAGAGGTCCCAACAATGGAACCAAAATGTAGTCTTTTATTTATCAATACCTAGCTAGGAGCATTGGTACTTCATCTAGACAAAGTTTGGATGCTCACTTGAAGTGCACACAACCACCAGGTCCCTCATTTGTTTTTTTATCAAGATGTTAGACATGCATAATCATCATAAATATTACAAAACACAGCTAAAAAGATATAACATAACGGTAATGGAAAAACATATAATAAGGAAATCACTCATAGATAATGACCAATAATATTTGAACACCTATTAAGCCATACTCAGTTCTAGTTACTATAGCAATCCATAAGCGATTATCCATTACAAAATATATTTGATCACAAAATAAGTAGGTTGATGACCTCCATTTGTTGATCCATTCATAGAAAAATTACCTCTCCAACCCACATGCTCCAAAACCTATACACACTTTCTACAAAATACATGAGTGCATCACCTTTTTATACATGGTGGGGAATTTCCCTTCACCATGTGTGTTAATTATAATATTAGGTGAGCTATATATAGTCTCCATGTTTTTTTAACTCTTTCTTAACAATAGATCGATCTATAATTAGCTTTTTCTCTAATCCTATTAATAACATGCTTTCATGAATTATATTTATTCTTTTCTTGCATGTGCTTTTCCTATATGTGATTTTCCAATTTATGGATCTTTCTTGAGCATCACTCCATCTTCTATTTTTATTCTTATTCTAGAAAATTGGCCAAGTCATGGAACCCCATGTGTTCATGTGTGAACCTTCACACATTAACCCCTTCTCGCATTTTTGTGCCCCTTCACATACCCCTTATGCACAGCTCTCTAATCTTTGTGCATGGCTAGCACTTAGACATTTTATCCACTCAACACCTCATCATTCTTGAAAGGATATCCACTATCTAAAATAATGATTTTGGAACACCATACATGCAAATAATTTGATTCAATATGAACTTGACTATAATAGATCTAGATAATGTGGTTAGAGGCATGGCATCAACCCATTCTGTAAAATACTTTGTGGCTATGATTATGAAAATTTGGGCATCTATTGATGTGGGAGAGAATTTCCTATCATATCCAAACCCCAAGTGGATAATGGCCAGGGTGTCACTATATATTATAAGGCTTGAGCTGGGATGTGTATGGCATGTGAGAACTCTTGGAATTTTTGGCATTTCCACACATACTCCACAACGTCATGCTCCAACATGGGCCAGAAGTAACCCATCTGATATATCTTACAATAATTTTAATTCCCTTCGAAGTGACCATGAAAAACTCCACTATGGACTTTGAAGAGCAATGTCTTTGGCATCAACACATCTAAGCAACATAGTGTAAAAGGATTTCCAATATAGGACTTGTTCTATGATCACATATTTGGTTGTTATGATTCAAATTCATTTCCTTTGTTGAGAGTTAGCCCCTTTAGGTTACATTTGATCTACAATATGATTTATTATATCCAAATACCATGGACATGAAGCAATGGAAGGTTTATCTATATGGTAGATTCATTCATCGTGGAAATCCAAATCAACTAATTCACTAGAGTCTATGGGGTTTTCAGCTAACCAATTAATGATAATTTGTCCCTTGAAATTTTTTTGGTTGATATAGGTAAGTTTAAACTCATTCATCAATGTGATGAACCTAAAAAAATTAGATAAAGCCTCTTGAGTTAGGAATGTTTGCAATCGATTAGATTTAACAATGACTCTTTTTTTTATCAAGCATATAATGTCTCAATATTTTAGTTGTAAATACAATAGTCATACATTCATTTTCTTCTTGTGAGTAGCAATTTCATAATCTAGGAGTATACGGCTAATAAAATAGATGGCACGCTCATGACCATCATCATCTTCATATGTTGACATACACGTAATTGAAATGTTTGTGGTGCTAGAGTATAAAATTAGAGGACAATCATACTTTTTTGGCATAAGCGTTGAGAAGAAAGAAGAAACTGCTTGACTAACTCAAAGGCATTGTGACACTCTTCTTTCCATATCTTACAACATGAATTATTTAACAATCCATTAATGAGATGGATGGCGTATGTGAGACTGGATAAAAACCTCTACGGATTGCGCTTAAGATTTCCTATAAAATATGTGATACTAAACTCATCCATTCATAGAGTCATTTCAAGGATTTCCCTAATTGTTTCTTGGTCTACATCAATCCCTTGAGAGGAAATGATGTAACCTAAAAGTATACCTCTTATGCCTCCAAAAACACACTTTTTGGGTTCAAGGTCACACCATACTCAATAAAGCATGAAAGGAAGATTCGAAGAACCTAGAGATGGTCACCTCTCTTCCTAGCCTTTGTTAAGAGATCTTCAACACATGTTTCAAAAATAATATGAATAAGCTCATGGAATCTATAGGTCATGGCTCTCTGATATGTGGTACCAACGTTTTTCAATCAAAGGTATGATGTCGAAAAAGGTTCCCAAGGAGTGGTGAACATGGTTTTGTTTGATCCTAGTCGATATTATTACCTGGTAATACCCTAAAAATCCATCCATGAGGGATAACAATTTGTAATCTGGCCATTAGATCTACGATGATGTAAATGGATGTTAGCGGGAAATCATATTAAGGGAAGGATTAGTTTATATGTCTAAAACCAATGCATATCCTTATCTTCCAGTTCTTTTTAAGGATTGGGACAATGTTGGACAACCATATGGAGTATTCTCTTTGGATTTATGAACCCCACCTATGGTATTTTCATTTCCTCTTCTTTGACCATCAAAGAAAATTTGGGCTTCATGGGTCTCAATTTTTGTTTCGTGGGTTTAGCATCATGATTAGTAACTAGATTGTAGATTACTACATTAGGAAAAACTCTCGTCATGTCTTTATAACTACATGAAAAATCTTGAGAGTTCTCTTTGATCACTTTCATGTTTTATTCTATCTCTTCTTCCGATAACAAAGAACCAAGCTTCAAAATCTTGGGCTCTTCCTTTATTCTAATATTAATATCGATTGTACCTTCTATCAAAGAAGCATTCCCTTATTCAAATTTAGGGGAGCTGGAGGTAATTCCAAAGATTCTTCCTCAACCTCGTATATCTCTAAATATTTTGGTGAGGAAAGAGACATTATTTTGTCACCAAAATATGAAAATGGTTAGGAACAAGAGAGAAACCCTTCTTGTGATGTATGGAAGGGAGATCGGTATAAGCATGAAAAAGCATAGGATCACCTCATCATTTTCATTGAAGTCTAACATGACGGGTTCATTCTCATTCTCTACATATGATAATATCAAGTTTTTTTGCATCCTTTGAATTAAAGGTTTGACCCTTATAAATACCATCAATTATATTTCTTTCAACCCTTAATTAGGGTAGAAACAAGAAGAATAATATGTAATAGAATCAACAAGCTAGTTTTTTCTCTAGGGATTGCTTCGATGGAGATTAAATCAAATTATTTGCACATTTCACATATGACATATTTATATAGCTATTTATGCTCAACTCTATCCTCATATACCTCCAAGACCTGGTTTTCTATAAGTTGTTAGTCTCCTAGGAATCTAGCATTCTTAACCCCCATTCTCTTAGCTACAACGAGACCAAGGAGTATATATTCATACTACTGCTCCATTATTAGTACATTAAAATTTTATCTTGAAGGTGGAGAAATGATTTTCCCTTCCAAAGAAGTTAAAATCACCCCAACCCCTACACCATATCAACATTTATCTCCACCGTAGTGGAGCATCCAATGGTTGATATGAAAAATTGACTCTTCATTATCCATATGAGCTTCTTCCTAGAATTTAGATACCTCAACCATACATATTTCTATGAAACCATTTACTGGGAGAGAGGCTATTCCAAAAACATTATCAATTCCTTGAGATTCAAATGAGAGAATGATCAGAAATTCATTTTCTAATAGCTTTACTATTTATGTTGTTGTCTTGGCAGATACAGTCTCTACCTTAATGATCTTACCTTCACTCTTATTTACTCCTTTGATTTCTTTAGGTTTTTCAACTTCATCCACTTTAACCAATCTTGTGGTGGATATTAAATCTTTAGAAGGAGGTAGTTTATTTAGTTGGTTGGTTGGGAGTTCGAACTCCGAATAAACTTCAGGTTTCTTATTGATATTTTCTGGGTGGATATGAAAACATTTAGGGTCACCTTGGGCTATGAAAAAATGTATTCACAAAATATATGCACTTGGGTAAATTTCTAGTTCCTAAAAGCATGTTATCATTTACATGGTTCCTAAGTAAGAAAACTAGTAATTGACAACTCCCTTTAGCCTATTTCTTTGTCTTCTACACTTTTATTGGATTTATATATCTTGCATTATTGCCAAAATTTAATTGTTTTATCTTTCTATGGCCTCGTACATTGTAGCCTTTTTTACCACCTAAAGATGTTATGCACATTGGAACTTCATTCAATCAAATCTCAACACTCACCCAAAGCACGCGAAGGTACCAGGTGTAAAAATTGAGTTAAGTTTTTTAAAAGGAAAATTGTGTAATTATTGGAGCTTAAATATATACACACGTCCCAAATAAAATTTACCTAGGGCTTGAGACAAAATGGGATTGTCTCCAAGTTGTGGGACTCAAACTAAGACAGACCTCCAAGAGAAGGATGACTTCCTCTACCTACTCCTAATGCTAAAACTACTCCTAGAAACAAAAATGCAGCTACCTAAAACTAACCTATAATGTCAAATGACCAAGGAGAGAGGGAGATGCATGAAATTGAAATCCTAAACTAAGGGAGGTGATAACACCAAGAATATGGGTGGAGAGATTCCTATTGAGTGAAAATATCAAGAAAATGTAGCAGGAGAGAGAAGACAAAAGTGCCACAGTCAAACACAACTTTCAAATCCCTATCTTTTTGGACCACAATAGATCCGAGTCCCTGAAAGAAGAACAAATTATGCACAATATATCTACAAATGCAAGGGGATGAAATAAAATAAATAAAACATAAGATAGGGTGGAGAAAACCACAAAACATGAATTTATTGCTCAAAAGGATGCACAATCCATTACAAAGTAGATATGAGGCAAGAATCCTTTGCAAAATGCCCAAAATAGAGGCATGCCACTCACATAAGTGTTGGAATAATTTTGACAAAGTTCCTTTACGTTTCAAAAAATATTTGAGGGTAGTTAATGTTATCCAATTACACCCCTTAGGGAAAATTGGACATCATGAACCAATTGTACCTTAGGATTGGAAAATGGTCTTCATGAAGCATTCCAGGGAATTTTAGGTTCTAAGTTTTCCTAAGCTGGAAATTGGCCCCGGTGTGCCCACTCCTTGTCATCATGAGTAAAAAAATGATCAAAATTGGTAAGTTATGTTAGGGGTTCTTGTTGCTCATCCATAATCCTCTAGTTTCAAGAGAAGGGCCTAGAAGATCAAAAATTGGGACATGATCGGGTTTTGGAAGGCAACATGACACTGAGCTAGGAATAGCTAACTCGAAAGTGACTTAGTGAGATAATATGAATGAATAAACAATTTGGGTGCTTAGAGGGTTTGCACATAGAAGTTAGCTAAGTTGTATTAAAATGATCAACAAAATATCAATGAGGGTTAACATGGTCAAATCTAATCTGGTGAGCCATTCTTCAAACTTGCTTGAACCGATGTTCATGAGAATCATGAGATGTTGGGAGTGCCTTAGGAGCAAACCATCACATAGATCTGTAGTGGCTCAACACGAGAGAATGTTTTGGAGATCACGCAAACACAGAGAGTTTGATATCGATCGAGCTTGCAAGATGACGAGAGAATCATTAAGCTTGAGAAAGGCCAAGAATTAGCTCATTGAAGCGAGTCAATAGAAAACTTCTCACATAGGCCAAGACGTGAATGCAAAAATGAGTCAGTTGAATCATAAAAATCCATTGTGTAAATAGCTTGGATCAAGCTTGGATATGGTGAGATCTGGTTATGCAAGGGTGTTAAGGTTGATAGATAGCTTGTGGAAGAGTCTTGGCCCATATGGAAGTAGCTCGGGTGAGTCGTCGATGGTGGTGATTCATTGGAATGCTCGTAACTTAGCTCATTTAGAGGTCGTGGGTGGAAATTCATGAATGGACTTGGCATATATAACCAAGAGTCGGGTGAGCTGAATTGAAGTTCGAGGGATATATTTGTGGATTTGAAAGAAGTATGAGTTCACAGAGAGATAATAGATTAGATCGAGGTGTTCTAAAAGAAATTTAGGCATAGCATGCATGGCATTCAACATGGGGTTCCAGTTTAGAGAAACTCATTGGGGATCAACATGATGAAAACTTTGAACGACTCACTCTTGGTAGAATCGAGCTCAAGGTGAAGTCATAGTGAAGGATAGTCACATTGGAGAACTTGTGAATAAAGCTATCAGAAACTCGGGATGCACAAGGGGTGCTTGGGGAAATGTGATTCTATGGTGAGTTGGACATGGCTCAAAAGGTCAAGCTCATAGATAATTAGTTTTTCGGTGTGTTCGAGAGGCCGAGCCAAGTCTTAGGAAGCCTCCAATTGGAAAATCATGATAGGATCATGTTGGGATTAGGTGCGAGAAGTGGAGCTCATAACTTAGCAAAGGAAGTAAATGGATCATAGATGACTCATTGGGAGACAACTTGAGGCAAAGCTAATAAGGTGAGTTCAAAGTCATATAGGCAAAGAAGAGTGAATGCCAAGCAACTTGTTCAATGCATAGTAACTTACATTACAAGAAGGACTCGAGGGGTGCTAGGAATGTTAGCCCAAAATTTTGAGATGCACCTAGGGAACATTAAAATTGCAAGTAGAGCTCTAGTGGTCGTGTAGAGAGATTGTAGCTCATTGAAAGAATAAATGTCTTCAGATAACCATCCACAACTTGGTGAAGTGCTCAAATTGAGCTCGACGGTATTCAAAAATAACTCGGGTTGAATTCAACCGATTGTGCTCTTGGTGAGGCATTAGAGAATTTCTGTGCTCAACCAAAGAAGCACAGAAGAATCAAGCTCAAATCTCATTGGTTAACTAATGCAGAGGTCATCACACCATGCTCGAGTGGTCTCACATGATGAGTCAGTAAAGAAATCACAAACCATGTTCAATGGAATTTGGGTTGATATCATGAGGTGGAAGTGAGTTAGGTTAAAGGCTGGTCGGTGAAGCATGGAAAGAGCTAACTTGGCTCAATGGCTCGACATCGAGCTCATACATGGTAAGGTAAGGTCGATGTTAACTAATTAGGGAGACATGAAAAGGAGGTAACTCGATTGTCTTGGAAAGGAAATTGAGGTGTTCACCAAATAGATATCGAGTTCAAGTTGGCACTTGATTAGGTTGAGCTCATGAGGATGTTTTGATATGTTGCGTTTGCTTGAAATTTGAATGACTTTATGGGAAAATTCCAAGACAAAGCCAAGTTTGGGTTTTTGAAGATGGAAAGCCAAGCTCAAATTCTATGCTCAAGTGAATCAAATGGTTGGGAAATGGTGAGAGTTTCAATGTAGCCCAAGCCGGGAGTTTCAAGGATCTATGGCTATAGGGATATTTGGGTCTATTGGCCGGGAGTCTCGGGTTCTAATGTCGAGAGATATTATACCCACCGAGGAATTATGGTGGGACATGTCAAATGGTAAGCCAAATTCCTAGGTCGGGTAAATAGGCCGACAGTGGAGTTCGACATTGGTAGAATGATTCTCACAGAGACAGTAAAATAAAGGGGCCGACCAATGTAGAATGTGGAAATCTCTAAGCTAGTGGGTGCATTCAAAATGAAGACTCGAGTTATAAGGCTAACACACGGTGTGTTGGTCATGTATGTGGAAAAGCACTTAGTAATGCACATCACTTAAATTTTAGAGGACCAAGTCAATATAGTTAATGCGTGGAACAACAAGTGTAAGGAGCTCATTGGTGGTAGAAGGATCCCAAGGCATTCAGAGGATTAAATGGGACAAAAATCCAAAATTGGAGCAACCAACCAAATAGCTTGGTAGAGAATAAATAACCCACCACACCATACAAACAAGGAGCTCGCTAACCAGCTCACCAAGTTGGTTGGTGAGTCATCAAACCAAAACAAGCCAAGAACCCCATTTTACACAAACCAAACTTATTATAAAAAATGGAGATAAATTCAAATTTTTGAATTTATAGAGGCATGATGGGTGAATGTTCTTTAGTGGTACAATTAATGATGTAATCAAGCATGTAGGCCATTATCTGCTATAATTTTTCCCAAGATTTAGGATTTCTCCTCCTTTCTCTCACTAGCTTGGATTTTCTATAAATGTAAATGGGAAACACATTTCAAAGGGTTAGACATTTTCAATTCCTCTCTCTTTTCACAAGCTAAGTTGTTGTGGATTTGGGAACTCTCAAGCCTTTCTTCTAAAGATTGTAATGGAAACCATTTCCTCTTCCTACTGTAATGATGCATTGTGTATGTGATGAAGTACTAGAAATTATGCTCTATGACTAATCAGTAGTCCTTCCATTATTTTTGCTACTTCTTTTTTCCTTTCTCATGTTTGCTTTAGGTATATTGTGTAATTTCAAGTTTCCATTACATGTTTTAGGAGTTATTGTGTTTATCTGGGAGTGAAGTTATGTATGTAGTTGGGTTTTGGTGCCTGTTCATTCTTCTCATTTTCATCCTTCTTCATTAGAAGACAAAAACTTGTCTATAAAAACCCTTTCTTGGTGCATCACCATTCCTAGTGTAGGTTTTATTTCTTAAAAATATCTCTCCCTAATCCCCTAAAAATGTTAGTATAGGTCTAGTTAGTTTTTTTTATTGCATTAGGAGTAGTATAGTGCCTAGTTTAGGAAGAGGAAGTTGGTCTTCTCTGTAGGTTCACCTCAAGCCGTAAGTCCCATAGCTTGTGAGGTGATTCCATGTTACCCAATCACATTGAATGCACTATCCATCACTTGGCCATTCGGGGTGTGGTGATTTGGAGATAACAATTTTTGGCATGTCGGGTGGGATGGAGTTAGTAATTATCTTCATACTTTCATGAACCAAAGTACTGCGACTCCATATCTCTAGACTTAGAATCTCAATGTGTCAACTTATGCAAAGAATTCAAACAAGAGCTTCTTTAAGGCAAGGAAATTATCAACATATTGAGGTATCCTTGTCTAATCCAAGGAGAAGGAGAAGAGGCATTTCAACATCACCATTTGTAGCATCACCTCGTAGGGGTCATTCAACTTCCCCTTACAGAAGGTTTTGTCCACCCAGAAATAATCAACCTTTCATTACAATGGAAGCCCCTACAAGGAACTAAGCTTTTCCTCATTTCAATGCAAGGATTTCTCTTAAGTTGGCTTAATGTGATCCTATACCTGCTACGACACTTAAAATTTTACCCTTTTACACAGGGGAAACTCATATTACTCCTGTGGAACATATTCTTGATGTGGCCAACATTTACGCAATACATAATATTACAGAAGACAATGTTGCGGTCAGACTCCTTGTTACTTCCTTCAAGGGAAAATCACTTCAGTGGTTTCATGGGTTAGACATTGGTACTATAACCACTTGGGACAAATTGGGAGAGAAGCTCTAAAAATAGTTCAAAGACAAGAGTGACCACTGTCACTCATGGAACAACTCACTACTATAAAGAGAGCTCCTCAAGAGTATATGAGTGATTTCAACTTCTGATTCCAAAAGACTTGGAATAGAATTCTTGCACTCATAAAGCCTCTCCCAATAATTCATTCTTGTACTATTTATGAGCCTTGAACAATGATGTAGAAATTATGATCCAGTCCATGGGAGGGACTACACTACCTAATGCCTAGGAAGTGTTATATTTATTAAGAGAAATGTAATCCACAGATCACATATCCACCATTAATGCCGAAGATTATAGATTATATATTATAGATTATGATATGCAATCAATTAGACACAAGAATAACTTAAAATGGATAGCGAATAACAAAGATTAATGAGAAAGAGTTGAAAACAAATAAAAAAAGAACAAGAGATAGATAACACCAAATTTAAGTGGAGAAACCCAAAGGAAAAAACTCCATTGATAAAGTACTATCTTTATTAAGAATTTACACAAGTTTTAACCCAACACTTCCACTTCCAGTTCACAATATTTTTTCCTATATCTGCAGAGCTATTTTCTTGGTCATATTTTATAATGATCATATACTATATTTTATAATCAAATCTCGTTTTTATGTCATTCGCATACAAATGTATATGTTGTAGATAGTCAATCCTCGAGAGGGATCACCCACATCAATGTGGGTGGGTGAATTAGTTAGGTCGTTTCACTCTTAAATGTGAAATACCTTCACAATAAATTTTGATGAAAAAACTTTTAATTTAATGTTGGGGCGTATTACAGTGGCTGATCCCACTTGACATTATCACCCCAACACTCCCCCTTAATGTTAAGTGGGAAGAAAAATCAGACATGCCAAATTTACCTTTTTCTACAAAAGGATTTACAGATCCTGAATCAACAACAATGATTCAGGCTAGCATGCAAACAAGGGAAATCCACAGATCTTCCCATACATAAATTCTTAAGACCAATGCTTTACATTTGAAGACTTACATCAAACTATGGAGCCTTTTATAAACTAAGGCATACCCATAACTAAAGCTTTGCTAGGATTTACAAGTAACTTCACAAAATGTGACACATTTACTTATTACAAATGAAGGAAGTATTGGAAGTTTTCAACAGGCCGTTAAGAGGTGGAATTTTCATGCACACTCCCCCTCAAGGGAAACTTTGATAGGCCCAACAAGGCATGAAATTTGCAAAAATTGAAAACACAGTGGTTTTGTGAAGATATTTACAACTTGATCTTCAGTTGAATAGAACTTGAGATCAATATCACCATTCAGGACTTTCTCTCTAATGAAGTGCATATGAACTTCAATATGCTTGGTCCTTTGATGCTGAACTAGATTCTTTGCAAGAGAAATGCAGCTCTGACTATCACATAGAAGAGTAGTACTCCCTTTGACGCCCATGTGCAACTCATCTAATAGTATTTTCAGCCACATAGCTTCTTTGGCAGCTTCCATAGCACTTCTATACTCTACTTTAGTAGAAGAGATAGACACTTGTTGGTTACTTCTTACTACTCCAAGTGATGGCACTTGCACCCAACTTGAAAAGATATCCAGAAGTAGACTTCCTATTTGTAGCATCACCAAAGCATGATCAGAGTCACAATAGCCAAATAATTGTGCATCATTAGAAGAAGAATAAAAATACCATAATTGATCATTCCTTTAATATATCTCAAAATCCTTGTTTCCATTTTCCAATGATCTTCATAAGGTTCTTGCATAAATATTGAAACTACTCCTATTGCATAAGAAATATTAGGTCTAGTAATAGTCAAATAAATTAGACTACCAACTAGCTACCTATATAGAGTAGGATAAAATTTAGCACAAGATGGTTTAGGATCTAACTTAACACCAACTTCAATAGAAATGGTAACAGCTTACGAAGAAATCATGTTAAATGTTCTTAAAAATTCATAGCATATTGAGATTGGGATGAAATAATAGACTTATGATCTTGAAATATAATCATGCCAAGAAAATGATTTAATAAACCTAAATCAGTCATTTCAAAACATTGTTTTAACCTTTCTACAATTAAATTTATATCACTTCTAGTAATCAAAAGATCATCAACATACAAGAAAATAATGATAATATGATTATTTTCAACTTTAACAAATAAATCATTATCAGAACAATAGTTAGAGAAACCAAGATCTTGAAAGAAACTGTTAATTTTAGCATACCAAGCTCTAGGAGCTTGCTTAAGACCATACAAAGAATTTTTAAGATTACATACATAAATTTCCTTTCCAGGTACTTCAAAGCCTTTAGGCTGACTCATATAGATTTCTTCTTTTAATTCACCATTTAAAAAATAATTTTTAACATCCATTTGGTGAATCTCCTAACCATATTGGGCAGCCAATGCAAGAAGAATTATAATAGTGCTCATCTTAGCAATAGGAGAAAAAGTCTCAACATAGTCAATTCCTGGTTTCTGAGTGAAACCATGAGCTACCATCCTTGCCTTGAACTTTTCAATATCTCCTAGAGAGTTATATTTGATTTTGAACAACCACCTAGAACCTACAATGCTTCTCTTAGAAGGAGGAGGGACTAATTCCCAAGTATCATTTTTTATTAAAGCATTGTATTAATCCTTCATAGCTTGAAACCATCTATCATCATGAGATGCTTCTTCAAAGGATTGTGGCTCTACCTCATAGAGGTTCATCAAGGCATGATAAGTATGCTGAATTCTAGTTAGTTTTCTAATATTATCAGGTTGAGAGTTTTGAACAAGATTTTTATCCCATTTAGGAATCTTAGGTTGCAATACATTTTGGGATGACTCCCCCTCAATCTCCATCATATCTAGATCAGGATAATCAACCTCTTGAACTTCTATTTCCATAATGTCAGTAGGAGGATTATCAGGATCTATTTCCAGAGCAGTAGAGGAAGGTTCATGAGAAACATCAGAGAAGGTTTTCTCTAAGACTTGAACATTTCTGTTTTCAATAATGTCATGCTTGAAAGGATCATAAACTCTCAATCCTTTAGTTCTATAGCCATAGCCAACAAAAATACAAGAGAAAGAGGTTGGATCAAGTTTCTTCCTTTTTTCTTTTGGAATGAAGATAGAAGCAGGACTACCAAATATTCTTAAGTTTGAAATGTCTAGTTTTTTCTTTGTCCATACCTCATGAGGAGTAGTTTGGCGAAGAGATTTAGTAGGTACTCTATTAAGGATATAGAAAACAGTGTTCATAGCTTCAGCCCATAAGAACTTAGGCACATTAGATGCATGAATCATAGTCCTAGCCATTTCTAAGATAGTCCTATTATTTCTTTCAGTAATGCCATTTCTTTGAGGGGAATAGGGAGTGGTCAATTCTCTTTGAATCTCACATGACACACAAAAATCATCAAAAAAATTCTCACATATTCACCTCCATTATCAGTTCTAATTCTCTTAATTTTTAGATTAGAATCATTTTCAACTAGAGCTTTAAATTCCTGAAATTTAGATAAGACATCAGACTTCTTCTTAATGAAATAAGACCAAGTCATTCTAGAGTAATCATCAATAAAACAAACAACATACAAAGAACCACTGAGAGAAGGAACCTCAAGTGGACCTCTCACATCACTATGAATTAGTTCTAATAACTAAGAAGAATTTAGATCATGATGTTTTTGAAATGGTTGAGCATGTTGCTTACCACGTAGGCAACTTTCACAAGTTTCATGATCTGATTTTATCTTAGGAAGACCAAAAACAAGATTTAGTCTAGACATATCATATAAGATTTTGAAATTTACATGACCAAGTATTTCATGCCAAATCTGAATATCATTCCTAGAAGAGGAAGAAAAGCAAGACTTAGACACAAAACCATCAAATATATACAAGCCATTTTTTGAATGCCAGAAGCAATAACATTACTAAATTTATATTTTACATACCACTTATCTTGCAAGCAAAATAACTTTATAGTTTTCTTTGGTTATCTGAGAGCAAGACAAAAGATTATTTTTCAATTGAGGAACATATAAGACATTCCTAATTACACCATTTGATAGCTTAACATTTCCACAACATTTAGATCTAATGATTGAGTTATCTCTTAGATAGATATTCTCTTCACATTTAACTACATTTGAGAGGATGCCAGAGTACAAGTCATGTGCCTAGAGGCACCACTGTCAAGAATCCATTCATTTTCATTTGAAGTTGAAAGGGCAAGTATATAAGGCAATGGACTTTTAGCCATATTTACATGATTTTGCTTCTGATTTTTAAGCTTGCTATTCTTATCATTCTTAGCTGATTTGTTAATCTTTACTCTACAATCAGACTCTTTATGCCCAAATTTTCCACACTTATTACAAGTTCCATTAAATTTGACTTTAAAGTTCTAATTTCTCTTAGTAAAATTAGTCTTAGGATTTGATTTAAATCTAGATCTGATATTGGATTTCTGATTTGGATTGAAATTAATCCTATTATGAGAAGACTTATGATTCTGAGAGAACAATGCTTGAGAAGAAGTCTCTTTTGAATCAAAGTTCTCCATGACTCTTTCTTCTTGAATCAACAAAGAAGAAAAAGTGTCCAAATCAAGCAGATCATTCTCATTCTGATATTTGGAATTAAGAATTGAGATGTAATGTCTAAATTTTTCATGAATATTAATCTATATAATGAAATAAAGCAACTTATCTTGAAACAATTCATAATTACAACCATCTAATTGAGCTTTAATGTTCTTAATTTTAGCTAAATAATTGACAATTTTCTCATCCCCTTTCATGGGAGTTATGAACAACTCTAAAACCAGTTTAATTATCTTAGATAGCCTACTACCTTCATGCATGGCTTCTAATTACTTCCATGCATCTGCAAGTGAGTCCATATGGCCTATATGCATCAAGAATTCATCTCTAATGCTTTGTAATAGGATGGACAGAGCTTCCTGGGATCTCTGAGAAAATGAACTGAGGTTTTTAGGGGTAGCTTGTCTCCCTATGGGAAATTTTTCTATACCATTCACCAGATCCCAGAGCTTTCTAGCCATAAAACAGGCTTTTAAACACACTTTCCAAATGCTATAATTTGTTCCATTTAATAGCTGAGATTTATCCTTGAAAACTTGGTAGAACTAGCCATTTTTAATGCTCAGATGACAATGGAGACAAAAATTAGCTCAAAAACAAATCAAGGAGGCCAAACAAAGACAAACAACAAGCTATAAATATTTTAATTTTCTATATGAATGCAAATAACTCAAAATTAATCAAAAATTAGCTTGATTTGGTGAAATTAAGATCAATTTGACAGAGCTTAGTTGGGGTCAATTTTACAGTGAGCTAACCGAGCTTAGAAAGATTCAAGTTCAAGTAGCTCTACAAGTTATTTAGCAACTCGAAGGGGCGAGCTCAAAAACGAGTCATACGAGCTCAAAGTGAGCTACTTAAAAAATAAAAACAAGTTTAAAATATCCAAGGTTGGGAGCGACACATGGCACAGATCAACAATACCAAGAAAGGAATGTGTTAGCTTTAAAATAGATCCTCAAGTGGATGCAAACTCTTTAAAAATTAAAATCAAAGAATTTTCGATTCTAAGACAATAAACAAAATAAGCATGCATCAAAATACTAGGACAATACTCGACAACAATGAAAAATAAATACATGTGTTGTTTTTTAATTAGCTTACATTCCGCAATGCAGCTAATAACTCGAAGACAATTAAAAGGAACTATATACATGTGTCTTAAATTAGTTGGTTCACTATTTCACACTCTGACACAATGTGAACAAAGTCTTAGTCAAACAGAGCCACTTGTCAAAAATTTAACGGCTAAAGAAAAGACACTTGGTGGCTTTCCGCCAAACTTTAAATAGATAGCTTTGAGTGGGCTTAAAATCCCCGAAATAAACCAAACTTAAAAAAGGTTTGGGTCCGAAAAGGGTATACGAAAAGTGTCACAATTTAAGTGGCTAAGACAAAAATACCGACACCCGATATTACAAGGGTACGACACAATTAAAATATGTGTCAAAAATCAATTGATTCGCGCTTTGCAAATCTGAGAAAGACAAGTCAAAAATAAGATACGTGGAGCCTTTTAAATGGACCACACTTTGCAAATGAAAGAGATTAAAAATGTGAAAAATATATGTATGTGTCCAAATACTATTGGTTCGCACTTTGTAGTGTAACCAAAATGGCTAAAGCAAATTGAGGACATGTGGATCCTTTCAAATAACTCATTTTTCAAAAATCGACAAATGAAAAAGCTTGAAAATTTCATTGGATAACAATTTCCACAAATGAAAGACTGAAAAATGTGAAATGTGGAGCAATTCTATTGGCTCAGATTTTACAAATATGAAAAATGCAAAATAAAAGATACTTGGAGCAATTTTATTGGTTTAAATTTCACAAATGTCAAAATAGATAACAACGGACAAATAATGTGAAATATGGAACAATTCTATTGGTCTGTATTTTTCAAATGACAGAGGATAGCTAATCCAAGTCTGATGACATGAAGACATGTGTAAAGCCATTATTGGCTCACGTTTTGTGACCGACAATCAAATAAACAAAATTACTTACACAACAAGCAAGATGGAGCCTTCTGATTGGCTCGAGCTTTGAAAAAACTAGAAATGTGAAGCTAGCTAGAGAAATATGATTAGATCAAGCTTCATAGTCAAAATAATATAGAATAAATGAAATAATTCAAATAAGACTGATAGGGTGAATCGAGATGGCATAAAATTATTGGCCTAAGCTTAACAAATATATAAGGATGTCATTTTGAAGCCAATTGGTACTCTAAGAGTGGGTATGGCTTCGCAAACACGATAATAACAACAATGAAGCTACTTTGAGAAATATTATTGGTCCTATCTTTACAAAAATTAAAATAACAATTGAAAGATTTAAAATACGAAGCTAGGTAGGGTAAAATGATTGGATCGGGCTTCGCAAAATTAGATCTAGAAAAAAATTAATAAAAGACGAGAAAATACGAAGACAGATGGCACCAAATGATTGGTCCAAGCTTCGCAAAGACAACACTAGTGAAATATGAAGATTTTACTACTAGAATGAACTTAGAATCCTGAAACAAATTGGATCTAAATAATTTTTTCGGATCCAAAGTCAAAAAATGACCCAAACGGATATAAACGGTGCAAAATCTTAACATAAACTCGCAGATGAAAGATTTAAGCGCGTAAACAACTAAAACAAGATAAATGTGTAAATATATAAGCATATAAAATCTCAAACATGATCTAAACAGCCATTTAGCCCATATTTAACCAATATTTCAAACAATATTTAGGCAGAATCGGAAGTTTAAACCTGGTTAGCTTGAAGATGACTGTGGAACTTTTAAAGGTCTCAAAATCTATAAATACACTTCAAGATTATTCACCTCTTCAAGTTAAACACTTCTAGATTGATCCTGCACATGAACAATCACCAGATCTAATACCATGTTAGATTTAGTAAGGGAAATATAATCCACATATCACAGATCCACCATTAACGTAAAATATTATAGATTATGATATGCGAGTTGATTAAACATAGGAATAACTTTAAATGGATGGTGAATAACATAGAATAATGAGAAAGAAATGAAAGTAAGTAAAAACTAGAACAAGAGATAAATAACACAACATTTAAGTGGAGAAACTAGAAGGAAAAAACTCCACTGATAAAGCACTTCCTTTTTTAAGAATTTACACAATTTTTAACCTAACACTTCCACTTCCAGTTTATAATCTTTTTTCCTATATCTGTAGAGCTATTTTCTTGATCATCTTTTCCAATGATCATAAATTGTATCTTATAATCAGATCTCATTTTGTATGTCACTTTGTACAAATGTATACATTGTAGACAACCAATCTCGATAGGGATCACCCACATCAATGTGGGTGGGTGAAACGGTCAGCCCACTTCACTTTTAAATGTGAAATACCTTGACCATAAATTTTGATGAACAAACTTTTAATTTAATGTTGGGGTGTACTGCAGTGGCTAATCCCACTTGACATTATCACCCCAACTTGAAGTTGTTATAAGAGTGGATAATTATTTGATTCAGGATAGAAATATAGCTCCAATACCACCAATTTCATTGTATCCAGAGCTCTCAAACAACCAAACTATTATTGATCCTCTTCCTGCAGCCTCCAAGAAACCAGCTCAATCTACACCCACCCCTTCAAACGATATATTCGAAGTCAAGTCATTATTTTAAACCTTTGGGAATGAACTTGTTGCACTCAAGAGGCAATAGTATCAATATACTCATCCTTACCAATCCCATAATCAACAGTGATTAGGCTATCCGCTAACCTTTTCAAGGAAATAATCAGTCATAAAATAAAGCTACAAATATCAACCCCTTGAACTTTAGGAATCTTCTTCACGCTAGCTCTTCTAGAGCCTTGTACATGTCCATAATAATCTAGTTCAACACTATGAATGGTTTTATCCTTTTCTCAACCCCACAATCAAAATATTTTCTCAGTAATGGAGTTTTTAGCCGTGCCCTTATGGTTCAATGTGTATCTCTGCTCTGCGAGCCGACAAAAATTCATCTATGTAGGTAGCAAAAAATCTAGCGTAAGCACCTAAAGAAACCACTTTGTTAAATTGGCAAGAAAAATATTTTTTTGGATTGAATGTGGACTATTCCTCGTTTTGGAAAACACTCATTTCAAAAATAGGGCAATGAAATCCCAACCTTCCAAAATTGATCAAGCATATGCTTCATGAGCCTCGACCACAAGTGGCAGTTGATAAAGATGTAGGAAATAAATTTCAAAAAACACAAGCTAGTCACGTCATAAGGAAAGAAGTTTTTTCAAGCATCATAGTACCCAACAAGTATTTTGCAAAAGAGGATTCTAAAGCCCAAAGAAATTTCAATAAATTAGGAGCAATTCCCTTCAATATTGTAGACATGTGATGAAGAAGACCAACTTGAGTGTTACTATGTGGGAAGCACTCTCAATTCCTTCTTAGAGAAACCTTTTAAAATAGTCTCGAAAAGTTTTGGTACAACTGATGAAGCATTGTGTCATGGGGTAGAAATGCTACAAGTTTGTGTCAACCTGGAAGGGAAAATTATTCCTAAGGTGAATAAGCCACCACCATTTTATATTTCTCTGATCATTAGTGATCATTTGGTACATAATTACATGATCAATTATGGTGCCAACAATTCAGTCATGCCCAAAAAAATTGCGTTAGATGTGCTAGGAATGTAATATATACTAGTCTCCATGGGATTTGTTCAATTGGATAGTACAATAGTTCAAACCATTGGAATTATCAAAGGAATCTAGCTTACTATCCATGAATGTCCCAGTTTGTTGTTCACACAAGACATATCGGTCATCGATCTTCCTCCTCTCTTCGCCATTTTCCTATCACGAGATTTCACTGCCAAGATGGGTGGTTACCTATCAGCTGATTGGTCACATATGATCCTTAGGACTCGATATGGAACTAAAGTGACTATAAGGGCAGAACCAATTTTTCATAATCATGTGGAGCCCTATACCACTAGTCCTATAAATGGGAATTATACCATTCGTGATCCAGAGGAAGAAGTTGTTGATCATGAACCAACCACTCTTATGGAAGAGGTCCTTGATACTGTGTTGGATGAGGTAAGTGGGGATCATTAGTATGATCCTTATTACTAAGGCATTAGCAAAATATGAAGATGTTTTTTTATTTTAGAGGAGATGGGGTTGGGTACATATTGTATTCATGAAGAAGGTGCAATCATACCACAACTTGTTAAAACCCAAAATAACTAAGGACTTTGGAAACTATTTTTTTAGCTTGAGGAGAAAAAATGGAGCAGGTTTTAGTGTCATTTTAATTTCTCCAGAAGGAGATAAGTACTTCTCATATTTTTTACTATAATTTAGCTGCACAAAAATGTTTTTGAATATGAAGCTCTTGTGCAAGGAATTCAATTAGCTCAAAAGAAAGGGATCAAGTCCTTGACTATTTTTGGTGATAGTGAATTGGTTATACATCAAGTAAGATCCCTTGGTGCATCAAAAATGATTTTTAAGGTCTTCCAAGAATATATTTTGGGATTTGATTAAAGATTTTAAAGCTTTCATAATCTATGTGGTACCTAGAAATCAAAACCAAGATGTTGATACTTGCAATGGTTGGCTCACAATATGACATACCTGTTGATATCATGAAATATGAGTGTAAACCTATTAAAATTGTTGTTCAACCTATTTTTCCGATAATACGGATATTTGGCAAGTTTTTGATAGTGAAAAACAAATCATTCTTTTCCTACAAGAAGAAGTGGAATTTTTTTATGAAAAATCAAGCTAAGCTGCAAGAAGCATATAGTGACCAGATTATACAATTGAAAAGCAACAAGCTACCAAAAGTATTGGTTACTCTTGAGTCCATTTTTAATTCAGATGATCAAGTTAGAAGACAAAGTGCTAACATGGTAGTCAAAGAGGACAATTTTGAAGAAGTTGAGGTAGCAAATGAAAATTTTCTAAAGATTGGAAAAGTGTGTACCCCAGAGGAGAAAAAGATTTTGTAAAACTTTGTCAAGAGTATAATGACGTTTTTGCATGGAGTTATAAATATTTGTGTGGATTTGATCCAGGTTTAACACAACATACCATCGAACTTGATCCTAATGCTAAGCCGTTTCGTCAAAAACAAAGGCCAATTAATCCCAAAATTGAGCCACTGATGAGAAAGGAGTTGACCAAGCTTATTGAGGCTTGCATTATTTTTCCAATCAAGCATTCCTCTTGGGTAGCCAACCTAGTTCCCATGAGAAAGAAGAATGAAGAGATCCAGTTATGTGTGGAATTCAGGATTTGAACCGGGCTTCATTGAAATACCATTATCCTCTTCCATCTATGGAACAAATTCTCCAAATGGTAGTGGTTGGAGCACAAAGGTTTTCTTTTGTGATGGATACTTAGGTTACAATCAGATTCTGGTCAAAGAATCTAATCAGTTCAAAATGGATTTCACTACCAAGTGGGGTACATATGCCTACAACAAAATGTCATTTGGATTATCTAATGTTGGAGCTACTTTCCAATGAGCTATGGACATGGCATTTAAGGGATTGATCAATGACATTATCTTGGTATATCTTGATGATATAACTATGTACTCCAAGCATGTAGAGGATCACATTGCACATCTAAGGAAGGTTAAGGAGTTTGGGGTTTCAATCCTAAGAAATGCATTTTTGCGGTGCATGAGGGAAATTTTTGGGACATGTGGTTTCAGTGGAAGGACTTTCTATTGACCTAGCTAGGATTCATTCAATTTTTTCCCTATCTCTCCCAAGTCACAAGAAAGGTCTTCAGAGTTTTCTAGGAATGATAAATTTTTGCGAAGATTCATTCCTCAATTCACATCCTTGGCTAAACCATTAATAGCCATGTTGAAGAAAAATGCCTTTTCATGGACAAAGGAAGGAAAGGAGAGCTTTGAATCCATTAAGACAACTATTTCTCAAGCGCCTGCATTAGTGAATCCAAGGTTTGATAAGGATTTTATTCTTTATGCTTTTGTAGGTCAGGAGAGTATTTCTAGGATCCTCACTTAGCATAATGATGATCTGATGGAAAACCAATTACTTTCTTCAGCTAGTCTCTAAAATACTATGAGCTCAAATATTCATTTGTTGAAAAGTAAGTTTTTTATTGTCATTCGAGCTTTGAAAAAATTTAGGCACATGTTATCCAATAATAAAATTCATTTGATGGTGTCTCATCCAAGAATTAAAGATTTTTTGTTGAATAAATATATGAACGAGAAACATGTTGGATGGATTACCAAGGTGATGGAGTATGATGTGCACATCAAGGTTACCAAGCTAGTCTAGAGGTAAAGGTTTGTGTCAATAACTTGCTATAGATTTGGAATCAAAAGGTGATGAGGACATGATGCTTCTAAATAATGATATAGGAGATGATCAAGTTGACTGGTTATTAAAGATGAAGGCTTTCCTTCTCTCAAGAACATATCCTATTGACATGGATAGGACTCAAAGATGGAACTTTTATCTTCATTCTATTCCTTATGTTTTGGTAGATAATGTTCTCTTTCGCAGGGATTTGAATGGTGTTCTCCTTCGGTGTATAGGGTTGGAACAAGTAAGTAAGATATTGGAAGAGTTTCACAATGGTCTATCGGGAGGGCATTACTCTGCATGAACAATGCTACAAAAATCATGAGGGTTAGCTACTATTGGCCGGATTTATTCAAGGATGCCCATCTCTGGGTAAAGAAGTGCAAGGAATGTGCCTTTTTCACTAGAAAGTAGAAGTTGGTAGCCCTTCCCCTCCAACTAATTCAAGTTGATCAACCCTTTATTCAATGGGGTTATATTTCATTGGAATGATCAATCCTCCATCCAGTGATGGACATAAATGGGTCCTTACTACAATGGATTATTTTACTCGATGGATAGAGGTAGTAGCATTGAAGGAGGGTAATGAAAAGGTTGTTCTTGATTTCCTAGAAGGCATAATGACAAGGTTCGGTGTTCCATTTATAGTCATTTCAGACAACACAATGGATTTTCTTGGTCTGAAGCTGAGTGAATGGGTTGTTAAGAATGGATTTTATCTCAAAATTCATCCAATTACTATCCGTAAGGAAATGGATTGGCTGAGTCTAGCAATAAGAATCTCATACGGATTATCAAATACACTATGGAAACCAACAGGAGGACTTGGCACACACACTTAAAACTACTTTATGGGTAGATTGGATCACACCTAAAAGGGCCATCAAAAATTCTCCTTTCATGTTGGTATATGGAAGAGAAGAAAACTTCCGCTATCCTTGGAATTACCTTCTTTGGAGTTAGCACATCAACTTGAGGTTATGGAGAGTGATCCTATGAAAATCATATTTGTTGAGCTCATGGAGTTAGAATAAGTGCATAACAATGCCATGAATACTTTGGAAAACATCATTTTAGGTTAAAATATCTTTTGACAAGAAGGTGTCCAACAAGCATTTTCAAGAGGGAGATTTAGTTCTCAAATGGGATGCTGACAAAGCCAAACCTAGCATGCACACCAAGTTTAATGCTCTCTGGAGTGGACCATATATTATTACAAGTTGTAAGGAGGTAAATTCTTTTTGCCTATCTAGGCTCAATGGAGAAGAACTACCCATTCATGTGAATGGGATACATCTCAAATCTTTTTTTTGAGAGCTTTCCACCCATGTATAGTTTAGTTAGGTGTTTTCCTCAAGTGCTTAGCACATTATTTGTTGTTTTTTTTCCTTTTATTTTTTTTTCTCATTGTTGTTGTGTGTGTGTTTTTTCATTTCCCTTACATATGTGTCATCAAAGGTGAGGTTTTCAAAAGAAGGAAAAGGTTGAAGTTTTAATAGAGTTCCATGATGTCCCAAACCAACAAGTGTTTTACTCCAAATTCTGCAATATGCTATGGATGCCAAGTGATCATCAAATTTAGTATACTTCATACTTAGCATTATAGGTAGGTCCAAAATCAACAATGTTTGAAGGGATTTTGGGATCCATCTCAAAGGATCATATAAGTTTGGGATGCCAATATTGACTCCATGCCCAATGATGTTTAAGGCTACTAGACTAGTTCTTAGCAGGAAAGCATCCATGAGAGGTCACCAAAAATGTTATCCAATTTTTCCCTTGGGAAAAATTGGACAATAGGATCCAATTGTACCCTGGGACTAGAAAAGGGTCTTCATGAAGCATTTGAGGGCATTCCAAGTTCTAAGTTTTCCTAAGTTGGAAATTTTCCCCGGTGGGCCCACTCCTAGTCGTCATTAGCAAAACAAATGATCAAAATTGGTAAGTTATGTTAAGGGGTATTTTTGTGCTTTCATGATCCTCTAGTTTTGATAGAAGGGCCCAAAAGAGCAAAAATCGGGACATGATCATTTTTAAGAAGGAAATGGAAAATATCTTTCGAAGCTAGAAGGAATAGCTCACCAAGTAGTAGCTCTTGAGCTAATGAGAAAAATTACAAAAAATCAAACGAGTTAGTGCTTAAAAAATGTAAAAACAACCTAGGTGGAGCCATTCTTCAAACTCAGAAAAATGACCATTGTTCACAAGAATCATGGATGGCTAAAGAAGTACTTTGTGGATCTAAAGGAAGCCTTCTAAAAATTTTGCAGCGAGAGACTCAACATGGATAATTTTTGGAGACCACACAAACATAGATATGGTTTGATATCATCTTGATCTAGCAAGATGATGGTTGAATCATTGAGTCTACTAAGCCAAGGCCAAAGGGAATTAGCTCATTGTAGTGAGTCAATATAAAACCACTCGGGAGGCCAAGACATGAATTCCCAAATGAGTAAGTTGAATCATACTAATATTTTGTGCAAACATCTCGAATCAAGCTTGGATATGGCGAGATATAGTTATGTATGGGGTGTCAAGGTTGAGAGATGCTCGTGGAAGAGTGTTGTCCCATCTACGGGAAGTAGCTCGGGTGAGTTTTTGATGGTGGGTGAATCGTTGGAAGGCTCTGTAACTCAGCCTCAAAGTTTAGAGGTCATGGGCGGAAAGTCATGAATGGAGGTTGGCGATATATGACCAAGAGTTAAGTGAGTTGAGTTAAAGTTTGAGAGATTCTTTTGGATTTGAAATAACTAAGCTTAGGTGTTGGGATTGAAATCCAAGTTTAAGTAAATGCAAGGAGATAATAGATTGGCTTGAGGCATTTTGAAATAAATTTAGACATAGCACATAGGGCATTAATGTGGGGTTTGAGTTTGGAACAAGGGTTAGAGCTCAACATGGTGAAAACTTACAAACAACTTAGTCTTGGTAGAATTTGGAGCTCTTGCGATGTTGCAGTGAAATAGTCGTATTGGAGAACTCATAAAACAAGTTATTAGGAAACTCAAGATGCACAAGGGGTGCTTGGGGAAAATGCAAGTTCACGGAAGTATTTAAGTTAGACATAACTCAAAAGGTCGATTTAAATAGATAGTTAATTTTTTGGTCATGTTAGAGAGGCTAAGCCAAGTTTTGGAATCTTCAAGATCAAACTTGGCATGATCATGTCGGGATTAGGTGCAGAAGTGGAGCTCACAACTTAGAAAAGGAAGTAAATCGGATTAAGAGATGACCACCGTGAACAATTGAGGTTTAATCAAGGTTAGCTCAAAGTCATATAGGAAAAGAAGAGTGAATGCAAGCAAGTCGCGTAATGCACAAGTGACTTGAATTACATGGGGAAGGACTTAGGTGCCATGAAGGTTAGCCCAATGAATTTTGAGATGTACCTGGGAACATGTCAAATTACAAGTAGAGCTCTGGTGGTCAAGTAGAGAGCTTGCAGCTCATTCAATAATAAATGGCCTGAGATAACTATCCACGGCTTGGTGAAGTGCTCAAATGAGATTGATGGTATTCAAAAATAACTCGGGTTGAATTCAACTGATTGTGCTCTTGGAGAGGCATTAGAGGATTTTAGGCTTGACCAAAGAAGCATAGAAGAATCAAGCTCAAAGCTCATTGGGTAATAAGCACGGAGGTCAGATGAAATGAACACTAATCTTAGATGGGCTCAACATGATGAGCTATAAGGAACTCACAAACCATGTTGAAATGAAAGTGAGTTTAGCTCTCGAGGTGGAAGCGTTGTTAGTGTAAAGGCTCGAGAGTCAGTCAAGCATGGAAAAATCCAACTCATCTCAATGGCTCAACATTAAGCTCATGCATGTTAAGGGAAGGTTGATGCCAACTAGCTCGGGTGGTGGGAAAGGAGGGAACTAGGTTGGCCAAGTCTCTCTATGGTGAGAGCATATGGGTTCGGTTCAGGAAAGAAACTAATGTGCTTGCTAAACTGAGATTGAGTTTTAGTTGGCACTTGACCAGGTTGAGCTCATAGGGACATGTCAATATGTTGGGTTTGCTCGACATTAGAATGACTTTTGGGAAAAGTCCAAGCCAAAGACAAGTTTGGGTTTTTGGAGATGGTACGCTAAGGTGAAAGTGCACTCTAAAGAAAATCTAATGGTGGGACATGGTGAGAGTTTCGATGTAGCCCAAGCTAGGGAGTCAAGGATCCATGCCATGGGAGATTCGAGGCTATTAGGCTAGGTATTCTTGGGCTCCAATCATGAGGGATGTTGAATTGGGCTCTCAGTGAGGAATTGTGGTGAGATGTGTCAAATGGTAATGTTGATTCCAATGTCAATGTAAGTAGGTTAAGAGGTGGAGTTCGGTGATGGGATAATGCTTCTTATGAGACTTCGAGGTAAAAAAGGACCGAACCAATATAGAACATGGTAATCTACAAGTCGGAAGGTTCATTCAAAATGAAGATTGAGTTATAAGGAAAGTACATGCGTGTTGGTCATGTATATGGAAAATCACTTGGCAAATGCACGTCACATAAATTTTGGAGGATTGATTCAATAGATTTAATACATGGAATTCTAAGTGTAAGGAGCTCATCGGTGGTAGAAGGATCCGAGGTGAGTGGAGGAGTAGGTAGGATGGCCAATCCAAAAGTGGAGTGACCAACCAAAAACTCGGAGGAGAATAAATAAGCTCCACACCATACAAACAAGGAGCTCACCAACCACTTGAGAAATTGTTGGTGAGTGATTAGTGAGTCAACAAACCAAAACAAGCCAAGAACCCCATTTTACACAAACAATTAAACTTATGGGTCCCACTAATGGACCAAGGGATGCCTTAAATATTTTAAATATTATTTTTATTAAAATGGAGGATAAATTCAAAATTTTGAATTTATGGAGGCATGATGGGTGAATGTTATTTCCTAGTTGTACAATTAATGATGTAATAAATCATGTAGGTTATTATCTTCTATAATTTTTCCCAATATTTAGGATTTCTCTCCTTTCTCTCACTAGATTAGATTTTCTATAAATGTAAATGGGAAACACATTTCAAAGGGTTATAAATTTTCCAATTCCTCTCTCTTTTCACAAGCTATGTTGTGGATTTGGGAACTCTCAAGCCTTTCTTCTAAAGATTTTAATGGTAACTATTTCCTCTTCATTCTATAATGATGCATTGTGCATGTGATGAAGTAATAGAAATTATGTTCTATGACTAATTATCGGTCCTTTCATTATTTTTTCTACTTTTTTTTTTTCTCATGTTTGCAGGTATACTATGCAATTTCAAGTTTCCATTGTAGGTTTTGGGAGTTATTGTGCTTATCTAGGAGTGAATTTCTGTATGCAATTGGGTTGTGGTGCATGTTCATCCTTCTTCATTGGAAGACAAAAACTTTTCTAGCAAAACCCTTTCTTGGTGCATCACCATTCCTAGTGTAGGTTTTATTTCTTGCAAATCTCTCTCCCTAATCCATGGAAATGTTAGTATAGGTCTAGTTAGTTATTTTTATTGCATTAGGAGTAGTATAGTGCCTAGTTTAGGAAGAGGAAGCCGACCTTCTCCAGAGGTTCACCTCAAGCCGCAAGTCCCACAACTTGTGAGGTGATCCCATATTACCCAATCACACTGAATGCCCTATCCATCACTTGGCCATTCGGGGGTGTGGTGATTAAGCGATAAAAGTTGAACAATTATTGGAATATAAATGTCATTGAGTGACAGTAAAGGAATTTATTGGTAGAAATTACATCGGAAAGGTGGTTATGTGTGTAATTTAATTTCCCCACCTTTCTAGGATTCTAGAAGTGTAGTTGACTGGATTGATGAAGTGGAGTCCAAGTGGGGTCCAAAGTGGCAATCGACTAGGAAAATAGGTGTATTTTTCTAATTAGATAACTAGTCTAATTATCTATAATGTGCACACTAACTAATTAATAATTTATTTAATAAATGATGATTAAGGTAGATAAAGTAAGGTTAGAGAATAATTTAATTAATCCTAACAAGGTTAAATTTCATGATTTTATCAATTTAATCAATCAATCATAAAGGGATGAATAACAGTTGTCTTTGGGAATATGTATGTGAATTTAGGGTGTTTACATTTCCCCTATTTAAAGTGATATTGTTAAGTAATTTTTTTAAAGATAGTAGATACATGCAGATCGACAAGCATAAAGCGGTGAAGCATTTACATGCCCAAGCGAGAAGGATAATAAAGGAATTCCCCCTCAAGTGGGTGGATGACATAGCAAATTCAATCATTTCATAGGATATGAAGGACTGTGCTCATAGCATAAGAATCATTTGTAGAATAAATTTAGAGAAACCTTATTTTTTTGTTGCATAATAGAGTTTTCACCATGATTATGAAATAATCAAGATGGGTAACCCAGATGCGTGTAAACAAACACACATACAACAAAGAAAATATAAAAAGGAAAAAAATCCAATATACATAGTAGGTGTACACATCAGGGTTATAAAAGAACCAAGATGTAATCATACTACTTGTAAGTGGTCCAAAAATTAAACATCAACAATGCAACACAAAGTCAAAAATAAGACAATCAGTTATGCCCCTAATGCATGCCACAATGATGATTAAGTAGATATAAATGCTCCCAAGGTGAGAATAGGATCAGACTCAAGAGTGAATTAAAAGTAATCCTCATGAAAATATTTTTATATCTGTTGTGCAAATGACGAGAGTTAAAATTTCCCCAAGAAAAGTTATATCATGAAGGAAAAACAATTTTTGTGACTTGACCCAAGTAGAGTTATCCTATCATGCAAAGGGAAGAAAGTGATAGTTGTAAGATTGGAATAATCACTAGGGTAGTAGATAAAGGTATGAATTTATCAAGATTTTGTTAAAATGTTGAAATATTCACTTCAAAGGTTTTCTAATTATAGGATTTTTGTGATAAGTGAATGTTTTTTGAAGTTTTATAGTTTTTATAATTTTTTTGGATTTTGGAAATATATGATTTTTGGATTTTTTCAAGTTTTAAAATTTTTGAAATAAAAATACAAATAAATGTAAACAAACCTATATACATAGAAAAAGGAGAACATTGCATGGCTTATTTAGTAGACCAGAGGAAAACACAACACGTGCAAGTGAGAAAAAGACATAGAACAAGCATTGCAAACAAACCCAATATGAACAGGAATGAACCGCACCAAAGTTATATGTGAACTAAGATGTAAATAAATTTCCTACAATTGGTCTACATTAAAGGTAAACAAAGTAAAACAAAATAAAAAACTAAAAGAAGAAAAATCATCATCCTAATGTTGACAAATTTACTGCAACAATACAATAAAATTTAAAAAAATGACGTCTAATGACATTATCAATGTGTTCCACATTGAAGAACTAGATATATTTGAATGCCGTCATGTGATATCTTAAAACGTGAGAGGATTGGATCGGGCCAAAGAGAGGAATGATACTTAGATACTCCAAAAGATACTCTTGTCGATCCCATTGAAGTTTGATCTATGTTGGATTAAAATATGAAATCCAAGTGTGCCCCAAGAAAATTTATATTTTGAAAGGGTAAATGATTGCCTCAAGCATTTATACACACCACAGAAATAAAGATGATCTGGAATGATCATGAGGAGCACCTTTAAATGGATAAATTTTTGAATTGTGTTATCTAGTTGCTAAAATTTGGTCAAATATTATCTGAATGTTTTGATTTTGAAAATTTATACTTTTATTTTGGAACAATTTTATATTATTTTTGTATTTTGAGAAACATATTTGAATGTTTTTAAGTTTTGTGAAACATTTTTGAATGTTTTGGTATTTTACAACTCGGTAAAGGGGGTCCATTGCTTGAAAGTAGGTAAAAATTATTAGAGGCATTCGCTACATTGGAAAAAATGTAGATGATAAAATGATAAGGTGTTTCACTCTGCTCGTGGCTCCATGTAACTAGGAAGATGCAAGGTCTTATCACCAAGAGCCAAGAAGGATATGAAACAGAGGTGAATAGTGATATGAAATTGAATATAATGCATGCGAAGACACAAGGTGTAACAATGATCCATATGAGAAAATTGTAACTCATATCTAGTAACAATTATCTTGTTGATTCCAAGATGATTCTAGTTTACAAGTGTTGACTTGAATTAGATCCATTAATAGCCTACTGATTGACAAGATCCTGAGGACGGAATTTTTGTCTCTCTTTAACATAAGAAACTTCTTGGGATATTTTTATTAATCACTTTTTGATTCATATTTCTAAAGGCTTTATTAGTTTTATTTTTTATTTATTTTTGAAAGAGTACCCCATGCCACTAGTAAGAGGTAAGAGCTTAATACCAAAGATAAAATATAGGTAAGGACATATTCCTCCATTCCCGAGCCTCATACTACCAAGTAATAAGTATGGGCTTATCACTAAAGACTGTGAAGGACAAAAGGTGTAATGACTTTTATAGTTTTTTTATTTTATATTGATTTAATTATCCTTGTATGTTAATAGTGTTTTTATTGGGAAGGAACATTTTCCCCCAAGTCTAAGCCTCATGCGACTAGTAGGATGCAAGGGTTCAACACCATAGACTAAGATGGATGATCAAAAATGTCTAAGTAAATAATTTTGAGCTTTCTGTTAAAGAGAGATCTTATTTGAAAGGAGGATTTTCCATCAGTAAGCTTCGAGACAAAACCGTAGGTAAAAAGATCTGAAATGGTAGAAACCATAACAAGATTGAGACACACAATTTCTAATAGGAACAACGTTAACATGTGTCGTAATAATTGAAGAATGCAAAGATATGATGATGTTATGATTAAGATATATACCAATAGATGGAATACTTGATATTCTTTACACTCATTTTTCTGCTTCCGATTTGCAAACATTGCTTTAAGGAATAGTTTAATATGGATTTTTATCCTCTTTTATGATTTTTAATTTTTCTAAATTTTGGAAGATGAGGATTTGAAATGGAATCATTAAGAAAGAGATCCACATTTATTAAAGTTGAAGGGTCTTGAAATATGAGACTTGGGCAAACGAGATCCAAGTTAAGAGAGGGAATCAAAAGATTCAATAAGTCCTGAAGTATGAGACTTGGATGGATGGGATCCAAGTCAAAGGAGGAAATCCAAAGATTTTATAAGTCTTGAAGTATGATACTTGGGCAGATGTGTTCTAATCCAAAGGAGAGAATCAAAATATTCGATAGGTCCCGAGGTATAAGACTTTAGCAGATGAGATACAAGTCAAAGGATGTGTGATTAGATAAGTCTGCAATGAGATTGAAAGGCCTATGTGATGTTAGAGAAGTATTTTGAGGTGGAGAATATGTTGAAGTTCAAGTTCATTCATGAATGGAAGAGTGCAAGGAATGGATAATTGATCTCTACATGTATATCTAGGGTTCCTTATAGGTTGTAGAGAGAAAATATTCAATGTTTCTCGTTCCGACAAGGGAGTAATTGATTTGATGAAATATTTTCAATTAAAGTTTGGAAATGTTAGATAAGGATATTCTTGGGTATATGTACCTCTTAGAGTGTAATCATGTATATTTATTGACATGTAAGTATCATCGTTGATGAGATACCTGCAAGATTGACCATTTGAGGTAATAATGAACACAAAAGGTTGTGTTGTCACAAGTGTCCAAGATTGTTGTGGTTGTTTTTTGACAACAAGACTATAGGTGTTAGGTGTAGGATCTAGAATGGAAATAATAGAATCAATCTCAATGGTGCTTGATGATGGACCCTCTTATGTATTTTCTATAATTATATCAAAGGTTGAAAGGGATCCTTGAAGCAAGTTCAAGCTCTCATTTATTGTTAGAAGGTTATTTTCCAAAACATGTTTAATGTTTGTTTGGAAAAATGAAAGAAAATATAGAGAAGAAATAGATTGGTTTGGAGGGAGATAAACTTGACCTTCATCATGATCCCATCAAGTATTAACATCTATAGAATTGGGGACAACAATCAACTCTTATTTTGAAGTTATGGTAGTTTACATGTCATTTGTTGTAAGAGATTGATCATCAATCTTTATGGAAATGGTTCCTTTATCAATTAAGTCTTGAACATAATGATGAAGAGGTGTACAATTATCAGTAGAATGGCCATCCATGCAATGGTATTCACAATATTTAGATGCATTATACGATGTAGGATTGGGTTCCCCATTAGGAAAGGGTCTCACGGTTGGATATTCAATCATGTTAGTCTTTACTAATTTTTGAAAGGCACTGGATAGACTTTCTTCGAGAGGTGTAAAGTGACAATCAACTTTGTGCAGAGTAGTGTCTACAATATAGGAAATGATGGATTTATAATCAATTTTGTTCAAGGATTCACCATGTTTGTGAGATTTTCCCTTTATACCATGGTTAGGAAATGGATTAGAAAACACCTTTAGATTATCATTGGGTGTTTTGGTAGATGGTAGGTCTTCGGCCATTACGTCTCCATTGTCAATGAGGTCTTGGATGTAGTTGTGAAGTTATCTTGCATCTATCCATTTGATGACCATCAATGAAATGAAAATTATAATATGTGTTAGGTCTATACCAACCTCGCTTAGGTTCTCCTTCAAGGAAGGGTTGTGTGATAGGACAAGTAACCATATTGGAACTTTCCAGTTATTTCAAGATGCTTGAAAGAGATTCCCCAAAGATGTATATTGTATTCATTTGTAGTCATGAGGAGAAGGAAAATTTTCTATTTTTGGAATGGTGATGGATGGTTTAGACTTAATATATTTTAATTGGTTGTTCAAGTAAGTTGTGCACGTTGCAAGTATCCATGACACCATCATTGATGATGTTACGGTTGCAGTTGATGTACCTAGTTTTATCGTGATAAGTGTTAGGTTTGTTTTTTTTGTGACAATTATGCCCATTATCTTTATAATGAGGCTTGATCAAGCCTTTAGAAATTAGTGATTTTTTATTTTTGTTCCCTTTTTGATAACTTCATCAAATTTGTTGAGGTAGTGCATCCGTATGTGAAAGGTAAAATCACTGTTAATGTTTGGTATGAAGATGCTAACTATGTATTTATCAAGGATTGAACATGGGAATCAACTTGTGATTCCTCACCATCATTGTAAAAGCTGTGCAAATCTCTCGTTTGGTCATTGTTTGGCATTACACAAATCTATCATTATAACCTCGAGTCAATATTAAAAGAATTTTTTTTAACAAACTTCTCATAGAGGTTCGCAAAGGTAGATATAGATCCCTTTGGAAGGTGTAAGAACCAGTCCAAATTTTTTCCTGATAAACTTTTAGGAAAGAGGTGCATGAGAAAGATATTGTTATAAGCCACCTTATGTTATGGCATGAAGAATTGTTAAGCATGCTCTATAGCATTGGTTTGGCCCTTTTATTTATCAAATTTGGGCGTCTCGAAAAGAGTGTGGGAAGGGTACATGTAAGATTTACATGTTGAAAGGGTATGGACATAGTTCATAAAAATTGAATTGTTTCCATTGTTTTTGCATGCCCAAAATAATGTCCTTCATCATTTGCCACTCTTGAGAAATGGTGAATTGGTTTGTGGGATGAAAGGAGTATCATTCTTATTATTTTTATTCTCTTTATTGGTCTCAAAATGATTTTTCAAGGTATGGTCACTTTTCTTCATGTGTTCAATACCTTTGGTATCATTTTTAGTGACTATAGAGGATAGGAGAGTGAGTTTTTTTGCCATCTCATTCATTTGATCTATGAGGGATTTAATGGGATCGGTGGCCGAATCGGTATATTTACCTTTGTTTGTTTTACTTAATCATATGTCTTCATGTTTTTTTAACTTAGGTGGTGGAACCTTAATGGATTTAGGTTTCCCTTTTAAGGATTTCAAATCATACTCATCAAAGTTTGAGGGAAATCTTACTCCTATTGCAAGGAGACGAAGAAGGAATTGGTCTTTTTTTGTCGTAAAGTGTCATTTATAGAAAGGTTTTTATGTTTTTGTTCATCCTCTTCATCAGATCTAATACATAAAGGATCTCTTTCCTCCCATCAAAAAGGGATATAATAGTGATGGAATGTTCCCATAATTTTTGAAATAGGGGAGGAATAAGGAGAGGTGTGATGGAAAAATCAACCCTTAGCAAAGTGAATGCTAAGATGGAAGAGGGGAAAATATTAGAGAGATCGACCTTAGAAAAATGATTGCTAAGAGGGAGGAGGAGAAAAGGGTTAGTTGATTTCCCGACTCTTAACAAAATAAGAATTAAGAGAAAAGGGACTAAAATGGGTTAGATGTGCTCTACTCCATAACAAAAATGGATGTTAAGGGAGAAGAGACGTAACAAGGTGAACGCGATCAACTCTTAACAAAATGAGTGATAAGAGTGATGAAGATATGTGAAAAGGGTAACTCTTAAAAAGATGGGTGTTAAGAGGAATGAACAAGGGGAAGACTTCACAACCCTTAAATAAATGAGTGATGTTAAGGTGGAAGAGACTTAACAAGGTGAATGTCATCAACTCTTAATGAAATGAGTGATAAGAGTGACAAAAAGAGGGTGTGAAAGATTGACTCTTAACAAGATGAGTGTTAAGAGAAATGAAAAGGGGGACTTCATGACACTTATGTTGACACTAAATCATGCACTTTGGGTATTTATCTAGTCTTTATCACATACCACTATTCATATGATTCCTAAGCAAGAAAAGTACTAATTGATCATTGTCTTTGGCCATATTTACTTGCTTTTTGTTTCCTCTTTTGTTCTTACACTCCTTCTTGCTCAATAAGTATTTTCATACTTCAGTATTTCTCACTTTGGACACCACCACCTAGCTAGGACACTAGCACCGGTGCCCCCATCCCCTTTGGGTGCCCCTGACCTCTTTGTACTTTGCTTCCATCTTTTGGGTCTTTTCTATCCATTTAGGTATCTTGCTTTTTACTAGTCATAATTTTAATGGTTAATTTTGAAATTCAAATAATGGAATCATATTGTAACCTAAATTTTACCCACAAAATCCCAAGGCGTGATAGCACATCACTCGGCTGGACTAAGCGCTCACCCCAAGTGTGCAAGGGTACCAGTCCCTCTTTTATGTCATCTTGTTCAAGGATTTATCATGATTAAATAGATATTCCAGATCCATCAAAGATAATTAAGTATAACGAGGTGCATAAACCAGATCTAGATCTTAACCATATGCATGAACACTTAAACAAGAACTAAGATTAACTTTACCATGCAAGATCCATTCACAGATGTGTCTATAATCAGTATCCAGCCACAAATATCCATTATATTAATTGTTGTAAAACACATAAGCTTCTTACATACATAACAATGTCACCATGAGTCATGCACGCACATAATCTAGTAGCATAACTCTATTACAAAAGTGATGATACCAAACCATGCAAATCAATACATATTTATAGGGGTGGGGACTTTCCCTTCACCACCCATGCACCTTCAAAAATAGGCTACATGCTAATAATATCCATGCACCCTTACATGATAAATATAAGAGCATGCAAGCTCGTTATTAATAGATTATCTAATAATACAACAATAGTATAATCCTATTAATAACTCAAAACCATGCATGGTGCTTGATCTTCTACTCATCCAAAATAGCCTTTGTGTGTTCTTTAAGTCTCCTACAAACGTGCACTACACTCCATGTCTATAATTAGCCTCAATCTGCAAAATGACTAAGTCTTAATTCAAACCTTCTTGGGTGTGACCTATTCCAATATAGTTTCACTCGTGTTCATGTGCCCCTGTGACCGTGTTCCCAATCCTTTTGTGCCTTCATACTTAGGCTATATTCCATCATCTCAACAATACCGACACTAATGTCATTACCGCCCCAACAATGGGTAATCCTAGCTTATCTCTCCATGAAAAAAATAAAAGAATAAAGGAATTATTGCACATAAAAATAAGAGACTAATTAGTGCTCGCTCTTCTACATGTATGATCAACTCGTATATTCATTCTTAATCCTTGCCTCCAATGTATTCCAATCGTTAGTGCTTGATTTGTTTCCTCTAGAATGTCTATAAGAACCACCTCCATCGCATCAAGTGTCATGTTTTCACCCTCATTCTGTAGTATCCTAAGAATAGTGGACATACTCGAGACCATCCCTTCATAAAATCCATTTTTATGCTACTAGCTTACCAATTTCTTTTATTCTTTCCTTGTGTGGGACTTGGGTAGCTTCAAGCACATTACACTTTTCTTCTACCAGTGTAAGTATCTCTACGTGCCCAAGTGTTTCATTCTTCGATGCTTGAAGGACTTCATATTCTTCTGCCATAGTCCTTGTATTTATCATCACTAGAGTTGTGCACATAGTCAATGTCATATCTTCTTTCTTTAACTCATCTTTCAAAGTTTGTAATAAGGCCTCATAGCTTATAATCTTACATTGCTCTTTGTTACCTTAGAATTTTTTCATGTTTCGCAACATCCTTAGGTGTTGGCATGCACATGGGTCCCTCCTCCAACAAAAGTTGAACAGTTGTGTGCAAATAGTGCAATGGATGGAAACTCTTGTGCAACCTTATCTTGTAAATATGGCCTCTTTTCAATAATCTCATCACCAATTTTTTCTTCCATTTTAATAAATTTTTATATCTCTTCCTCATCCTTATCTTAATCCTTTGTAAGGTGTTTTATTTCAGTGTCCTTATCCTTTTTATCATCCAAAAATGCTCTAATGGTTTCTACTTTATCAATTTTATGGCATACAACTTCAACAGATACTCTAGTCAAGGCGTTGCTAACCTACTCATCTGACATGACAAGTGGGCTTAATAGTTACATGGTGTAAATGGGGTTCCTTCTTCAATCTAGGTGAAACACATGAGTCTTCACATACATTGAATTCAGGCTCATCCTTATGAGTCTACATGCTCCATGATAGTTGTCTCCGTGTGTGCCTAGTTGTCATATCTACATCCATCAACTCCAAGTCATACATGTCTTTCAGCTCTAGAGTGCTTTGGAACCACACGTGTATGATCTTGGTCGGATCATCAATATACCCAGTTTCGGTGTCTCATAATTTTCTTCCTCCTTTCCTTTCCTTGAGTGCTTACCCTTAAGGGTGTGCACTCTCGAATCCAACACCGATCCTTCACTCGTATCTCGTAGTATGGGTCATTCCCGAATGCTCACCCTTATCTATTTCTAACTTTTTTCCTTCAACTCTTCTTCATCATTTTTCATCTCCTCTTCCCGAGGATCCTCTATATCCTCAGTCTGTACTAGAGTATTCAATGTCTTGTCCTCGTAATTCTCATCTTCTTCCTATTTCCATGGGACGACTCTATGCCTTTTCTTCTTTTCTGGCTCTATCTTCATAGGTGAAGTCCTAGGTGACCTCCGAATAGGCTATGAAGTTCCCACGCCCGATTCCTTTTTCTTATTATTGCTCTTTTGAAATGAGGTTCCTCAGTAGTTTGTTCCATATCCACATCCATCGTTCATATCTCCAACACTTCATCTTCTTACTATAGTGGAGGGGTTACCTCGCACTCTCTTCTCTCTCCAACGGTAGGTTTTTTTTACGCCTATATTCCAAGCCACCACTATCTTCCCCGCAGCTTATTCTTCCTCCTTCTTCAACATGGGGTGAGATGGGTTCCTCATCTTCCAAAGTGCCAACTATATGTTTCCCCTTAGGTGGTCCAAGAAGCTTGAATTCATTCTCCACATATCTCCCATTTTCCAATCTGGGCTTGAGTTGGATATATACAAGGGCTTCCCCACTTTTCCCAATGGCCAAACTCATTTCCTTCATGTTAATATCATCTAAAATTAATCTCTCAATATATGCAGACTTACTTGGATACACATAATTCTTTCTCAATGTGTGGTAGTCGCAGTCTACCTTGTCTACATTAAATATCGGTGCGTGCATCTGAAAACCTATCTATAGATGCCTAGAAATAAAACACGGTGAAGGCGCATGGGAGCTTACACCAAGGTCTCCACTTCTTGTCCTTCATCCCAAAGCATGTAATACAAAAGTGTTGGTATACTAAAAACTATACATGTTTATCTAATACCGAAGGAAGATCCTTGGGTATTCTCCATTCTTCCTCAAACGTGGCACAGAGGCACTCATACCACAATTATACCCTTTGTTTAAAGGGGTCACTCATGGTCCCATCATAATTATACTTATAAAATCTCTCTACAAGAGATTTCTTCTCCTCAGAATATTCCCATATTTTGTCCTTAGGCCTATTAGGCACTCCAATTTCAACAAAAATAAGGGATAACAGGATTTTGCTGAAACTTATCTTATCACCTTCGTGCATTTCCTCAATGATGGTTTTAGCAATGAAACCTGCCAAGTTATAAACTACAACTTCAGTCATTATTTTGCTATGTGCAGCCACAATGTAATTACCTACGACCACCACTCCTGGTTATTTTACTTTCCGAGGAGGTGCGTTGCTTCTGGACCACTGGGTACTTCTATAGTTTGTCAATATCCATTATGTGCCCTCCCTTGAGGTAATAAAATTCCTTCCTTATCACCATTATACCTTCTTTATCTGACAAGTCACTAGTTACTTGATTGCCCAAACTCTTAAGTTCTATCAAAATCCCAATCAAGGGGGCGGTGAGCCTCATCCATCGCCCGATAAAATAAAATAAGTCCTCATGGACTCTGTTCATCAACCACTGGTATAATTTTTATGGTTTTCCAAAATAAGGAATTTCATACAATTGTAAAGCTCCCACCTTTATCAACAGATTCTTGCCCACATCATCATATATGGCCATATCATCCAATGTTCTCTTCTTTGTCTTCACAACAAGCAACTTATCTAGTTCATCCTTATTATCCTTTGTTATATGATTGTAATCACTCACCTTGCACCGCGAACATGTGAGTCCCAATCGCGACCCATGTAAACTCCTTCAAGGTATTGCATCTCCGAGAAATAGCTTTCGGGGTGTCCTCCACTTAAATCTCGACATCCTTCTACTTCATTCCCCTTGTTTCTTCTCTAGGTGCTTTCTTAGGTGTCATAATTACAATAAAGATGTGATCTTTACCTAATTCAAGCTCTATAATCGATAACCATGTGCCCTAGCTTAAAACCACGTGCCCTAGCTCAAATCCTAATCTTAGTTTTCAAATTTCTTCCTCGCACACCTCTACCTCACTCAAACACTTCTCTAAATGGAGCGGTAATCACCCTAGTGCGTAAACCTGACAAATTAAACTAGTTCTTAGCTCTCCGCACTTCACAACTCATTCACTAGCTCGCTCATCAATAACTCACTTGAATGCTCTTGATCACAAAGGTGAAAATGATTTCACAACACCACCTTATATATATTTTAAAAAATTCTACATTTATTGCTCTCTACCTACCATTGTACTTCGCATTAACTTGATGTTTCTTTCCTTTTTCATGCTAATTTTTGTAGGCCACATGAGTAATAAAATTCTAGCACACCTAATACTTCTTGGCCATAGAAATCCTTTTTCATACCTTCATGCACAAAATTACTTCACCACTACACCTTTCACTCAGTAGTTTCCACCGCCTTGTAGCCTACTCTGCATTACATTGTGCATTCATTCATCCATGTATGGTCTTCAATCATTGACAATATTTCTCTATCTCGCACCTTTATTCTAAGAACTCGCACAAGATCTCCTTATGTATATCTATCTTTAGATAACATTCAAACTTGGTCCATGTACTGTACACACCCAAAATTACACATGCTACATTGTCGAAAAAATAGTTACAAAATGTCCCCATTGATGATTCATATCCTTTCAAAAGGTGTTCGAGTTCCTAAGCTCATTTGTAGTATATATTTGTAGCCTACATGTTTGTATTTAACTTTTCCATGCTTTCTTCCAAATTCCCACTCATTTATGTGCATGTTTTTTCCTTTAGTGTCAGGACCGGTAGTTCTAGAACCATCGACCAAGTAGAGCGGTAGGTGACCGCCGCCTTGCCCAGGCGGTGGTCTGTGTGATTTTTCCATAACTCTTCATGTGTGGTTTTAACATGCGTGATTTCACTTAACTTGACTTCCAAGGTGCATTTATGAACCAAATTGCCTAAAAATAGTCTTGATTGCATGGTATTCCTTCCCTCTTCTATTTTTAAATAGATTTAATTAGTTTGAACTACCTCTTCACCCAATGATTTGGCACTCCAAGGCTTCCTTGTGCATGAAGGCACATCCTAGCCAATTCCTATATAATCAATGCTTGTATTCAAGAAAATGGCTTGAGAATTTTGTGTATCTTGTATAGTATTGTTGCCATAATCCTACTAGAAATTGCATAGCCAAGCTCTATTCACTTGTGTTATCTCTCTTCTACTTGCATTGCAACCAAATTTTCCTTCAAGTTGTCATTTCTCAAGTGCCTTCTCCTATTTTTTCCTTTGCATTCCCAATTCCTTGGACTCATATGGACACACAGAGAAAGAAAGGATAAAATGAGGGGACAAGTCATCACATAGCTGGATTTACCTTTGTTCTGTGAATTCTAGGTTGGAGTTGTTGTTTGATTTCCTTCATTGCTGCAATTTATCATTATTACATCATATCAAATAGAGTAGAAATCAATTTCCTTTCATTTGCAAGTAATTAGTTAATTTCCAAGAGGGTTTAAATCATTAATAGCAGCTCCGATGATGGATCCTCTTCTTCCCATCCCTATGGATATGAAGGAGAGAATATCTATAGGAGGTTGTCTACATATCATAGATCATTTGGAAAAGTTATTGTTTTAAGTTAGTTTAGTTTCAATACACTCAGCACAGGTGAATAACCACACCAAGTTATTTTTCTTGTTTAGTTTTAGTGTAGAAGTAGATTTGATTATTTAGAATAAAAGTAAATTGTTGTTTGTAATTATGATGTTTCAGTTTTGTGATTTTTTTAGGTTAGTTTCCTTTCAGCAGTAGCATAGATTGTTAGTTTCATCTTAGTTAATTTGGACACTTCAAACTATTTTAGCATTTAGATCCAATTAGGAAAACAAGCCATAGGGAATTTATGATACCCATTCATAACCTCTAAATCTCCCCTTTTCCAACTAAGCTACTCAGAGATCACACTGCCGGATCTTAGTCATTAGTCCTCCTACAATTAGCCACACATATTTCCACATCTTCGCCCCGACACAACCTCGGGAGTTGAGTGCGGTTGAAGGTTACATGTCAATTTTCATCCATACAAATTGGTGAACCCAACGTGAAGGATTAATTCCTTCTTGTTTCCTTTTATTTCATTGTTATTACCTCATCTTTCCATTTCTTCCCTATTTTGGTAGGTATTTTATACTTTCTAAAATATGTCTAGAAGAGAGTTTGGTGGGCCATTTGGCTCTAATAGATATTACACCAACATTCAACCACAACAGTCCCCTTCTCTTTCGAGGTGGGGTGACAATTACACAAGAAACGTCCAAACCTCCCCTAGTTACACTTCAAACCCTATTAGCTATGTAAGGATGGAGGAGGTTGATCAATCGTTAAACATGTAATATGGTCAACCCAATGCAAACCATGTTGTTATCAAAAATGAAACAGTTCTTACCATAGATTCTTGTCAAGACCTCACATTGTCATGCAATAAACAAAAGATGATATATTGGCATGAATAGATAATCCTCTTCATCTAGATAGATGAGTCTTTAGATAGAATGAAGGATACAACCTCTAAGATTGTAAATGTATATCCTAAGACTCTTACTTTTGAGGAAGACAAGAATTATAATGTTGAACAATTGACGACAAGGTATCATGAGCCTACTCAATCAAACCCTATGCCCCAAGCACCACAATAAGGGACTCAATCCTCTCCCAACGATCTTATTTCTTATTTAGTAGGGAGTATTAGAGAACTAAAAAGTTCCCTGAATTCACAACCAACACATGCAGAGGGCAAAAACATGGGGTATCTAGTTGACAGAAAGGATACATCCCTTCTAATGAGAAACTAATGCAATATCTTATACAACAAGGTTATCTAGTTCATTCAAATCTAGGTGATATTCTCATAGGGTTAGACACACTAGGGATGGGTCCTCATCCTTCTCAAGATTATCCTACACAAGGTTTGGCTGGAATTTCGTTCTTGAATGCCGCCACAATAGGAAATACACCATTCCCTTGTTTTATGCACGCTAGTCCATATCCTGGTACTATCCCACCTTACATGCACATGTATTCAAAAACTCCCCAGATGGACCCATATGTCATTCCCACTCCCTACATGCCATATCAAGGGACCCCATACGTTCTTGTAAATGCTTATAATGCATCTTATCCAAATCATCCTCCTCCACCTCCTTATAAAGGATCTTCAATGGTGGAATCTTATGTGATGGGTGTATATGTTGAGTACTTAAAGGAACCTCTTGACTTCACCATACGTGGTATCATTCTTCCATGCCCATTTCCAGATCTTATAAAATTTAAGGGAGAAGGAGACCTAAACGCTCATATCAAGGCCTATGCTACTTCTATAAGGGAATTACTTCCTTGTGATGTTGTAGTGGCTAAGATATTTCCAAATAATCTTGAAGGAATTACACTAGATTTGTATTACCTTATTCCAAAAGCTTCTATACATGCCTTTAAACATCTTGTTTCCAAATTCATCAAATAATTTGACATGAATAAGTTGTTACATATAGGGATTAGGGAGTTCTGCATATTAGATAGGAACAAAATGAATCTATCACCCATTTCATCCAGAGATGGCACCAATTTCTCTATTCCTCTGCAATTATGCCCAACATGGAACAGATAGAAATTTACAATCTTTTCCTTCACTCGCTCAATCGAGAGACTAGGAGGAATTTCAAAAGTTTCCTTTCCATAGTTACGAGGAAGTTTTGGAGGGTGTGCTTCAAATTGACATAGATGTTATAGACAATGGGTGTAAGATCTATGGTCCCAATGGGAAATTGGTGTCCCTAAATAAAAATAATGCAAATTATCAAAACAGTGGTGCCAACAATTAAGGACCTAAGGGCGTGAATCGCAATCATGGTGCTACCACCACAAATAGTGCTACTTGATCAATCCAAGAAGGTTGGTTTTCCAAACAATGTTAACACTAAAAATAACAACAACACAAGCAATCAAAGAGGCCATAACATTATGTCTTCTATCAAAAATTTGATGTAAATTGTCCACCATAAAAATAAAATCAAACCCAAGGCCTAAACCGATTATCAAAACTCTAGCAAGGGACAATGAATAATGGTTATAACAATTAATTTCAAAATTATAATCGAGGTTATAATCAACAACAACAAGATGCTTATCAAAGGCCAAGAGATTATGACCCTAACCTATATTTTGGTTTCCATAAGGTTTGAGGTCATGATGATAGTACTTTCCATGATTGCAACAAGTTTATGTAAATACTTCTCGAAAATCAAGGCAACTCTTTATAGACATGTTCCTAGAAAATCTTGAAACAAACCCACAACCTAGTCATACCGGACCTATCACACCTCAAAATGTGAACCCTAAATGTCCTAGGGATTCCCAAGTGAATCCTCAAAATATAAACAATGGTATTCCTATAGGAAATAACAACCATGAAGCCTCAACTTCTGACAACTCTCGGGTTGCTCCTAACATTGGTTCAAACAATAATACAAAAACTTGGCGTTAGTCAAGCTAGAGTTCAAGATAGAAATTAATGCAACAACTCAAAAAAGGAGTACATTTCACAACCCCTACCCAATATTTCCTTCCCATAGGATGACATTCCTACAATCGCAAAACCAGTAGGAGCCTATGATTTAATATCAGATTTGAACAAGACCTTTTCTCACATTTTGTTTCTAGATTTGCTAAAGAATTCACTTGCGCATCATTCTACATTTCTCAATGCACTAGGTCTTGGTCATCTAATCCATGTTACGCCACATCCTAGAACTGAAATAAATCATATTTACTTTTACATACATCCTCCGAGACAGAATGATAGGGATATTGGGTTTGTTTTTGATATAGATAAGATGTCATATGACATTGAAATTGCTCGAAGAGGTGATCTTGCCTTATTTTTACAAGTCTGGGTTTATAACAATTACATTAAGAGAGCCATGATTGACGATGGGGATGTTGTAAATTTAGTTCCCTTCTCTTTCTTGTAGAAGTTGGGATATGGAGAGACAAATTGTTCCTCTACAAGAAACACGTTACGATGGTATGATTGTTTTAAAGCGACCTCGATTGGAACCACAACTCTTCTAGTCACACTTGATCCAAAACCATCTTGATGGATTTTTACATTATCGACAGGGAAAAAAGTTATAACATGATCCTTGGGAGACCCTAGATTCATTGAATGAAGGCTATCCCCTCTACCCTATTCTAGGAGATTAGATTCCTCCATTTGGGGAAGGTATTCATCACTCAAGGGGATCCTAAGCCCTTTGATATACACTTAGAAAACCTCAAGAAGAAGAAAGGAGTCCATACAGAGTATGAAATTCCTATGAATCAATTGAACAAACCACCTCCATCAAAAGAGCTAGTCCCGATCATGTGGCATGACGGGTGTGCTTTCAAGGCTAAAGTTGTTGACCCAAAAACATTTGAGGTGGATAAAAGCAGATAAGGGTAAATCAATATCTATGGAAACAATGTCCACTAAAACCACAATGGAAATTATGAAACTCTTAGAGAATGACAATCTGATCTTCCTCCCATTTGAACCACAAGGGATGGGTAGTCTTCTCGATTTAGCATCTCTTCCCTCCAATGACCTAGGTCTAGGTGTAAACATGATAGAATTAACAAATGAAGAAGGGAAATTTGAGATTGAAATGATGCCCATCAAAACCATCTCTAAGGGTTGTTCTATTCTAAACCTCGTTTCAATCCAAATGCATTTGAAACTAAGCTTTCCATATCCATGGGGCAAGGCCTCATCATTTAGCAAGTGTCACAAGTAAACACAACACTCTACATAGGAAACAAGGCCTGAAAGCATAGTCATGCTCACCCACACACCATGTCTCAAGAACATGACAAAGAGGTTCACGAATTCCTCTTTTAGAAAAATTATTTTAATGATTGGATGTATACACTTCTTGGAAAGGGTTATAATTTTAAACCTAGAATGGTAGGACCTTGTCAGAGAATAGAAATTTTAAGGATCATGGTTCTCCCTATGTACTTTTAAGGGTGAAGAATTTGATATTCGTCAAATTTATTCACCTTATATATCATGACATGTAGTTTCACCTGCATTTCCATCTCGTATATTATCGCATCATCGTATTGCATTTTCATCTTCCAATTCATTTTGTAAAATTTGTGATCAAGGGACTTATTCTTATAGAAATTCCTAAAAACTTCTAAAAACATTGGAAAAACATTCAAATCATATCTCTTCAAATCCTCATGGTATCATCAATTGTTTCCAAATCATTTCATTAATTCAAGAAATATGAGACAAGCTTTGATGGTAACCATACCAAGGCCTATATACTTGGTTCTACTTATAGTTTGTTCTAGATTAGGTCTCTTTTCCATATACAAATCTTTAGAAAAGATGAGTTATTATATCATTATACCTAGTTCGATAATAGGAGAAACATCAAACGAATAATAGATCTGATTCATACCATAAAGGAAATGCACTAGGTTTACACCCATGAACAATACATATTTTAGAACATAACCATATATTTCATATTGATCATAGTTCAACAACCATATTACATTCACCAAGGCCATACAGCCAATGTATCAATGTAGATAAGACTCATGCATCAGAAGTCCTAACTATGCTTCCCATATTACAAAAATATTTCATCAGACCCATCCCTCTAGACAAGCTATTACTCCTACAGTCCTCTAAATGAGAACCCCAACTCTCTGGAACCTCTTATTATTTCTATAGAGCTTTTCCCTTCCATTCTCTCTATTTCACTGCTCTCTTCCTTGATAGTGTCTCTCTTCTTTTACCTAAGCATCTATATATATATAGTTTATTACCCACCACCATGCCTTTCTAAAGTAATAGATCGGTCACCAAGTGTCAAGGTGGTCCTCTAATGGAGCATGCTTATTCCCATCTAGGCTCTCCACTCTCTATAATGATGTCTTTTTGGATCCTTCCATCACATGGAATATTCCTTTCTTGACCACCAAGTTTTCAGGCTGGCACCTTATCCACTCCGCATGCTTAGTCGGGTCACACTTTTCTCATGTGCTCCCTGGAATGCCAAATATGGCTAAGTCCTAAAACCCTTTGCTTTTCCTTGTGCATGTGCCATGGGTTCTACTAAACCCTTCTAAAACCCTTGTCATGTGTGCCTTTACCCCCGCACGCCCTTCTTCATATTGGTCCCGCATGCACCCATGTGCCTTCTTGTACTTAGCCAATATTCGAGGCCCAACATCACCCCACACTAAGCTTGTTCTCATCCTTGGGAACACCTCTTCTTCAAAGAATAAAGAATGGAGGGACTCTAAAAGGTTGGAATAAAGAATGAAGGAATGAAGAATGAGGAATGAATGAATTAAAGAATGGGGGAATGAAGAAGAATTTGTTTATTGTTGAAGGAGGAGTGGGAAATCCTTCCTTATATCCACCTCAAGCTTCTCCAGGCATCTACCTCACTCTGTGCTTGCTGACAGAGGTCACCTACTAGGTGCTCACCTCCTCAAAACTTATCTCATCCCCTTTGGCACTCATCGTATCAACAATCCCTTCCATTTTTTTCCAAAATCATCAAGCGCATCCATCCTTTGGGTGATCTGGGGTATAATTCCTTCAACCGGTTTTTTGATCGAGCCCCACAAGGTCTCGATGGCTTCTGATTTCTTCTCCACCTCATCCAAGATCTTATCCCACTCTTCTCTATTCCCCTTATTCTTCTCCTGAAACTCCTTGAGCTCTACTTCATGTGTAGCAACTAGAATGCTTGCTACCCTATCTCTATCAATGTAATTATCATAAGCAGCTTCAACAATTTTGCATGGTGGCCTTTACATTGGCAAGGAGTTTGGTATACCGAGTGATGATCTCTACAACCTTCAGCTTCTCCTCTTTTTTCTTGGTGTGCACCATGCCTCCTCTGTGGACTCTAAGGTGAGTGGCCACCTTTCCATTGTGAGGATGTGAGTCAAATCCTCCAGAACTGCAAGGTTGATTCATATTTTTTCTCAAGTGGCTAGGTGGGATGCTTTAAGACAATAGCATCCATAATCATCTCAATTTTCTTATATACTTCACACACCCTTTCCTTTTCCTCTTTTATTTTCATGCCTTAACTGTGCATTGATTAGATCTTCTTGCTTCAGGTCCTTTCTCTTCTCGAGGAGATCCTCCTCCTTCTCTCAATTCCCCTTCTAGGAATCTCACCCTATCATTCCTCCCAAAAGTCTGGCCTCAACCTCAACTGAAACCTTGTTGAGTGCATTATAGACTTTCTCATCGAAAACTATTGAGCATTCACCAGGGGTTTATTCCTTTTTCCTCTGACATCTTCATCAACGCCCCTTGGCTCACTTTGAACTCAGGCTCATCAACGTGGGACTCGAATGCCCAAGATAACATTTTCTGGTTTGTGGGTATGTGCCTTCTTCATCAAATGAAGACATGGCTAGGAGTTGTTCTATTGGCATGGTGCTCTAGAAGCATGTGCATGTAGCACCTTGCTTGGATCATTGATATAACCCATTCCTTTCCCTTGTGCTACCACTACGCTCTTCCCACCTATTCGTGCAGCCTTTGGAAAGCTTACTTGCTAGGGTGGGGGTCTCCACCCATGCTGCCATACTCTTTCCAATGCTCTCCTCTTCTATCTCCTTGAGCACTTCATCGCATGTGCTCTACCTCTGTTCCAAATTTTTGATAATTCCTGCCACTTCTCTCTCTATGGCCTCTTCTATTTTCTCCTTGGTGAGGCTTGGGGTCCTTTGATATTTTTGTGTTCACCTCTTCACTCACCCCTTTTCCTTGAGCATCTTACTTCCTCTCTTCGCCATCCTTCTCTTCATTTCTTCTTCTTTTTGAATCATGTATATCATACATGGGATGATTCTAAACTTCTTCATCCTCATCATCATCCTTCTCACCCCTATAGGCCTCCAAGCTCTGTCTCCTCTGAGTCTTCCTTCTCTTCCACCTTCTTTTGCTTCTTCCTAACTGGTGATTCTAGTATAGGAGATTCTTCCTTTTCTTCCTCTTCAATAGGTGACTCCTTTCTTGGAAATTCTTCTCATGTGGGAGGATCTTCTTATTCTCTAGTGCCTCTTCTTCTGGGGTCTTCTCCCTAACTGGGGACTTCTTCCTATGCACGTGTAAGTGCTTGGCTTAGTGCTTTTTCAGCAAAGTGCCCCAGATTGTGTTGTTTTGTACACTTGGTGCCTTCTTCTCCTACACTTCTTCTCTCTCCCTCTTCTTTGGTGCAACCTTCTTCCTCCCTGTGGGGTCTTCTAGAATGGAGACATCATTCTCTAAGTAGGTTCCTTTCTCAAAATTTGGCCTAATGTGCAAGTATACTCTTGTTGTAGTCCTTCCAGAAATTGGCAAGCGTCATCAATGGCTTCATCATCTGTACTTCATGGGAGACATACTTCTCCACATATGTGTGCTTCTTTGGGTATATATATGAGATTTTTGTGTAGCTCATGGTGGTCTTGGTCCACTTCACTAGGTGAACCTTAGCCTTTTGGCCTCCTTGAAATGGTTGACCCCTACCTAGAAATATTGTGTGGTGAAAGAGAATGGAAATTTGCACCATGGACTCTTAGTCCCATCCATTAGAGTGAATCTTCCAATGTAGAAATGTTGATATACAACAAACTCAACCTCTTCATCTACAAGCATGGGAAGTTCTTAGGTATCCTCCACTCTTCCCCTAAATGCATCACACATTCACTTGTACCATTTCTCTAGGTGCGCCTTGTGGGTGGCCATCATGGTATCACAAGTATACTTCTCAAATATTTTTTGTGGGTGAGGGATCTTCATCTGGATACTCCCATATGAACTTCTCTGGCCCATCGGGCACTCCAATATCTGAGAAGATGATGGTGAGGAGAATATTTTCAAACATTATCTTGTCCCCCTCCTTCATGCTGCTAATGATTTCATCTGCAATAAAGGTGGACAAGTTGTAGATGGTTCCTTCTAAAATTTTGGCATACATTCAACCATGCCTTGTTTACTTGTGTCCACCTTTCTTGACCATTCAGCTTGGTAACCAAGTGCGTGGCCATCCTCATTATAGGTTCAGGGATATCTATGATATCAAAGTAGCGTGAACCCTTTTTTGTAGTCATAGGCTTCCATAGTCACCTTAATGGCCTCCTTATCCTCCAAGTCATCATCTATGGAGTCCCCTTCACAAACCAAGCTAGTAAATTTTGATATGAGTTGAGGGGTTATATATGCATTTTGTGGCCTACAAAATAGAAGTGGTCTTTGTGTACATGTGACATCAACCACTGGTATAACCACTTGGGATTTCCAAAATAGGGAAACTCATATAGTTGCAACAAGCAACAGACCTTACCCAACTTCACCTTCACCTCATCATTATAGATCGACATTCCTTTGGTGTCCTCGTATAGTTGGATGAACTAGTTCCAATGCCATCTCCTTCTTCTGTGGTACTCATGTGATGATTTTAGTCACTCATGGCCATCTTCTTGATGTGTGATACCCATTCTTTCCCCAACAACACTCCATCTGGGTACTGCATCTCTTGCATACCACTCCTCATTAAAACTAGTTGTGTGGTAGTTTTTTCCCTTTTCCCTTCTTCTTTGGTGGTCACCTTCTTTGGTGCCATTTTTACTTGTTCGGGTTACAACCTAAACTCTTCTTTCTCCTCTTCCTTTCTCTACTCAATCATGTGGCTCAACTGTGGAAGAATCCTTCTACTCCCATGCCCTAGCTATAAAACCCTAACTTGGAAAAACTCTTCCACAAGATGGTGTACTCCTCTGAAACTCTCTTCCCTATGCCCATGTACTTCTTCCACTTTGGTTTATAGATCAACCCTAGTCACGTACTTAAATCTCTATGATTCTTTCTTCACACAACTCTCTTTTTTCGTGGATGCCCTAGTTCACAAGAGCTCTTCAATCTCGTAATACAAGGTAAATAATAACATGCCCGACTTCATACTTATAGCTTTTTCCCCCTTTCCAGCAATAAATGCTACACCACCTACCTAATGTACTTAGCATTAAATGCATAGATTTTTCCACTAAATCTGACCTTAAGTGCCCTTACCCACATGCCCAATCCTACTGTACAAAACCTTCTACAACCTTTTGGTGTGCAAAAAAATCCTTACCGACCAAGAAGACTCTTATGCATGCGCATCTGCATGCATCGAAGGCACTTCTTTATCCTTGACTGATTTTTCCCTTCCTACCTACTCTCATGTTGTTCCTGTGCTTCTTATCCTTTGTACGTGGTCTTTGTTAAGCTATCTTGACACCAAAATTTCTTATCCATTGTTTCCATGCATGTTCTTCTTCTTTACACACCTTTTATCCTTCATCTGGGCCAACACAATTTAACTACAACTTCACTTCCACTACACACTAATCCTTCACTTCACACTACCCCACCCCACACTAAAATGGATGTGTGGTCCTCTGCATACATAACCTTTTTGAAAGTAATAAGTGGTTACCAATGCACAAGGCACAAAAAAAAAAAAAAAGGAAAGGAACAACAATGAGAAAGGGAAACACAAGGAAAGGAAATGCATAAAGGGAAATCCTAAGCTAACTGGAAATACTACCTTATTTACAAACACAAGGAAGACTTATTTATAGTAGGGCTTCAACCTACTCCCATTGAAATGGCTAGGTAACCTCATCCCATCCAACACTTGTAACTAGTAGGCACCTAAATCAAGGATGTATGAGATGATGTAAGGGCCCAACCAATGGACTTTCAACTTCCCAGGATGGCATAGAAACTTGGAATCATACAACAAAACCATCTTCCCAACCTCAAACTACTTATTCTTGATATGATGATCATGCCATGCCTTTTTCTAGCCTTTTCAGTCTTTTGACTCCATCTAGCAAGTGATCACCTTTCATCCAACTGCATTAACTTTTCAATCCTTTCCTCGAGCACTTTTCATCAGCCAATCCTCCTACATGTGCTATATGCAATGATGGTAACATGAATTCAACTAGAAAAATAGCCTCTACATGCCAAACACCAATTGAAATGGTGTGGCCTTATTCAACCTTTTGTAGGTTGTCTGTATGCCCATAGAACTTGCCGATACCTTGTCATCCCAATCTTGTCTTCCAACATCACAAATTTTGGTCAATGTGTGACTTAGTATCTTGTTAAATGCCTCATATTGTTCCATTCACTTGAGGGTGATAAGGGGTAGTCTTGTGATGGGCCACCATAAATCTGCTAACAAAATCTTGATGACCATTTCATTTAGGAAATGTGTACCCCTATCACTTGTCAAGCTCAAAGGACATCCATACCTATTGATTATGTTTTCCCATAAGAATCTAGTAGTTGTTGTTATAGTGTAATCCTTTGTAGGTGTTGCCTCTACCCATCTTGTCAAGTAATCAAGTGCAAGTAATGATATACCGTGAACCAGTCCTTCGTGACTGTGGTGAAATTGGTCCTACAAAGTTGATTTCCCATTTTTCAAATGGTTCTGCATTGGCTATCGGCCTTAATGGCATCTCATCCCTCTTTCCAAGTTTTTCTAAGGCTAATAATGGTCACAAGCCTTACAAAACTCAATACAATCTGGTAGATGCTTTCCCACCAAAGCCTATGAGTAGAATCTTCCATGTGGTTGCATTTCCTACATAGTGTCCTCCTGCAATCCCACCATGTGCTTCCTCCATAATCACCATGCGCTCATGTTCTAATATGCATCGTGTAGAACCTCATCATGACCTAACTTGTACAAATCTCCACTAATCAACATGTAGGGTGTGTACGTATTGCTAACTATTTTCTCTCCAAAGCCTTCATCCCTTCTAGCACCACACCTATTTTAAGAAACACTGCAATATCCTCCAAGTTAGAGGGTGCATGCCACAACCTAAATAGTGTACATGTGTCGGCATGGTATCCTCAATGCTCTATGCATCCTCTCCCGAGTCAATCCTTGATAAGTGGTCAGGTCCTGAATTACTTTTTCCTAGTTTTACCACAACTAAAAACTCAAATTCTTGAAAAACAACAGACCCAATGACATATGCCCCTTAAAAATGGGCTTATTTACCAAATACTTCAAGTGTCATGTGATATGTGTAGAATATAAAAGGTGTTTCAAGATATACTTCTGAACTTTATACGTGTGTGTAGATCATTGACAGTGCCTCACACTCAGTAGTTGTGTAATTTTTTCTCTGGTGTCAACTTTCGACTTGCAAAACAAAGGGGGTGATCAACAATCCCCTCACCAGGTTGTGCTAGTACTACTCCAATGGTTGTCCCTGAGGCATCAACATGAACATGGAAAGGCTTATCCAAGAAGGAAATGTAGTATGGGCACAGTAACAAGCCTATCCTTCAAAGTGTCAAATGCCTTTTGTTGTGCTTCTCCCCTAGTGAAAGGCACTTTTGTGTTTAAGTAATTTTCCAAGGGCATGATGATCTTGGCATATCCTTTGATGAACTTCTGTAGTACCCCATATGCCCAAGAAATCCATGCACACATGCTCTGACTAGTAGGCTCTCCCAATCCCACAATAACAACAACTTTGGTGGGATCCACTAACAAGCCTTCCTTACATATAATATGTCCTAACAAGGTTCCAAATGGAGTAGCAAAGACACACTTCTTAATGTTGAGGGATATCCTCAACTACCGACATCTTTCAAACATCAGCCTCAAATTGTCACAATGGTCTTTTACCATGCCCATACATAGTCAGTCATCTAGGTAGACTTGAAGAAATTTATGGATGAAGTCCTGAAATGCTTGTACCATGATGTGCGAGAACACAACAGCACATTCTTCAATCCAAAAGGCATGACCATGTAGGAAAATCTTCCCCACTCAGTGGTGAAAAGTTGTCTTTCTTTGGTCTTCCTTTGCAATCCTAACTTGGTGATACCCTGAGAACCCATCCGTGAAGGAATAGACCTCATGCCCAGCTACTCCTTCTAGAATTTCTTTAGTGAATGGGGTTGGAAAAGGGTCAATGACACACACTATTTCAAGTCCCTGTAGTCAACATAGATCCTTATCCTTCCATCCTTCTTAATGCTTGATGACCATTGGGCTTCCAATTTGATTCCTCCACAACTTCAATGATGCCTAAAGTGATCATCTTGTCTATCTCTCTCCTTGACCCTTATGCGCAAGTTTAGATTCATCGATAAGGTCTCTTCCGAATCAGGCGTGCACCTTCCTTCAACTTGATCCTCATCTCCCCTAAGGAATGGTGAACACCTTTGAGCTCATGGTACCCACATGGGAATAAGTCCTGAAATTCACACAACAGATCAATGATCTTTGAAACTTCTTTCTCCGACCAATAATCCCCAATGATAGCTTCCTTAGGTTCTACCTCAAACCAATGTTAACCTTCTTCATTTTCAAGGGCTCATGGTAGGTGTGCTCACTCATCACACTATCTATGACTTCACACATACCTTAGAATGGTTAACATCCAGACTTTCCATTTCTTCACCATCTATTACATAGACCATTTTTCCTTTTTCCTTTTCAATGCATGTGTGCTCAAGTTGTATCTCTTTTGATTCCTCTTCAAAGACACATCTCCAAACTAGGTTCACCCAAAAATTCTAGTAACCTATCTTCTACCATGGCACTATCTCCCATTGTAAGGTGCTTGAAAACTTACAATGCCTTATCTACTGATGGCTTGGTACTTTGATACTCAAAAGCTTGAATGAGATCATCGTTAACTCCTACCAATTCCCTGTCTGATGACGCATCGTGTCTCTGAGTGAATATACCATGTGTGTGCACAACCTTGTAAGGTGGAATATAACTTATGCACCCATAATGAAGGTGGTAAAGCTTCTATGCCTTCCATCTAGGCCTTCTCACATGCTTGGATATGGGAAGAGGTGGGTTCTTTTCCATGGTAGTCTTGGATAAAATGGGTGCATGTTGCTTTTGTAGAACCTACTAGAGAAGAGAATGTGACTCTTACCTCATGCCACTCTAGAAGACTCTCATGATGTGTTTCCCACCAACATGCATTGTAGTCCCGAGTAAGTTATAACTGAGCATACTTCTCCTTTCATCCTCATTTCTCCACTGAGCCTCCATCTCTCGTAAGAAATCATCAAGGCTTGCTCCTCAGAGTAACTTGGCATCTTCTTCCTTCCTAGGCACTTGATGAGTGTGCCTTTTTCACCCTTATTATGATCCTCTCAATTATCACCCAATTAACTCATAAGTCCCATGCACCCAATTTTCACATGTTATGCTAGTTGTATCACTCATCAATTGAGCATCTTCAAATTGGATAACTCCTTTTGTAGGATGAATTATCTCAAGGGGTCTCTGATGGAGCACATAGATTTTATCAAGGAATTCTTCTCCCAAGGGCTCAAGTATAGGGTGTTGATTTCCCATCTTGTTAAAGGGATGATGACCCATTCTTCCTTGTTCTCAAAACTGATATACCCCTTGTTAAACCATAGGTTGGCATTGTTTTTGTAACACAAGGGTGCCCAAGTAATGCTGGAAAGTTATCCCTCTTGGCTAGTGCCAAGACTTCAAAGTCCCCAAGTGAACTTGGCCCCTTGAATAGTGATAACTACATCCTTCAAGACACCAATGGGCATTTCCTTTTGTCTTTTTTCCATATACAACACATTTGAAGATGGTTGTAATGTGGGCCTTCCCATTTGATGCCAAGCATCTAGTGTGAGAAACATTGACTCGCTCTCTGTGTCAATGAGGATATTACTCAAAAGCCACCCATCAACAATTGCATTCAATGTGATCTCTTTATCATAGTCAAGGCTGTGAGGAGGAAGGTTGGCATGTAGAACCTACCTTTCACTCTCTCTCTGGTGTGTGGTACCTTCTCCCATAACCATTCTCCTAGAAAGGGAATGATATTCTCCTACCTTAACATTTTTCACACTTCCTTGACCTCATCCAGATCCTTCATGGAGCCTCAACATTCTTTCTTTTCTCTAACTACCTTGACTGCTCCTTTAGACATTGGATCTCTCCTTGTAATCCCGAATCACATCCATAGTCTCTTGATACACCTCCTTCTGATGAGAAAGGTCTAGATACTTCCCATGTACCACTTCTTCCCTAACAACTAGTTTTCTATCTTGGCATCTCCTTGCATGTGCAGCCTCTGCTCGCATTGTCACTAGTATAGGTTCTAGTTCTAACTCACTCACTCACATGCCACTCTTGGCATCCATTGTGGGTTGGATTTCTTTATGCTTACCATCCTAACACCTTTATCCTTTGGTGTTGTTGGCTCATGTGTTCAAACAACTCAGGACACTCCTCATACTTATGCTTCTTTCCACACCATGAGCATTGCAATAGATTAGACACTCATGTTTATAATGCTCTGTCGATCCACAATTATAACAGGTTCCACATGGGAACTCACTTCTTCCTCCACCATGGTTATTGTGACCATGAAATCCTCCATGAAAAACCTCTTCCATGCCCCTCCATTTGTGTGCCCTTCATAATGGTGATCATCATCCTTGGAACTACTGCAAGGCTAGTCTGGCACACACCAAGATCAATGGCATCATGAATCTAGTCAATCAACCTACAATCCTTGGTGTCATGGGTCATAGAGGTATAAATATTGCAATAGCAAGACACATTCTTATGGATCGTGTGTTGTAGTAGAGGACACCTACTTGCATCATGATCCCCATGGAAAATTTCACAGTCTATTATCATGGCGTACCAATTTTTGGGGGAAACTATCCTTTGTATGCCCTTCCACTTCACAATATGCACCAAAGACCACTACAAACCTCATGTGTTGAGTTCATAGATAACTTCTCCAACTTCTTGGCCATTGCAACAATTTGAGCCTCCAAGAAAGGGCTCACACTAGTATCAATGCTCCCAAATAGCCTCATGCAGGAAGCTTCCAAGGCCTCGTGCATGGGTCTGTGAAAGTCTTGTGTGATAGTGCCCTTCTAAATGGTGTTATCAATCCCCCAAAAAACCATTGAGCATGCTGAGAGGGGTGTATGTCATAGGATAGTTTTGATAAGAGAGTTTTGAACCATGTGTCATACTCTCACACACTCTCTTCCATTCCTTGTTGGATCTCCTTCAGAGAGAGTTGATGCTCTTTTTCTCAAACTCAAGGATATGGAACTCTGCTAGGAAGGAATTTTTCAATGTAGTGTAATCCATGACCATCTGATGGGGTCATACTTGTGGTACCTATGCATATGCATGTGCCCCTACAATGTTGTTACAAACTGACTTTCCTTTCACTCGGGGTAGTGATCCCCTTCGTGTGCCATAAAATCAATTCACACTTGTGCACATGCTACAACATCCTCAATACCTCTGTAGTCTGGTAGGTGTAAAGACATCTCAAAAAATACTTGTGGGGGTGGTTGAGGCCCTTGTCCACCTGACCCAGAACCTTGGTTTCCTCCTGTGTTTCCTCCTGCCACCAGATCCACTAGACTAGACCCACTAGGTCCATCCCTCCGACCCACCTAGATCCTCTAGATCCACTAGGTCCACTAGGTCCTCTGGCCCCTACACCACCAAATCCACCTCTGTAGCTGAAAAATGGCTGAAGTGGTCACACCTAGTGTTCCCAAATGTCCCATTGAACTATGCACATGGTCGATGGTTTATGATATTTTCCCACTACCACTTTTGTGTGTCCCATGCACCACTCCCAGACACGTGATACCCAAACTTTGTGTATTTTACACCTTGTCAAAAAATTCCTCCAAATATGGGAATGGTTTGTGTAGCCATAGATGTCCCAAATGAGAAATTATATCTCCTAGGCATAGATCGATTACTTCCCCCGATACCAACTAGATTAACAATACTTATCTCTTGATCTGGAAAACTAAGTGCCAGGGTTGGTCACCAGGTGGGTTTAGATGCACATGATGGCTCTCCTTTCTCCATGTGATGAAACTCTCATCAAAAGTTGAAGGGGCTTCTCTTCCATGCTTTCCAAGATGGGGTAGCACAAACTACTCAAGTTCCACATCCTCTGTGTGAACCTCAACTCCTTCCCACAACATGTCTGCCTCCATAAATCCATCACTCCCATAACCTCATGTTGTCTAGCCAACTCCCTTTCATGTGCCTCACTATACTTGAGTCATCTTTCTTCCCTTTCCTTTTCATCACAATATCCACCATCTTCCTCCACCCTAGCTTCCTCGCCCAAGCTCTTAGAGAAGTTTAGCCAGCCATAGGAATGCCTCCAAACTTAATGTAATGATCAAGATCTTCATAGCCAATGGGATACATGTAAAAATGATCCTCTGGGCTCCCTCAAGAACTCAAACTCAACAACCTCTAGACAAGAATACATAGAAATGGCATATTCTAGAGTATAGTTGGTCAACACTCCTTTCCACTAGTGGTCAACAAACATGCGTCCAAGTCAGATCCACATCCTGCAGCCTTTGGTAATCATCTTGGGTCATACATGCATGATCTATAGTACCAATCTCGATCTGGATGCATATGTTGAAATCCATTCATACAATTCCACTGGAAAAAGCAATAGAAAAGGTTTCATATAACTCATGGTATAGGTGCTCTTCTACCCATCTATGTGTATCAAACTAGGTCCTAGTGTTGAATCTTTGAGAAAACTCATCCTCCATACTCTTGAACCATGCTTCAACACTTTCCAAGGTCAAAGTGCTCTATCATCAATGGAACCAATATGTAGCCATTTCTCACAACAAATTCAAAAAGAGGTCCCAGAAATGGAACCAAGATGTAGTCATTTTTATGCCCTTAGAACAATAGTCTAATCCCATGTGCATCGGCCTATCACCCCAATGGGCGTTGGGTGCTCACCCGAGGCACACACGTGGGTGTTGAGCCCCTCCTTTATGTGAGTCTTGTGAGAATACATTTCTTAATGATAGAAACTTAGATGCAAAAAGGTAAAGAACCATGCATTCATTTTGAGAGCTTTAAGATGAGTTATTATATCATTATACCTAGTTTGATAACAAGAGAAACATCAAATGAATAACATATCTGATTCATACCATAAAGGAAATGCACTAGGTTTACACCCATGAACAATACATATTTTAGAACAGAACCATATATTTCATATTGATCATAGTTCAACAACCATATTACATTCACCAAGGCCATATACAGGCCAATGTATCAATAGATAAGACTCATGCATCAGAAGTCCTAACTATGCTTCCCATATTACAAAAAATTTTATCACAACCCATCATCCCTCTAGACAAGATTATTACTCCTACAGTCCTCTAAATGAGAACCCAACTCTCTGGAACCTTCTTATTATTCCTACAGAGCTTCCCTTTCATTCTCTCTATTCACTCTCTTCTTCTTGATGATCTCTCTCTATGTCTTCTTTTACCCGAGCATCTCTATATATAGCTTTATTCATCCCACCGCCATGCCCTTTTGAAGTAATCAGATCGATCGCCAAGTGTCAAGGTGGTCCTCTAATGGAGCATGCTTATTCTCATCCGGGCTCTCCACTCTCTGCAATGATGTCTTTCTGGATCCTTCCATCACATGGAATATTCCTTTCTTGATTGCCGATCGAGGCCCAACATAAACTATTCGATCCGAAAATAATCGATTATTACGACTGATCTCGGACCCTTATAGGATTTAATTACTCCTTTTAAGTAATCAATTTAAAATAATGCAAGACAAAAATGACAATTGCACACAGATTGATTACGGAGTTCAGCAATTGCCTATGTCTCTGGGTTCGTGATCGAACCATTCCACTAGTCAAAACTTGTAAGTTACAATAGTAATTTCACAAGAAAACCTAATGGAATTTTACTTGCCTATCAAGTACACCAGTTCTTCGGACGACAAGGGTGAAAAATAGCACCCGCCTTCCACCTTCCAGATGCACAATCTCCTTCGGCTGTGATCGGCCTTCCAGACGCAAATAATGCGAAGCTAGCACTCTGGTCGACAATCCAGGATTTACAAGTACTTGGTGTGGCACTATGGGCCAACTAGGTAGTTTGAATAACTCCTAGCCACAAATGTTTCATTTATTATTGCCTAACAAATAATAGGTCAATAATATAAAAATATACAATGCCTAAATAATTTAGGTCTTCACACAATAATTTCTCATTCTCCTCTTGGCTCAGACTTCGCTTCCAAAGGTTGCTCTAGGAATGAGCTTCCTCCAAGTTTGTGTGTGGTGTCTCCTTACAATGAAATAGGTACCCTATTTATACATTTTTAGGATCCTCAAATATTGCAATACATATTATCCATAGGCTAATATTAGCCTTCACCCGTACATGAAAAATGGGATTAAATCCCAAGTTGGGCGGATGTAATTTTAAATGGATTAAAATCCATAAGGAGCGGCATTTGCATTTTTAATGGGATTAATACCCATTTTAGCCGCTTAGGATTTTGAATAGGATAAAAATCCCCATTTGGCGCGGCTGTTTTTTTTTTAAATGGGTTAAAATCCCATGTGGAGCGGCCATGTGGAGCAACTATGTGGAGCGGCTAAGGAGAGGGAATATTGTTTAAGGCTTTAATTAAGCCTTTCCACATGTAGTTTGGAGCATAACCGCCCCCCTACCACCACGTGGATACGGTACCACGCATGGGCCCCCTTACCACCGCTTCATTTCCTCCTCTCCACGTGGCAAGGCTTAATGCCTCCCAAACAACCGCTTCACCACCCACGTGGTCAGCAATAACATGGTTTAATATTAATGTTTTAAACATTAATATATATATATGTGGCATTTGAAAAGTGGCCTTACCAAAATAATATTATTTCGACCCATACAATGTGGAATAGAAATAATCCTGTAGTCCACTTGTCGTCTCCCAATAGGAAAATCGAGCGAATTCAACGAGTGTTGGCAAGCCACGTGCCACAGTGCGATTGGTCCAAATATTGACCGATTGACCGAGTTGACTTTCCCATTGACCGAACTTTGATCGAACATATCTAGAGCTCTCGATGTCCGTTTGCCGCGTTCTCACAATCGTTGGAAAGCTCTCGAGCTGATCTTCTGCACTAACACCATTTAGGGGTGTTTAGGGAACTTTCGAAAATGATCCCCTGATCACACCTCCCCACTGAGAAAAGGTTTTTTCCCAAAAAGCTTCCATACTGTCCTAAATCTGAAAAACTCTGCTTCCACCTTAGAAGTGCTGCTGTAGTAGACCCTTGGGTCTTCTCCTCCAACCTTCTCACTTTGACAACTCTGCTCCGATCCTGGGACCTGTGGGTTATGGGTCCATGATGCTTCCGCTACGCCACTTTGATATCCGAAGAAGACCTCCACGCCTCCACTTTATGGTGCTAAGTTTCTGAATGAAACCTCAACGCTCCTTCTTTGTGGTGCTAAGCTTCTTGATATCTGACAACAAGGATCTTCTTTTACTCTATAACAGCCTCCTAACTCCGAGTTGATTCATGAGAACCGAACTCGATTTAAAGGAACTCCATGTTACGTAGAGCTTTGATTGATCCGATGTCGGTGATGGACAATGCCTTGTCCCTTTATAGACCTCAATGCCTCCAATGCATGATGCTAAGCCTCTTTCAAGACCTCGAGCCTCCGATGCACGATGCTAAGTCTCTTGTAGACCTCAACGCCTCCGATGCATGATGCTAAGCCTCTTTCAAGACCTTGAGCCTCCAATGCATGATGCTAAGTTTGTGTTGATCGCCTACCATTCGAATGTGTGGTCGCAATGCCTTGACACCGAATGACGTTTCGAGCTGATCCTTTGAGAGCTCCTCTTGTTAACACACAATATCGGTACCATTTCACTTGCCGCACGTCGCAATGCCTCTACACAGAATGAAGTTCGACCCTACGTCAATGCCAACGGTGATTCAGCTACCATTTTTTTGCACGTCCACAATGCCTCTACGCGAGAATGAAGTTCGAGTTGATCTCTGCAAACTCTACTATCTCGCACAAATGGCGAGATCAATCTCCAAGCTTTATATGAGTCAAATCCTATATCCAAGTCAGTGTAGTAGTCACACGTTGATTAGGAGATATTTTAGGAGCATTAATCAAATTTTCTAAGTAAGAAAATCCACCGAGTATTGTAAACCTTTCTCTCAAAGCATTTCCTCACAGAATTCGATCTCCAAACTTAATACCGCATACGATTCATCAATCTGAATTATGCAATATATAATTGAAAACTGTTGACTTACCCATTTGAAAGGACTTTCACTTTCATTTTTACTGGTCTGGGTTGACTTATCAACTAGTGGTGGAGTAGAAACTTCCTCTCGCCTTTCGCAATAGGCCTCCATTCCATCTTTGGCTTGCCATTACTCGATGGCGAGATGGATGCGGTTTCAAATTTTCCACCGATGCCCATTCCTCGGCAATGAGCACGAAATTCCTCTTAATCTCCTTCTTCGGGATGAGGAACTCTTTCGCCATTTCTTGACTCGCATGACGAGATTGGTCTTTTTGATTTGCCTTGTTCTTGACGAATGGCATCAACTTCTTCATCAGTGTCCTTCTCTTCCAGCATCTGGCCACTGAATGATTATGCAATCCACAAAAAGTACATGGAAAAGAATTCCACATCTTCTGAAAATCATAACCATACTTCTTAAGCTGAAAAAGTGGATCAAAAGTTTTATTGTGCTTATGATTATGGTAAGAAACTGGAGGTGGAATCTCATTACCTCTTCGCTGATTTCTCTTACCACATCCTGCCTATGACAATGAAGCACAACTTTCCTGCTCATAATCTTCTTGCAGGACTAGTGGGGTAATCACTTTGCTTTCGGAAGCTTGTCTCCCGTCAGCGTTCTTGGAGCATTCTCCAATTTCCATTCCCACACTAGGATAACCCAAACCTGCAAAATGAGGATGATCCTCGACCTGTATTGGGTTAGCAATACCTTGGCCATTTTTACCAAGGCCTCTTCCATCAAATCCCATTTTATCTAGTAACTTGGATCCAATGCCTCTAGTATGCTTTTCAAACAAACCAAAGACTTTATTACCTGAATCCGAAACCGAATGGGAGGAAGAAGAAGATTCCCGTGGTGAACAACTTATAGTGCAATCATCTGCCATGGCCTCTGCATCTGAAGTTGAAGGTATTTCCTTCCTCTGATCACCACATTGCAACCTTGCCAAGAGCTCATCCTTGGTTTGCAATTCCAATTTCAAATGAGCATACTCCTCTTTTAGGGAGGAATACATTGATCGCAGGAGAGAATTCTCTTCCTGGATCTGGTGATTATACGCTTCAATCTCATCGAGCTTCACTGTTTAGACATCTTGCCCATAGTGCACTTGTACACTGTTCACACAAAATGAACCAACTGCACCAATCTTGAAGCAATCACTCTGTTAATCAAATTTACCAGCTCTGATACCAAACTTGATCCGAAAATAATCAGATTATTACGACCTGATCTCGGACCCTTATAGGCTTTAATTATTTTCCGATAATTTACTCCTTTTAAGTAATCAATTTAAAATAATGCAAGACAATAATGACAATTACACATGATTGATTACGGAGTTCGGCAATTGCCTACGTCTCCGGGTTCGTGATCAAACCGTTCCACTAGTCAAAACTTGTAAGTTACAATAGTACTTTCACAAGAAAACCTAATGGAATTTTACTTGCCTATCAAGTACACCAGTTCTTCGGATGAAAAGGGTGAAAAATAGCACCCGCCTTCCACCTTCCAGTGCACAATCTCCTTCGGCTGTGATTGGCCTTCCCGACACAAATAATGTGAAGCTAGCACTCCGGTCGACAATCCAGGATTTACAAGTACTTGGTGTGGCGCTATGGGCCAACTAGGTAGTTTGAATAACTCCTAGCCACAAATATTTCATTTATTATTGCCTAACAAATAATAGGTCAATAATATAAAAATATACAATGCCTAAATAATTTAGGTCTTCACACAACAATTTCTCATTCTCCTCTTGGCTCGGACTTTGCTTCAAGCGCTCTAGGAATGAGCTTCTCTCCAAGTTTGTGTGTGGTGTCTCCTTACAATGAAATAGGTACCCTATTTATACATTTTTAGGGTCCTCAAATATTGCAATACATATTATCCATAGGCTAATATTAGCCTTCACCCGTACATGAAAAATGGGATTAAATCCCAAGTTGGGCGGATGTAATTTTAAATGGATTAAAATCCATAAGGAACGGCCTTTGCATTTTTAATGGGATTAATACCCATTTTAGCTGCTTAGGATTTTGAATAGGATAAAAATCCCCATTTGGCGCGGCTGTTTTTTTTAAATGGGTTAAAATCCCATGTGGAGTGGCCATGTGGAGCGGCTATGTGGAGCGGCTAAGGAGAGGGAATATTGTTTAAGGCTTTAATTAAGCCTTTCCACATGTAGTTTGGAGCATAACCACCCCCTACCACCACGTGGATCTAGTACCACGCATGGGTCTCCTTACCACCGCTTCATTTCCTCCTCTCCACGTGGCAAGGCTTAATGCCTCCCAAACAACCACTTCACCACCCACATGGTCAGCAATAACATGGTTTAATATTAATGTTTTAAACATTAATATATATATATATGTGTGTGTGTGTGTGTGTGTGTGTGTGTGTGTGTGTGTGTGTGTGGCATTTGAAAAGTGGCCTTACCAAAATAATATTATTTCGACCCATACAATGTGGAATAGAAATAATCCTGTAGTCCACTTGTCGTCTCCCGATAGGCAAATCGAGTGAATTCGACGAGTATTGGCAAGCCACGTGTCACAGTGCGATTGGTCCAAATATTGACCAGTTGACTAGAGTTGACATTCCCATTGACCGAACTTTGATCGAACATATCTAGAGCTCCCGATGTCTGTTTGCCACATTCTCATAATCGTTGGAAAGCTCTCAAGCTGATCTTCTGCACTAACACCATTTAGGGGTGTTTAGGGAACTTTTGAAAATGATCCCCGATCAAAAACTTGAGTAGAATGAAGTTGTAGGGTCTCAATTTGGTTTTTCCAAATCCTTGTCTTTCTCTCATCATTACCATTCAAAAAATTTCTATAACTTGTGCCCTTCTGGCTCTTAGTGTTGAGCCCTCACATCTTACTAGTTGCGTAGAGTTAGGAGTGGGGTAGGTTTTTTCATTTATCATATCACTCTTTCGTCATGCATTTCCAAAAAAATGAAGAATCAATTTTTTTAGAGAAACTAAAGTTTAGCATTATGGTGTATTTGCATTATTATGTATCAACATTACGAAACACAAAAAAAAAATCATTCTTTTAGCATTCATATCCACTACATACATTATGAAAAGCATATAAAAATGGAATTTCTAAGCATCTAAGAGTACACATGTGAAGCAAACCATAAAATAATTCAACTCTAGTGCAAGGAATATCTGAGCCAAAAAGAGATATATGTATATATCATGGTATGTCATAGTTTTGTAGAATGCCATCACACACTAGGTGCGGTCAAAACACTTGCAATGAGAAGGAAATACCAAAACATCATATATGCCTCACAAAATGGAGACTAAGAAATAAAGGCACTCTGCCTATCCGCCTCTTTGAGGCCCCTTATGACCGCTCTAGTTACGAATTTCTTAGGAGTTCTTCTCAAAAGCATTCAAACAGAAAGGGCAAATCCTAATGCAAAATACCATTCCTAAATCCATTCCAATTCAACCATACTCACAAATGAAATGGTCACTGTGGGCCCAGAGCTAAAAAAATCACCAAGTCAATACATGCAAATGAATTGGAAAATGATTTTGTTTTGATATATGTGTGTGTGTGTGTGTGTGTGTGTGTTGTTATAACTTCATTTTGAGTGCATATGTTTATAGGGTTGGAGCACTAGTGGAGGTAAGTTCTTATCCCCACACAAATGGTAAGTCCTCTTGTTGTTTTAATTTAGTATTTATTTTTGATATTTCATCTATCTGCACTTGAGTCTTCATTTTCATTTTACAGTAGCAAGAGTTTGGACGGTGACATTTCAACATATGGGTGTGTCATGTATAGCTTATAACTCCCCATTTCAGGAACACCATACTCAAACTTTAGATTTACACCTCTTCATGGATAAGATGATTCTCTGAGGGGGTAATATGTACGCACCCAAAATTACACATGTTACATTGTCGAAAAATAGTTATAAAAGGTCCCCAATGATGATTCATATCCTTTTAAAAGGTGTTTAAGTACCTAAGCTCATTCACAATATATATTTTTATCCTAGATGTTTGTACTTAACTTTTCCACACTTTCTTCCATCTTCCCTCTAATTTCTATACATGTTTTGGCCTTTAGTGTCGGGACCACCGCCATGTTTGGGCGGCGGTTCTGGAACCGCCGACCAAGCAAGGTGATGGTCCTACATGATTTTTCCAAAACTCTTCATGCGTGGTTTCACTTAACTTGACTTTTCAAGGTGCGTTTGTGAACCGAACTACCTAAACATAGTCTTGATTGCATGGTATTCCTTCCCTCTTCTATTTTTAAATAGATTTAATTAGTTTGAACTGCCTCTTCACCCAATGCTTTGACACTCCAAGGATTCCTTCGCATGAAGGCACATCACAACCAATTCCTATATAATCAATGCTTGTATTCAAGCAAACAGATTGCAAATTTTATGTATCTTGCATATTAGTGTTGTCACAATCCTACTGGAAATTTCATAGACAAGCTCTGTTCACTTGTGTTATCTCTCTTCTACTTGCATTACAACCAGATTTCCTTCAAGTTTCCATTACTCAAGCGCCTTCTCATGTTGTTTCCTTTACATTCCAAATTCCTTAGACTCATATGGACACACAAAGAAAGAAAGGATAAACTGAGGGGACAAGTCATCACACAACTGGATTTACCTCTGTTCTATGAATTCTAGGTTAGATTTGTTGTTTGATTTCCTTCATTGCTATAATTCATCATTGTTACATCATATCAAATAGAGTAGAAATCAATTTCCTTTCATTTATAAGTAATTAGTTAATTTCCAAGAGGTTTTAAATCATTAATAGCAACTCCTAGTGACGAATCCTCTTCTTCCCATCCCTGTGGATCTGAAGGAGATAATATCTGTAGGATGTTGTCTACATATCATAGATCATTTGGAAAAAAAATTCTTTTAATTTAGTTTAGTTTCAATACACTCAAGACAAGTGAATAGCCACACTAGGTTCTTTTTCTTGTTTAGTTTCAATGTAGAAGTAGATTTTATTATTTAGAATAAAATAAAATTGTTGTTTGTAATTATGATGTTTCAGTTTGGTGATTTGTTTAGGTTAGTTTCCTTTCAGCAGTAGCATAGATTATTAGTTTCATCTTAGTTAATTTGGACACTTCAAACTAGTTTAGCACTTAGATCTAGTTAGGCAAACAAGCCATAGGGAATTTACGCTACCCATTCATAGCCTCTAAATCTCCCCTTTGCCAACTCAGCTACTCAGAGATCACACTACCAGATCTTAGTCACTGATCCTCCTACAGTTAGCCACACATATTTCCACATCGGCTTCCTTGGCACAACCTCGGGGTTTGAGTGTGGTTGAAGGTTACATGTCAACCCAAACCTAATTCCTTGGACTCATATGGACACACAGAGAAAGAAAGGATAAAATGAGGGGACAAGAACATATACAACAAGATTTGTCAAAGATCTTGCTTATCCAAGTTGGAATTATTTGTTTATTTTCTTCATTTGTTCAAGTTATAAATTTTGAGTTATTCATTTCAAATACATATCAAATAGAGTAGCAAAATTGTTCATTTCAGTTAACCAAGAAATTACAAATAGATTAAATCATTAGAAAGCTTACTCTTTTACATTACCGGGGAAGTAGTGGGGAACAATAGATCTTATAGAGTTATGATTTGTTCTCTACCTCTGAGGTAGGGTTTAAAGGGTTTTGATTAAATTAGTTCAATTGTTTTAGATCTAGATTCACATACTTGCACAAGTAATTAACTACAACCAGCTGATTACTTGTATTTAATTTTATTTATTAGATTAGAAACATTGTTTAAAATCCCAGAAAAGATCAAAAATATTTACGTTTTCTAGATTAGTTTTCTTCCATTGTTTTGTTTAAATATACTTGAGAAAATACCAAAAACATAGTTTAAATTTCCTTTGATATTTAGTTTGCTTTATCAAGATCAATTTAATTCATTCTACATGACCATCAAAGGTCCACAACAAGAGAAAATGTCCAATTGTGATCCATTGGTCCCACAACCCAATGGGTTTGAGGTTTTGAATGACATTGATACGAGTTTACGTTGGTTAGTTTTACACTCACCTACTAGGTATTCTGAGAAGATAAAACAATTAAACACATTAAACATTGCAATTGATCAAGCCTACGATTATTAGATTACTCTTAGCAACAGGGCTTGATTACACATATAACCATACAAAGACCACAACCTCCACGAGTTCACGATTGTGATCCCTAGGTCCCATAACCCAATGGGCCTACTGACCAATTAAACATTGACACTAGTTTATGTGCACTGGTATTTAGATCATCACCACTTCCACCTGACATTATTACACAACTTTCAGTGTTGAACATAGCAGCCGATTAGGCTAAGGCTTTTTGGACTAGACCGAAAAACCTCCCATAGACCCTATGGTTCCATTATGCCTCTCATTCTCATTTCCATGACCTTGTCTAGAAATCTATATGAGGCATCTACATGTCACTCTTTACGTGTTCCATAACCAGTAGACAAAATCTCGGTAGAGCTTGATATCGACTGGAGCCTCCGAGTAGCTATTCTATCTGACCATTCCATTACACCACTTCAGGTTAGGGTGGCTTTCTTTTCCTTAGACTCATGCAGATCCCAATATTGTGTGTGGAATGGTTGCCTCTTTATCTTGTTCATCGCTACCACACACACATCCATTTCCATTCTACATCGACTATCCTAGCACGACCTCAGGAAGTCATGTGTGAAGAAGGTCATGTGTTGATTTTCTTTCATACAGTACCCTATATATGATCCACCCCACACTAAGGGTATGCACGGTCCTTTGCACATGAAAACACTTAGATAGTAATCAGCTTCTGGTGTGTAAGCGCGCTTATTACATAAAACATTGAACTAAATTTATAAAGCATAGCAAAAATTAAGGAAACCCATATAAAGAGAATGCATTAAGGAAATCTAATCTAAGTGGCAATAATGCCTTATTACAAAAACCAAGAAGACTTATTTATAGTAGGGCTTCAACCTACTCGTTGAATTAACCGGGCAACCGTGTTCCATCCAGTGCTTCTAACTAGCAAGTGCCTGAATCAAGTATATAAGTTATAACATGCAGTCCCAACCAATGCACGTTAAGCTTTCTAGGGTGGTGCAAAAATTTGAGTCATAAAGAAGAACCATCTATCAAATTTCAAGTTTCTTATCCTTAATATGTATGTCATGCCATGTTTTTTTCCGGCCTTTTATTTCTTCTAACTACATATTGTTATAGCATGCCTTTCATCTAATTGCATCAGTTTATCAATGCGCTCTTCAAGTGCTTTCTCATCTCGCAAAACCTCCTGCGTACACAATATGCAAAGATGGTTACATGAATTCCACTCATAGAATAGACTTTGCACCAAACACTAATTGAAATGGTGTGGCCTTATTCAACCTCTTGTAGGCTTTCCTGTATGACCAAAGCATAGTAAAGACTTTATCATCCCAATTTTTCCTTCCAACATCACAAATTTTATTCAAGGTATGGCTCAATATCTTTTTGAAGGCCTTAACAGTTCTTTTTTCCTGAGGGTGGTAGGGTGTTATTTTATGGTGTGCTACCATAAATTTTTCCAATAGTATTTTGATGGTCTCATTAAGAAAATGAGTACCCCTATCACTTGCCAAACTCAATAGGCACCCATACCTATTGATAATATTTTCCCACAGGAACCTTGTTGTTGTAGTTGTCATGTATTCCTTTGTAAGTGTCACTTATGTCCACCTTGTAAGATAATTTGTACAAGTTATAATATAACGTGATCCAGTCTTGCTCACGCGTGGGGAAATAGGACCTACAAATTCAATTTCTAATTTTTCAAATGGTTATGCAATATATATCGGTCTTAAATTCATTTCATATCTATGACCAGGCTTTCCAAGTGGTGTGATGACAATGGTCACGGGCCTTACAATATTATTTAAAATCCTTATACAATGTTTCCCACCACAAACTATCTAATAATATCTTGTGTGCGATGACATCCCCGTATAGTGTCCTCCTACAATATCTTCATAATATTATTCCATCATATCTTCATGCTCATGTTCAAGTACACATTAGCATAAAAATTCATCCTGACCTAGTTTGTATAAGTCTCCACTGATCAGCATATAAGGTGCGGTGTGTATAACAAGTTATTTCTTTTCCAAGGCCTTCATTCCTTCAGGCGCCACACCTTTTCGTAGAAATATCTTCTAATTCAAAGGGAACGTAGTTCAATCTAAACAACTATGCATCCAAAATTATGTCCTTAATGCTCTACATGTCGTCACCTGAATTAGTCCTTGATAAGTGATTTGGTCTAGAATTATGCTTTGCGGCTTTACCAAAACTATAAAGGAAAATTCCTAAAATAATAGTATCTAACAACATATGTGCCCTTGCAAGACAAGATTGTTCACCAAGTACTTCAATGCCAATGATCTGTATAGAAAATAAAAGGTTTTTCCAGCAAGTACTATCGAAACTTATGCAATGCTTAGATCATAGACAAGGCCTCGTGCTTTATGTAGTAGTATAATTATGTTTGGCTGGAGTTAACTTCATGCTTGCAAAAAAATAGGATGATCAACAATCCCTTCTCTAGGCTAGGCTAATACTACACCAATGGTCATGTCATAAGTGTCCACATACACATGACAAGGCTTAGTCCATAAAGGGAAGAGTAGAATAGGTTTTTTAGTAAGCCTTTCCTTCAATGTCTCCAACATGTGCTATTATGCCTCACCCCAATAGAATTTTCCTTTACTCTTCAATAATTCCTCCAAGGACATGGAAATCTTAGAATAACCTTTGATGAACTTCTTATGATATCTAGTGTACCCCAAGAATCCATTCACCTCACTTTGGCTAGTAGGTTCATCTAGGCCCAAAATAACAATCTTAGTAGGATCCACTAATAAACCTTTCTTACGGATGATGTGTCCCCTGCAAAGTCCCAAAGGGTGTAGCAAAAACACACTTTTTAATGTTTAAGGAGATGCTAAACTGCGGGAACCTCTCAAATATAAGAATTAAATTATCACAGTGATCCTTCATGAGCCCATATACTATCCAATCATCTAGATAAACCTGTAAGAACTTATGTATAAAGTCCTAGAATGCTTGTACAACAATGCACAAAAATATTGCAGGTGTATTCTTTAATCCAAAGGGCATAACCATGTATGTAAAACTTCCCCACTCAGTGGTGAAAGTTTTCTTCTCTTGATCCTCTTTAGCTATCCTTACCTGATGATATCTATAAAATCCATCAGTGAAGGAGTAGATCTCACGCCCTGTAATGCCTTCCAATATTTTTTCAAGTAAATGGTGTGGAAAAGGGATCAATTACACATACAACATTTAACTCCTGTAATCCACAAAAATTCTAATTCTTCCATATTTCTTTATATTGATAACCATAGGGCTAACCCATTTTGACTCCTCAATGGGCTCAATGATTCTAGAATTCAGCATCTTGTCAATTTATTCTTTCACCTTGATGCGCGAGGTTAGGATTCATCCTGTAAGGCCTCTTCCTAACAGGCACACACCTTCCTTTAGCTTGATTCTCATCTCACCCAAAGATTCATGTACCCCTTTCAATTCATGATAGCCCCTAGGGAATAGGTCTTGGAAGTTGTATAGCAACTCAATTATCCTAGCAACCTCAAATTCAAACCAATAATCTCCAATGATGGCCTCTTTGGGTTTAACATCCTTTCTAATTTAGACCTTCTTAGTTTTCATAGGCTCATGGTAGGTGCGTGCTTTGTCATCGTGACTTTGTCTAAGACCTTTCATGTACCGTTAATATGTTCAACATCCAAATTCTCCACTTCTTCATCATTAATGACATAGGCCATATTTCCCTTTTCTTTTTCTAGGGGCGAGTCCAAGTTGTTTTGCATCAATTTTTTCCTCTTTGAGTTACGCCCTAGGTCGACTCACCTAGTAACTCCTAAATAAGTTCCTTAACCTTTTCACTATCTCCCATATTCAAGTGCTTCATAACCTGTAACACCTCATTCACTAGAGGTTTAGTGGAAAAATAGTCAAAGGTATGAATCATACCTACAGTTAGTTCTTTTCAATTTCCAATCTCTCTATTCAACTCTACATAGACATACCATGCATGCACGTAGCCTCGCAAGGTGTAGTAGAGCTTGTGTACCCACAACAAAGGTGGTAAAGCTTCCTGCCCCTCTATCCAGAACCTCTCAAATTACTAAACATGGTGCTTTGAACAGGATCCTTACCATGAAATTCACAGATCTGAGTAGGCACATTTTTCTAGAGAAATCTAGTAGAGAAGGTGATTCTTAATTATCGCCATTCCAAAAGTTTATCCTTTTGAACCATCCACTAGTGCGTTGTTGTCCTATATAGAGTATAGACTAGTATATTACTTCTTGATCTATCCATTTAACTTTTATAGCGCATAGGAATACTTTAGGATTTCCTTCGCCAATGTACCTTAGTACCTGGTTGCTACAAAAATGCCTAACACAACATGGCTTGCTTATGCACGTAGCTACACTCCTTACTTCATGCCCAACTATTTCATAAGTTCCATGTTCCCAGTTGTCATATACAACACTTATAGTATGGCTCATGGACTGTGCATCATCACACTAGAGAAATCCTTCCTTTGATAGTTCAAGCACTTCTAGATCTCGAATGGTGTCCACATAAATTTTGTTTAAATCTTCTTCATTTAAGGGCTCTACATAAGGTGTGTCTTTTCCATCTGCCAAAGGAATGATGGTGTGTTATTCCCTATTCTCAAAATTGATGTAACCCTTATTAAAGCATGGGTTTATGTTATTTGCATAACACCAAGGGCACCCAAGTAGTTTGGGAAACTGTCGGCCTCTACAAGCGCCACAACTTCAAATTCCCCAATAAAAGTGGCCCCTTCTATAGTAATAGATGCATCCTTTAAATCCCCAAAAGGCATGGCTTTATTCCTAGTTACCATAAACAACACATTTGAAGATGGCTGCAATGGTGGTCTTCCCATCTGAATGGATGCATCCAAAGTGAATACATTAACTTCTATACCTGTGTCAATTAGAATGTTACTTAAAATCCATCCATCAACAACAACATTCAGAGTGATCTCCTTATCATAATCCAGACAATGAGGATGAAGGTTAGCATGAAAAATCTATCTTTTGCACTCAATTCCAGTATGCAAGGTGTTTCCTTTTAACTAGTTCCCCAAAAAAGGAATGATGTTCTCTTATCATAGCATCTTGCAAACCTCCTTAAAATCATAAACATACATTTAATGGATCTTAGATGCCTTCTTCCATTCTAATTTATGTGAATGTTCATTCAAACATTGTATCTCTCCCTACAGATTCCTAATCACCTCCATGGTTTCTTGATAAACCTCCTTTTGATGCATAGGGTCTAGATACTTTGCATGTAGTACCTCCTTTGTAATGAAAGGATTTTCCTTTGGAACATCTCTGGTGCATGCACCCTCAATGCATGTAGTGATCTTCATAGGTGTCAACTCAGGATCTGGTGCTAACTTATGCATCCACTAATCTTCCACTGCGTGTGTTGTACTCTAACCATCCCTGCACCCTTATCCTGCTTGTACTTTTTACTCAGGTGTTCATACAAGTCTGGGCATTCCTCATAGTTATGGTTCTTCCCGCAGAAAGCATAGATAATTTCCTGGTGACATACATAACAATTTCACCATGATTCATACATGCACATAATCCAAAGTAGAATAACTTTATTACAAAAGTGATGATACCAAACTGTGAAAAATAATACATATTTATAGGGGTGGGAATTTCCTTTCACTACCCATGCGCCTTCAAAAATAGGCTACATGCTAATAATAGTCATGGGCCCTTACATGATAAATACAAGAGCATTTAAGCTCATTATTAATAGATTATCTAATAATAAAACAACAATATAATCATATTGATTACTCAAAACTTTACATAACACTTGATCTTCTACTCGTCCAACATAGCCTTTGCATGTTTTTCAAGTCTCCTACAAAATGTGCATTGCACTCCATGTATATAATTAGTCTCAATCTGAAAAATGGCTAAGTCATGATACCTTCGTAAGCGCGCCATGTTTCAATATAGTTCTACACGTGTTCATGCACCCTATGATTGCATGCCTAATGCTTCCATGCCTTCATAATTAAGTTGTATTCCATCATCTAAACACATATAAATAAAAATCTATGTGACCATAATAAAGGACAAAGCACTAAGCATTAGCTACCACCACCTAAGGTTACATCTAAGAGAATTCTAAGAGCATCCAAACATCCATCTAGCTCCACACAAGGGAAGAGGGACTGTTACTTCTACATACCTACATAGGAGGGGAAGTTCATTCTTTCATACACACATCTATCTAAATATTTTACTTCTAGTTATTTCTTCCTATCAAGTGTGACATGCACAAGATCCACCTAGGGCATGATTTTGACATACACACACACATAGAACTACATTGGGTATGAGATGTAGTGTAGAACTCGGTCATAATTTTAATTTTTCAATAGTGAAGGATAGTTTGAACCCTCATTTTACATCTTTATTTTGTAATACTTGATGTGGTTTGGGGTTTTATAGGTTCTTATTTATTACATGTTTTAGGTAAACAATAGTGAAGTCCATCGAAGTAAAGGCAATCAAAGGAAAAAAAGAGTGAACATCTTACGACGACCTGCAAAATTGGGTTTCGTAGCTTTAGAGTAGTCACGAGGCACCCATAATAGGTCTACGGTGCACCATGTGCCCCTAACCCTACATAAGTGCCCTGGTCTTGGCATTCCCAACACTCCTACAAATTTATGGGTCTCATTGCAACACTCGAGTTCTTGTTCCAATAGTTTTCTAGCTCGGCATACCTTCAAGATTATTGTGAATCAGTTGATTCTTTCTCTCTCCATTTGCAACTAGGGTTTTAAATTTAAATTTCTTATTTTATTGGATCAAATATGTACTTAATTTTTCATATCATTACGCTGTTACATATTTAGATTTAGGCATCTATTTATTCAATATTTGCTTGATCATTTGGTGAACCCGATCATTCAAACCCTACCTTTTGAGTATGTTTTCATCTTCTCAAGTCATGGATCAATCTTCTTATCCTTCTTTCTCTCCAACTAAAGTTTCTAGTATGGTTACTACTTGTTGTTGATTTCATGCAAGTTTGTACTCAACATCCTCCTCACTTTATTACGCCTAGGGCTGATCCAACTATCAATGTAGTCACCACTTGCCGCACTCAACCTCCTATGACTCATCACATTTCCATCCCACCTCCAATTGCTTCTACAACTCCTCCTACTACTTTTAAAGGATATAATATTATCAAGAAACTTAATAATATGTTGGATAAAATATATCTCTATGACTTATTGTGCAATGCGCTTTGATTCGTCATACTCTAGAGGCCTCTCTTTGTACTATTCACATTGAAAGCACTAAATCTTCAAAGTGGCCTTCACACACCTCATTAAGTCCCTCAAAAATATACCATGTGTTATATCATTTAGTGATGAGGATATATCGCCATTTGTTATTGACAATCAGTGTGTGCCTCTACTTATTACAACTATCATTGGCACCGTTTGTATCAAATGTGTGCTCATCAACCATGGATTTGTTGTTAATTTATGTGCCCATTCCTTCTTCAAACAAATTAGCATTATAGATAATATAATTTCTAAGAGTTCCACCCTCATTCATGGGTATGATTCAACTACTCGGACATGTTTAGGCACTATCACATTACCTATACAAGTCAGGCCTAAAATTGTCCCTATTGAATTCTTCATTATTGATGCCTCATTTTAGTTCAATATTTTGCTAGGTAGACCCTGGATTCATGCAATGCACATGGTCCCATCCATTATTCATTGATGCATAAAATTCTTACATGATGGATATGAGCATACCATTGTTACAAACCCTAATCCATTTAAGTTTTGTCGCATAGACCCGGCATTACTATGTCTATCCCTCCATCGTAGCCTATTCCATAGTGCAATATTAACACATATGATATCATAAAATCTAGTTCTCCACCACCTTCTTCCACCACTCTAAGCACTATGTCTATTTCTACTCATACTATTGCTATCATTTCACCCACTGTGTCTACTCTAGTCAGTATTACTACTCCACTCATTAAGGATCCTCTCGTTCCTACATCTAGAATACCTCCTACCAACATCCTTGATACTTCTATCCAACATGAAAATTTCAGAACTAAGGATCTTAATGATGAGGTTGATACCATTGAACTCGCTGATGATAAATTTAAGTTCACTCCTATTGAGGTAGATTATTCATATTTCAATGAATACTTGCATTGTTGTTGGACATGGTGAATATCAATTCAAAAAATTCCCTCCTACTAATGTTATGGTACTTTATCAGGGGTCTATCCATACCCTAGACATCATTTCACCTTCTTCACAATCTCAAGAGCAATCTGTATCTATGATTCCTCCTTTCACATGCATGTTTTTCATGAATAACTCTTATTAACATAATATTCCATTTGATCTTACTTTCTCTGACACCTTGTATTCACACACTGATGGCTTAACTTGGCTTGGTTTCACATTCGATGATCTATTACCGCCGCCTCATTCACCCCATCTCTATCATGGATATGTTAGTATTATGGCTTCCCATGGTCTTCATATCTTATATCTCATAGTCTTCGTTACACGTGCTCCTCGCACTTCTCCCTTAACACTTGGGGAGTCTTGGCTTGATTTAGATTAGGGGCACTTAAGACCCTAATCATACTAATTTCACATTTCCTATGCCCTTTAGCTATGTTTCTATCTGCAATGATTCCTTTCTTGGATATTCATTAAATATAACTTGTTGGTATGTACACCAACACCTTTCACTGATGAATAATGCACAATGGGCATGTATAATCTATGCCATAATGGCTCTCTATGGGATCAACCACATACTATAGCTTACCAAGTCTCAAATGCATCACCTTTCAGTTTTGACCATGATAATGATGAGCTCTAGATGATGTTACTCAATCCTACTTATAACCATACACTTGGAGGGTCATTATGATTATTCTTCAACCCTCTAGCATTATCACATGTCTTGCAGTTCTACTTGTTCACTCTACACTCCACATCTAGTCTTTCACTTGCTTCATACACATCTTGATACACTTTTTTATCATCATTACACTATGATTCATTCTCATGCTATGGTTCACACTTAACTATTGAAGGCATGCTATACATATGAGCCTCACACACTACACAATTCACACATCATGCATTCATGACATCTCTTTTCATGCAGCTCCTATTATGCATCATACACACTACACACTCTACGCATTCACGATGTGTCTTTCTTGCATCTACTTCTACATGCTACATTCATTACCCTATGATAAAATCTAGTTCCATGGTTCATACTTGGTTGTTGAGGGTCTCAATATAAAATTAACCTCACCCCATCACTCACACTCTATGCTCTATGCTTTGACGATCACATATTTCTAGGTACATAAGTCAAACCATTTCGATGATGTGTGCTTGCTCTACAATTCATCCTTGACTATTGAGGTGTCTTTTATCAATGAAACTCATCTCATCCATACACTTCCACTCGAGGGTCACGCTTCTCCTATCACATTCACTCTGCATTCCATTCCATATCATCTACCGCATGTTGCATATCTTGGTCGCATTTACTCTTTCTTTCTTATGCTTATATGTACACTTTTTACACATGTTAGATAGATACATTGTATGTCATTATCTCTTTTTATATACACATGTGTGTTCACTTTCCTTCTAGTTATGATCATAGAATCTCTACATATCGATACAAGTAGATCGGATGCTTGGCACGGTGACTATTACCAATCCCGTAGTGGCTCTTGGGGGCATCCACTTTCATACATTATAGGTGTTATTGTTTCATAAAAAATTACTTTATCGGATTATACACACTTTGACATACATTTTATCTTTCTAACATGCTAACAGGTGCTTCATGTGCATCATTTATTTACAAGTATATTTCCTTCCATGGTTGTTTGTTAATTTTTTTGTCATTATATGTCATTGTTTGTGGGCTTAGCCCTTTTTCTTGTGTGCATATTGTCTATTTATGGCCACTTCAGCATCATTTATCTTGCGACATTATAAGTGATGTCCCACATTTGCAACCCACTTTTCATGTTCTAAATTGTCTTTTTGTGTATTATCTTCTTGTTTACTTGTTTACATATTGTATTTTATTTGTGTATTTTCTTTGTTTACACTAACACTTGTTTTCATATCCATCTTGCTTGTGTGTTCCTTAGTTTCTACCAAGCACATTCCCTCCCCCTATAGGAAATTAGTTACAATTCAACATTCGGTCCTCCTTTGGGCTGCATACTCCTTGTGACATCACATGCAACCCAAATGACGGGGCATCTATCGGGTGAATAATCCACACCATTCGGTAGTCTATAGTCATTATTTAGTATAGTTCACACATAGTCAACACAGTCTTCAATCTCAACAACAACCCAAAACCTAACTTGGGTCCTCGGCATAGCATAGTCACCAGCTCCTAGCATTAGACAGTAGCAGCACTGGGTGCCCCTGACCCTTCTTGAACACTGTTACTAGGGGCAATAACATAGATTTTCTCGATTCGAGTTTAGTTTTTGACAGTTTACACAACATCTTTTATAGAGCACACAGTCCTTAAGCACTTTACATGTATGCATTACACCTTCTTTTCTACTTTCATGTTGGATTGAAACGGATTAGATTTTTATACACCATATGCATTGGTGTTCTACACTTAGACAAGAAATAAAAGTTTGAATAATAACACTATAAATTTCTACCTACACTTCTTCTACACTAGCGTGAGGTCACTAAAAAGACTCGCATTCGGCCTAGCTAGCATGAGATTGCCCAAAAAACTCGCATTCAGTGAAGCGGCGTGAGATCCCCCAAAAAAATTGTTCTTCTATAATATCTTCAAGATCCTTTCTATCTCTTTTCACTTATCAAGGATCAGATGCACATGTTCATTTTTACATTTTTACATGCTTTTACACATGTTTTACACATTTTGATCATATATGCATATTTGACTACTTGTTCATTCTTCTCTTTTGTAGTTTCATCCTCATGGGAAGCAGTAGTCACATCATCAAACATCAATCAACATCAACAAAGGTACAATGAGACATCTACACATACGCTCTCGTCGTAGGGTCGTCGTTACCATTTTTGCTTCCTCTTATCTAGCTTCCACACTTCACATTTTCATCACTCCATGCTTTTTCTTCTCTCTTGGCACATTTTTCTCCATCAATCTACATGGTTATCGGTACACATATGTTATCTACTTTATGTTGTCAAGAATTCACTCAACAACATAAAGTGAGGGAAAATGTAGACACTAAATCACGTGTAGACATCTAAAATCTTCCTACGTAGTTTTACTACTAAAATTGTACTAATTAACCTCTTTTTATTCATTTCCTTCATAACTAGTGATTTCACACTAAGTACCTAACGTTCCCATCTATTTCGGTCAATTAACTACACTTCATTAATTAACTAGCCTTTACTTTATTACGGATTCCAATTAGCAACACTTCGTTAATTATAATCTGCTCTAATCAAATAATTAACTACTATTAGTTAATTAAACCTTTTTAACCTAGTATTTAATTAATAAACCCTCTTATTAATTAAATCCCCTTTAAATCATCCAAATCCTACCTATTTTCCTCTAAATCACCTCCAAATAGCTTTCTAAGCTTATTATAGCCTATTAATTAATCCTAGTTGATTAATTAAATCATCTCCAACTCCCATGAATTGTTAATTACTAATCACTTCTTTTAATCATGTTTATCTCTTCTAATTCTACTTTATCTTTTGTCCCACATTCACTAGGATTGTAGCTTCTCCCAAATTAGAAAGCTATATATACAACCTAGTATCCTCCCTTCACACCACACCACACTTTTGATAGTGATTACTATAGGCATATGATAAGGGAATTCTCCATTGTTGAATAGATCCTTTGTCCATGCATCCATTCTTCAAGTAGTAAAGGAAGATCCAAACATGGCCATTAAGCCATTTTAGTGATATTCTTTCCTCATTTTGAGATACCAACCCATTTATTTCTTATGATCTAGATAGGTTCATGTTAGATAACAATCATACATTACAAAGCACATCCAATTTCAAAGGGATGGCTTAGCATTTTATGTTTTATTCATGTTGGATGCATTAGATTAGCTATTTCTTTAAGTTTTATCATGATGTTTATATTAGATTAGCTATTTTAGTGGAACTACTTGGTGTTAGTTTCATTTAATTAGCTCAACTTATTTTGATATGCATACATTTGGCACACCCGGTGGGACTTACTCCATTGTCTCATGCATTTATTTCAAGTTTTTGTAGTTTAGTTTCATTTTTGCTTACTAACCCTCTTTTATGCATTTTTAGATAAATCTTGTTTTTCTTAACTTGTTTTGTTAAGTTTGCATGATTTTTTTATTCTTTACTGACTATAAGGGAGGTGAGGTGCTGCCAAAATTGAAGCAAATTGGAAAATATTTGAGCTTTTGACATTCCTTTTGTCAAATCCCATGTGTTTAAGTTATATAGGAAATTTGTGTTTTTGTCAAAGGTTTGTGTTACTATTAACAGCCTACATTATCGTCTCTCGGCCTACGTTAATGTTATATGGAAATTATCCCCTCCGTATATCTCACACACTACTATTGAACCACCTTGAATTTTTTTTTGAACTAGGTTTGCATCTTTGTGAAAACCCGGCGTTAACATTGATTTGTTTCTCTTCTTTTTGCGTAGAGAACTACCTTACGTTTTTGTCAAAACCCTTGTGTTTTTGTTAAAATCCCTGCATTTTTGTCAAAACCCTTGTGTTACTATTCATAAGATTGCAATATTTTTGAATGTCATGCGTTACCATTAAAATTCTTACGCTAGCATTCTGTAAAATTTTGGCTCAGATTTCAAGAAATTCTATAATCTTATTTTATGTTTTTGTCATTTTCAAATCTTTTTCGACTTTTATTTATAGGTTTTTGATTTAAATCAAGTTTCAAACATGTCTAATACTTTGATGAATGTTATTCTTCCATGCTTTACTTGAGTTAGGCTAAATTTTTGTGTATGCTCTTCTCTTACACCTTTGGGTGATCTTGAGAATCAAAAGTAGCTTTAGTCTTCTTTTTCCAACATTTGGATTAATTTGAGCATTTCATCTTTCATTTTTTTTTCATAAGGGAATGAACCTTTTACAAATAATTTTTATGGTTCTTTGATTTAAAGTTTTTCATTACTATATAGTTGGGTTAATTGTTGTGTATGCTCTTTTCTTGCGTCTTTGGATGATCTTGAGAATCAAAAACAACCTTTGATCCTCTTTTAAATGTTATAAGTTTCTTAGAAAACTACTAACCTTTGAGTGAAAACTTATACACTTTTCAAATAATCAAGGATCTAAACAAATACTAAATACAATTTGTTGCAGTTACCAATGGTGTATTAAACCTCATTTTTAATTCAAGATAAAAAAACACGCCATTTATTCAAAGCAGTCATTCGCAGGTTTGGTTAAGGGTTAAAACCCGTACACTTTAAACTGTGGGAAGTATCTTGGCATAATCCATAAAACACATTATGAATATTACCACAAGAACCCCAAAGTAGTCCACACCTTGAGGGAACTGGTGGATGAAACGGGAAGTGTCCCACTACCTACTTGACTCGAACAAAATCCTATGAGTAAAAGCTTCAAGTTACCCATATGAGGCCTCTATCATCAATTTTATTATGGGGTAATGGCCCATTGTTTAGGATTTATTCTAGAAATGTGTAGCTCTCTTAAGTAAGAAGTGGTGAGTTTGTGAAAAAAGTCTAGGAAACCATTTGGCATTGGGGCCAACTTGACTTTATCCATCGTGTTCTAAAGATATCTCACAAAGAAACGAATTTTTTGGATTCAAAACCTTTTCATTCGAACAAGGGGAGAGGTCATTAAAGTTGGTGCCCCATGAAATTCAACACGAAATTTACTACTTGAAACTTTGACCTAGTTTCTACCATGTTATAAGGCAAGCGAAACTACGCCAAAGTTAAGCCAAGTATTTTTCATCACCACTTGATCTATCTCCTTTTTCTCTTATTGACATTTTGGGTCAAAATAAGAGCAACATATGTGGAACTCGCCACTTTTGTATTCACTTACATGACCATGTTGCGGAAGGAATGATAAGTGTTGAAAGTGTGTTGGTACGTCCTCATGTTTTGGTAAACCTTGTCTTGATACCCATATCGAGATATCTCATTATAGTTAGGTGATCCTACCTTGATTTTCCTTTGATTCATTACATTTTTTGCATTATAAAAATACATTTATGATACTTACATCTTGTTTTCCCAAACTTGATATAAGTGTCTTGATTTTCTTGTTACACTACTCGTATTGTATTGATTCATTGATATACTTGGACCTAGTTTTTGATTCAAACATTTCCTTAAGTCTTGGAAGGTGTTGTCATTACGTTGTTCACATTGTGTCAATCCTATTTTGATACTAACATCTTGTTTTTTTTGAAAACTTGATTAAAAGTATCCAAGTAGTATTATTACTGCTGCCAACATTTATAACCTCCATTTCCAACACTTAGACTTTGTTTATATTAAACCAAGTTTAGGGTATATATAATTTGCATTTTTACTTTGGACACATCACGTCAACCCCTTTTTAGTATTTACATCTTGTTTATCCAAAACTTGATTTAAATACTAAAATTGTGTTTTCATCTTGTCAGTAATAATCTTTGAGATAAGTTTTAAGACATAGGGAGTAGTCTCTTTCACAATTTATCCTGGGTTCAATATTTTGCTACATATTATTTCCTTCAGGTATTCTTCTATCATGCATTTGGTTGTATATTCTATATCCCTTTGGGACATTATTTGTAGCATATTAGGACATTCTTTAGGGAATTATTTATGATATTCTTTTGCAACATTCCTTGTGACATTTGTAGTTGCCATGCTACTTGATTTTTCCTAGGTTCATTATAGTCCTTGTACACATTTTTCAAACCTTAGGAAAAAACATTTCCTATCAAGAAACTCTTGAGATAATTTGAAAATTGGAAAATTTTCCTTTGTAGTATTGTTGTGTTGCTAAATTTTCATCAACCATTTTGACATTTACACTTGTAACTTGTTTTACAAACCTTGTTGATTTGTCAAAATTATGTCATCACGATGTCTATTTTCCTTAGATTCCCTTCAGAAAATCACACAAGCATCTCCATACTTACAAAATGTCTAGTTGGTTACCGTTATTCTACTCCCGAATCAATGTGGAACTTCCTTCCATTTGAAGGATTTCAATCATACAATCTAGGACTAGGCATTTGGTCCCAACAATGCCAACCATGACTAACTATTGCATGGTTCCTCACACTTACGACAATAGGGAACCTAGGTTTAGGCATTCACATCAAAATACACCTATCACGACTAAACCTCGATTGGTTATTCACACTAGAGAACCCGTTTGGTTACCCCTTTCACCTCATAATCGGTGGTATGATTATGATGATTCCAATCCATGTTATTCTTCTGATTCCCCTTAGTCTCCTAATTATTCTAATCCAAAATATTATTTGGATTCCCCTCAATCTCCTAAGCCTCATCGATCAACTTTCTTCTAAGGAATAATCAGTCACCTAAATGATGTTTTCCTCCTCTAAGGACTTATGTCACCAAAAATTACCCCCATGAAACATGTAATTAAACTCTTGAGTCACAGTCCTCCCTTTCTTTGCATGTTCCACTTTATCAGTCACCTTAATGACCTCTTCCTCCATTGAAGATCTCATACGACTCAAATTTCCTCCAATCAAATGTCTAATTGGACTATTGAGTTGCAGTCCTTCCTTTCTTCACAATACCCACTTTATTAGTGGCCTCAAAGACCTCTTCCTCTCTGTCAAAGATCTATAGGACTCAAAATTCCTCTAATCAATCATCCAAGTTGACCCCTGCATCTTAATCTACTAACTTTCTATGTGATCATATTTGTCTACATGACATATGTCATCTTCTAGAAAAACCAATAACAACCTATTCGAAATCCACATCTTCTTCCACTTGTGAGACATCCAAATAAAAATCTACTTCGTCTCTCAATTCATCTTCTATCAATCAAAATCTAATCCCTCTTTGGCCCTTTATCCCTTTCAAATATATCTTAACACATCCTTATCAATCTTCTAAAGCTTCAACACTTGTTGGACCTCTTTATTCCAATAAACCTTCTATCATTGACCAACAACGACCCATACCGATCGATTTCTTTCATAATTAAGAAGAAATCAAATAATTCTTGGGTTGTACAATGAAATTCCTCTAGGAGATAATGATCAAGGATTCTCTTTTAAACTTGATACGTTTGCATATTTTCGAGAAAAGGTTGATTCTTTTTGCTAGAAAACATAGGAAGATCCTAAGATCATCAAACTTGATCCTCCTCTTGTTCTTCCATCTTCTTCTCATTCCCCATTACATGGTGAAAATCCTAGTTCTATCATTGATCCCTAGACTATATTTTCATCACCCAACCATTTTTACATATCACAATCTTTCCTTGGGTCACCTCCTAGTATCCCATCATCTTCTTCTATATGTGGGCCACCTCCTAGTAGCCCTTCATCTTCTATTTGTGGGTCACCTCTGGGTAGCCCATTATCCTTTATTTTTGGGTCACATCTAAGTAGCCCCTTATCTTCTATACTTGGGCCATGTCATAGTAGCCCTCCATATTCTATTTATGGTACATCCATGTATCCCATCATCTTCCATCTATGGGACACCTCTTGGTAGCCCATTTTATTCTATACTTGGGGAAAATCATAGTATCCCTTCATCCTATATTTTTTTATCACCTCGGGTAGCCAATTCTCTTCCATCCTTGGGCCACATCCTAGTATCCATTCATCTTGTTTATGGCTCATATCCGGTAGCCCATCCTCATCAATCCTTAGATCATATCATCTTTTTCCATCATATCATCCTTCTATCAAAAAATGTAGCAAGCCCACCATCGTTCATAATATTCCTATCATCAATCCGAACTTCCACTTTCTTCTCCCGAGTTCTGGATTAGACAAATCATGCATTAGTTGGTATAAAATATAAACAGTTTGTTCATCAAGTTAAGATAAAAAATATGAAGATCTCTAAATCTCCCATTAAATCTAACACCCACAAATCTACAAATCAATTGTGATTCAAGAATGCACCCCAACGTAACCATCAAGTATGGAAAAAGTGCAAATCTATGGATAGGGAACTCAATATCCACATACAAAATCCATGTTGAAAGATAATTCATAGTCACTTATCAAATATGAGCTCACCACGGTCATCGAGATTGGAGATAATATCACTCTTGATAAGAAAAAACTCATAGTCTCCCTTATAAAATAAATCAAAAACATTGTTGTTGGATCCTATCATGCAGAGTGACATTGTTGGTCCCAACTTCATAAAAACTAAAAATCAAAACAAATTCAAAAAATACAAAAATACAAAAAAAAAAGAAAACATTAAAACATTACAAAAAAAAAAAAGGTACAAAGATCAAACATTGCAATCAGGTATTGCATACACATGGATGTTATTTCTTCCCTTTCTTTCCATTCCTTTGCAATTCATCCACCATTTTCATCCCTTCAGTGATATTTTTGTTAGTCTATTCATGCTCATTTTGTGATATTTATCTCTATAGTATCTTTTATAGCTTAGTAAATTAAAGAACGATTGGCCCCTTAGAGATCCTATCACTATCTACATCTAATAAACTTGTTGCGAAGAACCTTTGGGTGTATTTTTGACACTAGCTAATGTCATCATTGCAATCACTTCCACATCCTTCCATCAAGCCATCAATGGTTCTTAACCCCTTACCAAAACAATCGAAAGAGATGAAACAATTTTAAGAAAGCAATAAATCAATCAAAATGTCGAAAATCAAAAGAAAAGCAATATATAACTCTCTCTTAGGGTATTTCCAATATCTCTATCGGGGTTATGGACGTCTGCTTGGTAGTAAAGAAATGTTGTGAATAGAATAAAATACATCTCTGTCATGGCTATGGATGTCTGGGTGGCAGCGGAGAAATGTACGGCTCTCTTTCCACCCTCCATGCACAAATCAACTTTCCAAAATTAATTAGTCTTACACATTGGCTAGTTTGTCTTCACTTATTGCCTATCAAATCTTCACTTCAAGAGGTAATTAATTTCTACATGCACATATTGTATATCGATGAGAAAAAAATATTAGTATGCTTACCAAGTGTTGTTTAGACCTTATTCATACTCTTGTTTTAGTCTGTATCTTATCTCATGATTTGTGCTTTGGGCTAATCACCTTTTCATTACGAGTCTTATAGCTATATTTTCCATATACTTACATGGCATTCACGTTTTTCTTCTTCTTCATTAAGGACATCCATGTGTATAATATTTTTTTTACCATGTTTGAGAGAACTTGTTTCAATAAAAGCTTGTCCTTTTTTCTCTCTTATGTTTCTTGGCCACCTTTCACTTTGGGACATGCTCGCTCCTTCATATATATTTATTGGCTTTATTTCATCATCACGTTGAACCTATCCGTCTTGGCCTTGATCCATTATCTTCTTCTTATATATACGTGTAGGATTCGCCCTTGTAAATTCTCACCTCTCACTAGGGGAATCCTTGCATATTCATTTTCTTGTACATAGCTTCAAAAAAACCCTAAAGATTGGTAAAATTTCCAAAATCCAAACATTACTAAAATTTTCAAAAATCTGAAAATTGGTAAACACAACATTTCAAAAACCAAATATTTCATAGAACACAACATCATCAAATAGTGAAAGTTACCCCTACAAAACATCTTTCTTGTGTTCTTTCCTTTTCTTGTGCGTGATATGTGGATCATTTTGATCTTCCCTCACTATCAAAGCTAGTTTTTTTGATATGTCTATCTTCCTCGCACAAGTATTTGTTTTGGGTAGTTTCATAGTGCATAGTTGTTTTTCATAAGACTTCTACATCCTCCATTTATTCACCTCACATGCATCCTTGCTCTAGGTGCCATTTTTAACCCTTATCGTTATGTTGGCGAGAAAATTTATTAGGGACAAATTGGTGGTTATCTTACCAAATCTCTAGGAGTCTAAGTCCCTCTACTTAACCGATCTTTCTACTACCATACGTGCATACGCGAGTAAATTGTGAGTTTTATTCTAGTGGTGTTTCAATCGGGATCTAACAGGGGCACTCCACTAACCCTACGAAAATGCTTGCAGGTACCTACGAGGGAATAATTTTCTACGAAGGTGAGAAAGGGGAGTGAGAATATTTAGAAAGGAGAAACTAATGTTGCAAGTAGAAATGAAGAGACTTGCACACACTAGCCAAAAGTTTCATTACATGCACTTGTATTTCAAAAGAAAACAAATCTACAAAATAGCAACAAGACTAAATAGAGATTAATGAAAACAAATTACCAATAAACTCCTCAATTAAAGAGGCTAAAATTCCTTCTTCCTTTATTGAAGCTCAAGCGGAATTTATACATATAATGGGAAGTAGAAGACATTTTTAGTAGGGGAAATGGAAGAAACTTTCTATCTCTTACTCTCTTCACAAGGATATCTCTCTCATGAATTCACAAAAAATAGCTCCAGCATCTAAGAATATTCAAAAGATAAAATTAAGAAGACCTTCAAATGAGCTTGCTACAGTTTATAGAAGAGGAGGCAACTCTTCATCTTCCCAGTGACTTTTCGAATACCTTAATATGACTTAAGACTGTTCATATTCAAGTTTAAATATTTAAGTCCCTTTTATAATAGCAAGGTGACTTAAAGTTACATTATATTTATAAAGTCACTTAATTCATATTAAAAAGTGCAATTCTCAACGCAAAAACATAACATTAAGGAGAGAGAGTGTTGTATGAGAAGAGAAGAGAGAGAGAGAGAAGAAGAAGAAGAAGAATTATGTTGAAGGATGAGTTATTGTGGTGGACTTGGCTCCACTCTTTGACTACTCTCCACTTCATGATCCCGAGGAGGCTTCTATCTTTCCAAGCTCTTGTTTGAAACGGGCCACTCTTTGGTTCTACTTTGTTGGCATGAGGTATGAAAACACAGCTCAAGGTTTCAGTCCATCCATCAGTCACACCATTGATGTCCTTGCACTTCCTGAACCATGATGAATGCTTTTTTGCGATAAGTGCAATGGAGGCTCAGATCTCTAAGAAGAATTTGAGAGTATCCTTAGTGAAGGACAATGGGTTTCCCACCCCTTTCTTGACATATTCCTTAAAAGGGTCGATCACTTCATCAGCAGTTATGTGTTCGCTCATTGCAGGTACTCCAAGTTTCGAACTTTCCGATTTATACTATCCTGTAACTTGTATGTTTTTTCTTCTTTCTCCTCTAGCTCTATGAAGGCTTGATTGATTTCTTCAAATCTGATTGCCAAGGCCCTCGCCCATACATGTGTCAAGTCTTCTGTAGGAGTTTCAAAACCTTCTTATCGATCAACTCCACGATGGTGGGTGTTGCTCATCTCGCTCCTCTTTGGTCCTAGAGGTTCCCAGTAATCTCTTTCTTTCTCCACATCCTCTTTGAGTGCTCTCAATCTGTTGGCCATTATGCACATGTACGTAAAGAGCTTGACTACCTCTTAGATTGTTGACTTCTCTTTTCGGAGAGTGAGTCGATCCATTCATTTTTCTCGCCCCTACATCATGAGCTCGTGCGTTCTTTTGATGGATTACGGATCGAAGCTATTGATGGGTACAACTTTCTCTATAGGAATTGGTATAGTGCTTGTTTCCACCAGGTGTTGCACATAATATGAAAGGATTCATACTTGTTCCTCTAGTACCTCAATATTCTCTTTATATTATTTATTCCTTGCCACCATGCAAGTGAAAGATTATTGATATTTGTACAAATCTTCCTCACGATTAGCTGGTCCCAATTGGATCATGCTCATCTCGTAGTCGGCTAGTGTCATCTCATCCATTGGCTTAATTAATTTTCTCTAAGCTAATTTGATGTCTTGATTACCTATTTCCCCCACCGTAGAATTGTGAGGCCATTTTTGTGCTATTTCTTGACTTTTTTATTTATCCAACGAGACAATCGTTGATAGATCGGGGGCTGCTACTTGTTGCACAGTGCGAGTGTTGAGGATGACCATTTCCCACATCCATGGAAACATCTCACCGGATTCAGGCTCAATGATGAGTGCATCAACCATTCTTTGTTCTAGTGGAGGAGGAAAGTCATGAATGAGAGGGGAGTTGGTGTCAAAAATAGGAAAGACCTCTCGTAGTGGTTTAAAGACTAGATCGTGAGTCATATAGTTCTCGTTCGCATGTGCATCTACTACTAGATTTTCTATTTACATTACTGAGATCATGTCTTCCTCCTATAGCGACACCAATGAAACTTCTTAAATAATTTTCTTGGGTGTCTTCTTGTGGGAGAAGTTTCCAATTCCATGGCCTTCCTTTTTGAACTTTCTCCAGAGTGTTTAGAGCTGGAAGTCACCTCTACCACTTTTGAAGATGAATGATGTGAAGCTTGCTTCTGGCTTGGAGAAATTCCTCGTGACCGAATGATCATAGTCCTCTTCTTCTTAAACCAATTCCTCATTCTTCTCACCATGTTTTCATTCCACTCTAATATATCTCCTGATTCATGAACATGCCAGTTGATTTGGGGCATTGGGGACATCTTGACTATTGTGTACTCAGGATCATACATCTTTGTCCCATCATCATGCAAGATGTCTTCATACCAAGAGAAATTGAATTTCTTCATCTCATTGATTTCCATCCTCATGTGGTCCTTTTCACATACTTCAAACTCATCAATACAGTTGGCCTAGTATTCTTCTACTTGTGGCTTATGTTGCAATTTTGGGACATAGAACAATTTGGGCTCTTCTCGAATGTCAAAGTTGGGCTTGGCGATGTAGGAATGCAAAGTCAAATGTACGAAAGTGGCCTCTAGGTGAGATGCATCATTTGATATTTTACACGTGAACTCCCCTAGAGATATGGGGAATGAAATCAATTTCTTTCTCCTACTTCTAAGCTTGTTATAAACTTAAGTGGTCTGCCTACAGAGCTTGAACAATACAATCTGGTCACTGAGGTACTTAGGTAGTTTCAGAAGAGCTTGGTTGAATCTAGTGACTCGTATTTAGCATAATGTTGAGAATTGTATGAAGTATGAGCCGTATTCCTTAATCAGGGATGCCACTTTTGGTGACATCCTAGCTTTAAGATCCCTTCTAAGCTTTGGACCATGTACATAGTGAATGCATTGTTCATGTGAGAGAAATGCATGTTGCTCTCTTCCATTACCAACTATGGAAGTTTCTCGAATGCAGGTACCTTGGTAGCAATGTTCTGCATGAGAGCCAATCCTTTGAATGATCTCAATCTTGCAAGGAGATATACTAGGTAAGAATTCATGTGGAACTTCTTTGTCGTGGGAACTTGGAGCAGTTGTAGATGGAGATTTTCACTGATGATCTACCCCCAGTTAATTCTTTTCCTTCATTATGTAAGTGTCAAGATGAAAAGGCCCATCCAGTCTTGGAAGTCTCTCATGCTTGCTTTACCCATAACTCTACTGAGGAGAGTGATGACATCAGCATACCCTTCTCGAACTCACACCTTGGAAGTTTTTGGGCATCCTAGAGAGCTTTCTTCTGTTTTCAACCATGAGCCAGAGCGCTACTCCTTAGACATATGTATCCATTGTTTCCCAATTGTGCACGGACTTTGTCCTTTGATATGACGACCATGTTGGGGGATGTCGGTATCTACTGAGAGAGAGTGAACTAGTCCTATTGCGATGACTACCATCGTTGTACCATTTTCAGCTCGAATGGTTCATGTCTCAATCTCATAGTGGAAAGAGAAATCTAGGACTAACTCGAGACTTTGCACAACTACTGGGTGTCCTATAGTAGTGAACAAGACACTTGTGAATATCTGGTCTTCAATCCTCCTTCAGTCCTTAGAGGCCATGCAAGTCTTAAGATCGTTTAGGTCCATGTACAAGACATCGTTGTCTTCCACATCATACTCGCAGGCGAAGGGTTATGTCGGCTTCTGACCCGTCCACTTCAGCTTCATGTCTCCCTTAGAAAAAGCAACTTACTATTTTTAGTAAGTGTGAAAAATCAAGTCCCCGATCTTCAATTGGATGTTGTGGCTTAGTTTTCCTCTTTCTCCCTGCATTCCTCGTTCCTTCTAGATCAACTTTCTATTTTTAGCAGGTACTCGAGGGCCCACTTACTATTTTTAGTAAGTGTCAAAAATGTTCGTTCTGGTGAATTCTTGGTTGTAGTGCACCTCCAATGTCTTTGTCTCCTTTGCAGGTTCTTCTATCGATGACTTTCCCAAAATAGTAGTTCATATGTAGTAGACCTACTATTTTTAGAAAGTTATCTTCTGGGATTCAGATTGACATGGAATGAAGTTTTTGATATGGATTTTTTTCCCAATATCACCCCTCTAAAATTTCGGGCCCACCCACTTAATAGTCCAGGAGATTTTAAAGTTTTAATTTTCAAACTGGCAAAGTGCTTCTAGATGCGGTAGCCATTAATGGACCTCAAAATTACAGGTCTTGTTTTCTCCTCCATTTTTGAATAAAATTATAATTTTGATGTGCTTTTTTTTCTTCACGGTGCTTCACGTGTGATGTTACTTCAAATCGATAAGCTGGTTTGACAGAAATCCCACTTCTTTCTTTGTTAAGCCGTAGAAGGAGATTTCTTCATTGTGAATTCCTTGTTGCACGAGAGGAGAGTTTGAGGTTATGTTTTTCATGGTCTTGGAAAGAGGAACAAACAACAAAAAATGGTTCGTTGATTCATACCTTTGGTGTGGAAGATTTGTTGATTTCCATTTTTGGTCTATGGATATTTTACCATTCTCTTCTTCATTGTTCTTTGTTTCTCCTTCTTAGCTTGATGAAAACTCCTTCTAAGACATGTGTATCACCATGGGAAATTTATTTTAGTTCCTTGGTTAATTTGGTCTGATTTTTTTGCAATGGCAGAGGGATGGAAGAAAGTTACAGAGGAAGGATGAAGATTGTTTGTGCTGGAGTGGAAGCAATGGAAGCACTAGAAGCATTGAGCGGCAGTTAGATTTTTGAAATTTTGAACACATGGAGGAGAGGCTTGGGTACACTTTTTTATGTTTTCTATCCCTGACCTAGGGACATGAGGGACATCAAATTCCATGGTGGTCAAGAGGACGACATGTGGCAGCGATCGATGGCGGGAATGAAGTGAGAAAAACTTCTTTAAAGCACATGGGGGCTGAAATTCAATTACGTGGGTGATCAAAAGACTTCCCATAGGGTATGGGAACATTTTTCCATGCTTGATGTCCCTCACCTTAGGGACATGAGGGACATTAGTTTCCACGGTGGTCTTAGAGCTGACACGTGGCGCTTAATCGACGGCGAGGAATGTATGCTCCAAAAATGCACAGGGGTTGAAAATCGGTCACGTGGGTGACCAAAAGACTCCCCATAGGGTGCAGGTGAATTTTTCCATGCTTTATATCCCTCACCTTGGGGACATGAGGGACATTAGTTTCCACGGTGGTCTGGGGTGACACATGGTGCTTGATCACGGCGGCGGGAATGGATGCTCCAAAATGCACTGGGGCTGAAATTCGGTCACGTGAGTAACCAAAATACTCCTCATAGGGGCGGGGTGAATTTTTCCATTCTTGATTTCCTGACCTTAGGGACATGAGGGACATCAATTTCCATGTTGGTCCTGAGGTGACACATGGTGCTTGATCGACGGCGAGGAATGGATGCTCCAAATATGCACTTGGGGAAATTTGAAGCTGTAAATTTTGGAGATCACATGAGGGTCCCAGAGGTCACATGGGGGCTAGGATAACTTTTAAATGGTTGGTGTACCTGACCTCAGGGATGTTAGGGACATGAAATCCCGTCAGGAGCTCACAGTGCCGACACGTGTCCTCTTGAAAAATGAGTAAGTCTTGAAGCGTGCTGTGAGAGGGTAATTTGGAGCGATGATAACTTGAGCTCCTAATGGAATTTATTGGTAAAAATTTATATGATCCTGACTGTAAATGGAATTTTGTATCCAATGGTGGGGTTCTCATGTCTTTATTCAACTATATGATCCATAAAAACATGGATTTTTTTATTTGAGACTCCACTTGTGCCTGAGAAAAAAATTGCCTGCCAATCCTATGCTCCAAGGTGTTGTGAAAATATGATTTTACCATCATGTAGGTATTGGAATCCTATTTTTTTATATGTTTCATTTTACTCCTAACTCCATCCGGAGCTCCGGAATCTTCTTCTGAAGCCCAACAGTTGTTTTAGGCTTGTGTACTGCCTAGGCTTGTGAACCCTGTTTTTTACTCAGACTGCCCCAAGTCTTTAAAAACTTCCCCAAACCTTCCAAAATCATTTACATGATGTTTTAAGGTCTTCAATTCACCTCCATGTTGAATTTTTCCTTCCATTCTACTCTAGGGGTTTGGGCAAAATTCCTAATAATGCCAAAAGATAGCATCTCTTTAGAACTCCCTAAAATCACCTAGGGGAATGAATAAACTTTCCTAAATCACCTACGGGACTAATTTGACATCAAATAAGGGGTGAAAAGACTGATGGAGTTGACCTAGGGTGCCTAGGAATGATAAAACATGAAAAATTTGGCACTAGGGGTATAGTTGTTGTGCTTGGAAACTTCTAATTTCCCTATTGCACATTTGCATGACAACACGTTAACTCAAACATTTTTTAACTGAAGCTTGATAAAAAAAACATTTTTACAATTTTCTTGAATGTTGTTTGTTTGAGTACATTCGTTTGTGCTTGTTTCTTTATTGGTCTACTTATTTACTTTCTCGTATAGCATTACGTTATGTATGTTTCTTTTAGTCACTCCTAGTATGTTCATGTTCAACAAAGAACCGATAACATAGATCATAGCAAAAGGATGATACAAATTTGTTCCTAAGCCATCTGATATGTTGAGATCTCCATATATGAATTTTCTTCATCTCCACTTTTCTTCATAACCATTTTTCTCCTATCACAAGATTTTCTTCAACACCACCTAGGGAAATAGGGATTATATTTATCCCCCATCCCCACATTGTTTCTTCTATCTATTGAAACATAGGCTTTTCTTTCCCAATCACTCACATTATACATTTTCATACTAGGCTTGTGTCGACTCTTCTTATTTCCTTCTTCTTTTCGATCTTTGATCAACCTCTTTCATCACCCCATCGACACTCAAGGAGCATCCTTCATTCTACTAATTTTCTTACACTCCTTCAAAATTTACTTGTCCATAATTATCTACTATATTTGAAGTGGCATTGCTTACACCACCTTAAAGAGTGGAAAATGTAGACACCTAAAATCTACCTACACAATTTTACTATTAAAATTGTACTAATTACCCTCTTTCAGTCATTTTCATCATAATGAGTGATTTCCCGCTAATTAGCTAACATTTCCCTATTTCAATCAATTAACGACACTTCGTAAATTAGCTAGCCTTTACTTCATTTGGATTCTAATTAACGACACTTTGTTAGTTATAATCCTCCTCTAATCAAACAATTAACTACTATTAGTTAGTTAACCCTTTTTAACCTTGTATTTAATTAATAAACCCTCTTATTAATTAAATCCCCCTTTTAAATCATCCAAATCCTACCTATTTTCCTCTAAATCACCTCCAAATATCTTTCTAAGCTTATCCTATCCTATTAATTAATCCTAGTTGATTAATTAAATCATCTCCAACTCCCATGAGTTGTTAATTACTAATAAATTCTTCTAATCATGTTTATCCCTTCTAATTCTAGTTTATCTTTTATCCCAAATTCACTAGGATTGTAGCGTCTCCCAAATTGGAAAGCTATATACATATAACCTAGTATCCTCCTTCACACCACACCACACTTTTGATAGTGATTACTTGTAGTCACAAAATCATGCACTTATTATTACATTTTTACTGCCAAGTATGTTATTTTATATATGGATCTCGCGTAAGAAGAGTATTCACTAATGGCTCATCCCTTAGTCTGTCGTCAATTAGATGGTCATTGTTAATGCTTTTTTGGCATAGTCGTCAGTTGTCTGCATAGTTTTAGTCATCTCTTAGGAGGTCTTCATTTTCGTTATTTGGTCATTTTTCATCTTTAGTCTCTGGCTAGGGTGTCTAGAAAGGTGTTAGGGCGCCCATCGGCACCCTAATCCTCTTTTTGGGTGCCCTAGTCCCGTTTGCACTTTATTTACATTTAGAATTTTGAGGTCAGTCTTTATGGTTTATTATCTCATTCCCCTAGGTGCTAGTTGGCATTGTCGGGCCATTAGTGTTGAAATTTGAACAAGAGATCCCTATATAAACATAGCATACTCATTATCTTGGTGGAGAACAATCTACTATCAAGAGCTAGCTATCTCTACGAAGGTGAAGGACTTCATTTGGACATCTTCTACATCTACATCACCCAAGAATAGGGTGAAATGGTTGTATTCATTCTATTCCATCAACCATTTGCATCTTACAACTATTTATTACTCCCTACTACGCATCATTGACTCTAGGGCACCCTAAGCACACAAATTACACACACAAGCACACAAAACTACATTAGGTCTGGAATCTAGTGTAGTGCTTGGTCATAAGTCCACCATTGTGTTAGCTAAGGTCATTTTGATACCTTCATTTTCATATTTCTTTTTTAGGGATTTGATGTTTTGTATGGGGTTTTACATGTAAGTCTTCATCACACAACTACAATGACTAAGCGAATGTATTGCAAGAACAGAGTGACCAAGATGATTTTATTACAAATACCTTATGACACTATCAGATTTAGATCTTGAGCTTTTCTGAGACCATGGCACCCAAATTATAGACTAGGGTGCCCCCAAGTGCCCTGATCCTCTCTCCGGGCACCCCAGTATAGACAGAGATCTTCATTTTGCTACATTTTCCTAGTAGCAACGTCGGTCCCGCCCTATCTACACATCATCTTATCCAGTCCTATACATAGAGAGGTAAGTTAATTTCAAGTTAGTATCCTATCCCTTCTCATTTCCATTATTTCATTTCATTTAAAATATCAAATAAAATTATTTAGTATTTACATTGCATTTATATCAGTTATTTCATTGTTGTTACTAGTATAGATTAACATAGAAAATTCATATTTTAGTTAATCATTTTGGTGAACCAAATTTTAGAATACCTTGCCCTAGGATCCAATAAAACCCTAATGGCTAAGATTAGTTCATCTTCTTCACCTATCATGTCTCATTTTAGCATCAACCCTATCTATGATGAGGCTACCATTGCTGAGCTTAAAGCTCTATATAGTTCTCCCATCACTACACCCGACCATATCAAACAACAACTTCAAGATGGATTACAACATGTGCCTACTTGTTTTGAAGATTCTCCTATAGGAATTATCATTTCTTACGATCTAGTATCCTTTACTCGTTGTACTCCATGTTATATTGTTACTTGTGATCTACCTTCTGATCTTTCATAGGAAACATTAGATGATTCTCTTATTGATTACTTGTTTGGTATTGACACTTGTTCACATGAGCATATTGATTCTTTGACTACTGACATAGTTCCCTCTCATGGCTCTACCTCTTTTGACATTGCTTCTCATGATACATCCCCTCCTAGTTTTCATACTCCTTCACATTATGTTGATGATCCTATTGATAGTGTTCTTAGCGATATCCTCATTTCTGAGTCTCTATCAGATAATGGTGAGGCACTTGATGGTCATGATTCTCCTTCTTTCCATATTTCCAAATGTGACTCACCTACTCCATTGTTATCTTCTCCTGAGATTGTATCTAGCACTATGCATGAGTCACCACCATCTATCACTTCTTCTTCTCCTATTGTTTCATCTCCTCTTGCTAGTTCACCTATGTCTCTTGGTACATCTTCTATAGAAGTTTCCTCACTGGTTACTTCACCTATTATGGAGGTTTCTAATGTTATTCAACCATTTTTATGGGTATTCCATCTATATCTCATACCATAGCTTCCTCAGCACCTACTACTAGTGTTCCCTTAGCATCAGACCCTTCTCCATCACCTTTGGATATCCCTATGATCACTCACAATGGCAAGTTGCAACCACTTAACACATTATTGCCATCTTCCACCATCCCTTCATAAGATATCCTTTCTCTCATGCACATCATAGGACAGTTACAATCTCAGGTTCAATCTCTCACTTTAGAAAGTAGGGCTTATTATGCTTCCATTGACAACAATTCATTACATGGAAATCTAGTCCCTAAGAAGATTCATAATTCTGCATTCCTCATGATTTCACCATGCCTACTTTCACATGTTTTGATGGTATGGGTGACCCTCATGCTCATCTTCTACATTATCGTAGGGTTATGGCCTCCTATTCTAATGATAGATTATTACTTAAGGCCTTTCGTTATAGTCTTACCGATGAGGCATTACAATGGTACACTCATCTCCCCTTTGGATCCATTAGTACTTTTTATGACATGGAGGACACCTTCCTCTGTCAATTTATAATCAACAATGGCCCTAAGGTTACTTATGACCGAGTTACCTACTCTACATTAGGGCTCCACGGAACCTATCAAGGATTATATTCTATGATTCAATGCTTGTATCCATCAACTTGTCTTCCAACCCATAGATCTTGAGAAGCAATTTATTTTCTATCATGGCCTCATTCCTCCACTCAAGCAATGATTACAATATGATACATGTGAGTCATTCATTCTTCTATGCTATAAGGTTATTGACTTAGAACAAGATCTTCTCTCCACACACATCATAGATCCTCCACACACCTCTACGGACTATTGCCTCATCTAGTTCTCTGCCAGAGCCTCCGGTTGAGCATCCTACATAGTCTCCATATTTTCCTCCCAAGCAAAGCAAACACACTCAACCCATGTTGCCACCAAAGCATACCCCTTCTCCAGCTTCACGATAAGCTACTCCTCCTACCACCCCACCTAGGTCACGTGAACCTTTACACTTCTCTCACCATGCATGACCACATGATGTGTTGCGTGTATTACTCAACGAGTGATTAATTTTCTTACCTTCTAACCAACATCATCTACAACACCGATTACAATGTCAACATGACCAACACTATTGTAATTATCATTGCATAAATGGCCATAGAGACAATGACCACCTTGCCCTTCAGGATATATTACAACAATTAGAATATAAGGGCATCGTCTCCTTTAGTTCTCGCCCACATGAGCGATCCATATCTCCTCTACCATGTCAGATATTTTCTACTACAATTGACTCTTCTCTTAGATATGGTGCTTGACTATGATATATCCACCACAATCTATTATTCATACGCGTTCCCCACCACATTCATTGCATCCACCTCACCCATCACATTCACGCTATCCACCACATCACGTTGCTACTTCACATTGGTTACCACAGACACCTCGCTTTCACACATCCCACCATAGCTCCATATGACATTCGGTTCAATTCATACACTCATGTTGCTTCCATTCCACATGCTTCCACCACTCCATGCCACCTTGGTCTTTGGTAGGTGATTACTATCACCTTACCCCCAATGATGCACTTTTGTTCTTATAGTTCTTACACAACTGTTGAGGGTTTGCTTTAATAAATTTTCATCACGTGTTATATCGTTCATTTGGCGCATCTCAATCCTTTCCTAATGACGCACTCTTTTTTTCACCTTTCATTCTTGATTGTTAAGGGATCTTAACTACAATGAACCTAATCATCACATAAGTTGGGGGCATCGCTATTCCCCCTACCATTCATCACACTAACATGCTATGATTACATTACATTATTACCACATACGTTCATCACAATATGTTACTTTAATCATTATACATCACCTATTTTTACATTCACTTCACTATCATCATCATACTAACTACACGTTACACATTCTATTTACTAAACACTCCACTTAACTCATCACATTATATTTTCATCATCACATGAATATTACATCAACTAGCACTAACAATACACAAAGACATCACATCCATTTCAACAATAAATCATACAACAATAGATATACCACAACATAAGCTCATCATATATAAATCACACATGTCCATACATATGTAGCAGATACAATCATCATTAGGGGGAAACTCCCCTACATCATATACAATCATGATCATCACACCTCATCATCACTATCACTCTCGGGTAGTACAAGAGCCCTAGAACTTGAGGCCTCACCACTCACTCTATGTCATTGTTTGTGGCCTCGATATCACTCCACTTTCCTACACAATAAGGTGTTCTCTATAGACTACTCCATAAAATGATGCTACAACTCCATGAACCATACAAATACATCTTGTGCCAAAGGGCCACTACCAACGCCTCGCATGTGCTCGGCAAGTCTCCTCACATGCCTCATCCCTCTCAGGCTACTAATATAATACATGTGGTTTCTGCCACGACTACTAGCTCAAATATATGGGCATGCTCACCCATGATATCATCCACTTGCTCCAATATACCTCCACCAAGGATTTTAGTTGGCACATTCCACATCAAGGTGCGGATGGATGTGTCGACTATCAAGGACCAATACACATCACCTACAAAACAAACAACACCAATGTGTTAGAAACCATTACTAAAACATAAGCCAAAAATAACATACATAACGTAACTATATGTAGATACTCACACTTAGTTAAATTAGTTGCCAGGTCGGGAAATAAACTCACGCTTATCTACATCGGTTGCCACAGGGTTAAGGACATGTGCTTCCCCCACTCTTCCTCCTCCTACATGTGGTAACCCCACTAGATATGAAAATAATGGGAACAATAATACCCATCGATGTGCCACCCACCATGGCATATATCACTTCTATTATTACATCTACCTCATCTATACCATGAGGTGCTACCTACTCTATTATGGGCTGCAGTGCAGCCCTGACCCTCCTCGGTGTTTTGATAGCTCTTAGCCATATATATGGCTCTGGGGGCACATCTAAGCCATACCAAACTGACGTGATACTGCTCCACCTAGAAGAGCTCTTCCACACTGGAAATATATCCTCTAGCCACATCGTCCTCCGAATACATCATAACTCTATGGAATCCTCGAGCCATCCTCCATAATCATGGTATGGCCTCCATGTGATGGCCTCGGGCCCATCCTATCTATCAGTTCCTATAGGTATATGTATCCATCATGCGCCCATGAATGTTAATCCACCTCCTCACGTATATCTCGAGGCCTATCCCACTCTTCTCGTGGACCCCCAACTGGCCTCAACACTGCTATGTGCTCATATGCCCACACATGTAATAGTGTCGTAGCTCTTATCCCACCTCTATGCTCATCATGAGTAAAATGATACAAATCTCTATATAGATGTGCTAATACACACCGTGCCCATGCATATCTAGTACTCTCCTCCTCTATATGTCGGCATATGTCATGCATCTTATACAAGATGCCCACACCACCTCCCTCCACTGCTATAGACGAAACAATAACAACCGCTATGAATTTCTATAAACACGGAACACTAGACCTCATAATAGCATCTAGATTAATATGAGCCTTGGAAGGTTTCTAAGTCCCTATAAAATACCGTCTTGCCTCTCACATCTACCTATCCATGTCCTCTAATTACATCACTTGTACCCTCTCCCTAACAAACAACAATCGCAATATATGATACACATCCTCCAATGTAATAGTCATCTCCCCGTAGGCAACCAAAATGTACATGTGTCTGCACACCATCTATCACATTGAGAATTAAACATCTTCATATTATGGGGCACATCCCCCATCCGTGTTATATGCCATAAGTCATCACGATCCATAATATCCCAATCATCATCAGAAAAACCTAATCCAAGCAATGTACTCAAATGACACCCACCACAAAACCCCTCGAGTGAATATCCCTCTGCACACCACAAAAAATAACAAACACTATGTTAGAACACCTTACAAGTACAAATACACTCACTTATCACATTTATATCCATTAAAAATACCATTTTTCATCATTCTAGACCAAATACACACATTGGACCGGACTAGAGGGCACCCGGATCGGGGTGTTTTATCCCAAGGGTCACTAGCGCCCTCATCACTATCATCCAGCTCAAAAATGTTGAGAAAAAAAAATCTCAATTTTTCAAAAATTCACTAAAAACTACTACACCTTAAATTTTTTGAAAAACAAGGAACTTAACAACTCCGCATGATCGAGTGTGCGTGATTACGGCAATTCTTGCCCTCTCAAACCGGCTAGGACACGCTACTATCACTTGTAGAA